>CM046889.1:101902-690300 GCA_025688845.1 Cucumis hystrix
GGTTGTGTTTTTGTTTTTTTTCTGTTTTTGGGGGGGGGGGGGATGGGGGATGGAAGAATTTGGTCCAATCTTCGCACGTGCCACAATTCATGTCTAAGATATATATTCTCCACAAGTTATTCCCCATCAAATCTTCTTTTAAAATAACTAAATTATGTTGTATGAAGGTTTTGAATTAAGTATTAATTCTCCACTCTTGAATCCTCCTCACCTACATGCTTAAAACATCTTCATAAAAAAAGAAAAGAAAGAAAAAGAAAAAAAGAAATTACGCTCTTCCAACACCCATCTTACATAGGATTGAGATAGAAAATTGTGAAGCGTTAATTAATCTCCTCTCCTCGATGGAAAAGGATATATCTCTAAGAGGTCCAAAGCAATAGGACTCAACAATGATATTTTGAATATTAACGAAGAAACTGTTTTTCAAACAACCTGGATCTCATGACATCTGAGTTGCATGAAACAAAATAAAATGTCAAATGAAGTTATTTAATTATCGAGACATCCATGGTATGTATATATATACGAGGAAATGGGAATGCATTCCCTATCCCATCCCCAAACTCTTTAAGTTGTGAAAAAATTTTCTATCCCATACCTTCTCTCGTTTTACAGAATGGGTATATCTGGTAAGAAAGAAATCAGTAGTCACCTTTCAAATATAAAAATCGTTACAATGCCACTTGCAAATTGTCGTTAGCGAACACTACTACAACCACCAACCAAAATCATAACTCCATCCTCTATTAGATCTTTCTTAAGAATGGTGGTCATCTAACACAAAGTACAATATCAGAATGAATGTGAAAAGCTTGTACAATTCTTAATAACCACTAGATACTTATTTAGGCGAATAATAATTGAACCTGAATTGTCAGGTTCTATAACCAATTATCCACGTCAACAAGATAAGTCGCTCAAAATCATGTATATCAATTACCAAACAAAGAAACAAGTATTAACTTAACTTCACTGCTCACAAACTCCTCTTGAAAAGTTGGATGCATCGATTCAACAGCACATGGTTGAGCAACCAGATTTTCCTGAGGACCGAAGGATTTTTGCTTCCTCTGAACTTGCAACGAAAACTAGTTCCTCGACACGGTCGGACTTAGGTTTAATATCTCTTTCAGCAATCGGCTTACGGAAGCCTTTATATCTTCAGGTATTATAAGTTGTTCTGGTATAGCTTCCAAGGCGTATTGAGTAATAACTTGCAAAACAACCCCTAAATTCAAATTCTTGGTGTCCTCATTCCAAACACCTTGATTGACATACTTGCATGATTGTCTCAAGATGCATTTGTGACAGACCTGCAGAAAATTTGAAAAGGAAGAAAATAAGCGAAAGAATTCTACTAAAAATTAGTTGGTAATGGAAGGAACAAGGTAATATTGATTTTTCTTACTGTGTCTTCTTGGATTCTAAAGAATTTTCGCAATCTTTTAGCCGCAAAAACATCTTTTCTTGCAGTGGATGGACATCCAAAGAAGGCAACCTTTCTCAAGTCACTGCCAGACAACCATCTGAAAATCCCAAGACTCAGAATTCAAGACGTGAAACAATAGGGGGATGTCTTCATAAAGAAACACAACTGCCACAACCAGAAAGATGAAGAACAAAAAATTATTTCTTTTGGAATCAGAATGTTAGATTTTGTAACTTATTAGGAATATTACACTTTTATGTACACTACACTTAATAATCTGACACATTAATGTCTTGTACAATCTTGAAATTATCAGTACCATAAGGATTCAAGCAATTATCAAGCAGCAGATAGAAAAATGAAAAGCAGAGAGATTAGCTAGGAAAGAGTGTATTGAAGACCATGATAGGTCGGTTTAGGTCAGTTATGTCTTAGATGGATAACTATTTAGTCAAGGGTTACTAATGCTAAAACTAATTAAACAATACGGGTTGGTAAATGAATATCTTTTTTAGTTCAACAATGATAGGGGTGGGAGATGGAACCACTAAAATTGCTCACTATGTTGGATATCAACATAAAACCGACCTGTGCAATTACTTTTGAAAGATGAATCAATCGAGCCAAGCAAAAACAACTTGTTAGGGAATAATAGCAGCAGATATTCTAATATTTGAGTTATGAAAATCAAACTTCCAACTTTGACCATAGTCCTTTCAAAAGTGAAAAAGAATAGTTTCATAGCTTTCATACCCGTAATATGAAACTAATGCTTCGAAAATGAAAACTCCTATTAAAAAAATTAATGCATCTAGAAATTATTCAAACTATCATTTTTACATTTATGATACTAAATGTAGTTAGTTAGAGTAATCTAACCCCAACAGAAAATGACCTCAATTTCTTCTTTGTCTTAATTACCACCGCAAGATGCATAGAGCATGTTTTGAAAAACCTCAAAACTAGAATTAAGTATAGTTTCCCCAAAATATAAAAAAAAAAAAAAAAATTCCTTGTTCCATTCTTCCACACACAATATATCCGAATCTCACAGCACTTCATACTCTATAAATGAAATCGTCATTAGCAAACGATTAAAGCTATCCACTTCATCAGACATATGGATGATCTCACACCAATTCTAAAAAAATTACATAAAAACGAAAACGCAACAGAGATACCACATTTAAAAATCTAAAATCAAAACTCTTCTTACTTTGCAATTTCTTGATTGTCTCTGCCAAACCGCTGAGCTGCAGACTTGATAAAATCCCGTCCATGACGACACTCAAAGTAACTAAGAACAAATTTGTTATCGGGCAAGAAATTAGCATAGTTAAAATATCCTTCCTTGTACAAATGTCTCACAAACATCTCCATATCCGGAGAAAGCTGTTTGCGGAGCAAAGCATCCTCCCTCGTCAATTTCTTGTTTCCTTCCGAACCCACTTTTCCTTTCAGCACAGTCTCTTCATTCCTACCTTTCCCTTCTTGAGATTTTACACTTCCGTTCGAATTCGCGGCTTCCCTACACAGAAACGGCGGCGGTGTATTCCTCTTACCGGGGACAATTTCTGGTGCAATCCCCTCTCCAATATTCAGTGAGAAAGATCGAGAAGTAGAAGGAAGAAGGGGAAATTGAAGGGAAATTGTGGGTTGTGAATTGAAGAGTTGGATTTGAGAGTGAAGAGGTCTGAAGCGAGACATAGACGAGTAGAAGTTAGTGAAGACGAGGGTTTTGGGTTTTGCGCCATTGAAACTGAAGCATTTTATAGAGAATCAGATTGGATTAGATTACCTAAGCTAAGCCCACATCATTTCACTTCCAATACTTAATTGCCAACTAAGTCATATAAATCATATATAAATTAATAGTTGACGAGAAAAATTAGTTTTATGATTTATAAATATATATTTTTTCTGAATTTGACAGGAAACACATATCTAAAAACTTAAAATACAACTTTGTTTTAGTTGAATTTCTTGTTTTCGAATTCTTCCCTAACAAATATATTCAATTTTTAAAAAGTATAAATTAAGTGAAAATTTTGAACCACGTGTTTATGAATGAATGTCAAATGAGTTATAGTTTGAGTCTTCTCCATAATTCTTTTAGTTTCAATATTTTTGTTTATCATGTGCATGAAAATAATTGGAAATTTGGGATATATGGATCACTATGCATTACTGGATTCCAATCATGGAGTTGAAAATTTTCTAATATTGCTAAGACAAATCTCGACATATGGAGTTCAAACATTTTTGCTTAAAGGTATCATTTTGAATGGATTCAATTGATTTCAACTTTCATCATGCAATCACTATTGTCACATAGTGTGGATGATATTTGTTTGTTCATGGAGAGATGGATAATATTACATCAATTTAAGTTCCTAAAATAGTTCATTTGTTAAATATCCAAACATTTCAACATAATAACATAATTCAAAATGCTCTTATTGTGAATGGAAATTCAAGTTTTTTTTCCTTCCTTTTTTTGATATTTTATTATAAAGGTTGCAAAGTCTTTACATAGTTGTAATATGCGATTGCCACGGCCCCACATGAAATGTACCCCCTACGTATCGAGTGTGGACATGATTTGAACAAACTAACATTTCGAGGTGAAACGCCAAAATACCTAGGTGAATATGATGGGTAAAAGCCTCTACTATGTGGTCAAGACAACAAACAATATGAAGTTTAGAGAATCCTTTTATTAAAAGATTGTTACAACACAAGTGTACATCTTACAATTTAAAAGATTGCAAAACTTAAGCTAACTACTACTACATGGCACATCAAGTACTTTAACGGTCGTCTCCTCACGCCTCGCCTGATGGCAGTTCTTCGCTTAACTTGGAGAGGGAAGACTTAAAACGTAAGCTAATAATTTAGTGAGTGACAAGAATTTATAAATAAGTTTTGGGGAATACTACATTAATGCATACTGAAAAAATAGAGGAGGGGATCAATAATATCCTCAAGCTATATCGAAAGTAATTAATTAAGAGAATAACTAAAAAAACAGAAAGAACAAATAACATAGAAGACTTTGTTAACTCAGTTCGACAAATTTGGCCTACGCCTGGGGAGTTTCTCCGCTCAGATAGGAAATATTATTAAGATTCAAATGAGTAATCAACAACACTCTTAAGTTATAACATAAACTTAATCAAAGAAAGACACCCTGAATTTGTGTTTAAATATACTTAAAGATAAACTCATGTTCTCCCTAAATTCATTGACCGCAGTTCAACTATTTCAATCTTCTTTCATATTTCTTATCAACAGGTGCAGCGTAAATACCATTTGCAGAACTTCAATTATTTTAGTCTTCTTTCATATTTCTTATCAGCAGGTGCAGCGTAAATACCATTTGCAGAACTTCAGTAATCCATCTTCATAAAGAAGGCAATCCGACTACCTTCTCAAAGAATAAATCTTTAAACAATATCCCTATCTTTAATATCCTTTATTTTAAATAACCACATTAATAATAATAAAAAGAAACTTATTATTTCTTTTTGACAAAAATATCCAACACATACAATAAAAGCTTTCTTATTTTAAAAAACATGTAACGTCTTGTTATGCATTATACAACACGATAATCACATTAACCTCTACTTGTTCCTAAGGCATAGATATTGAACTTCTTCAATACAAGGACTACTGCAATGATTATCACTTTACCATCAGCATCTCTACGGACCCTCATTGAATATTAGTTGCTTTGGCAATTAGCTTGAACATGGGATCAGATATCCTTCTACCAAGCAGACCACTCATCACATGACAACCTATACTCTTATGTACGCGTAGTAGGGTGGCAAAGATAATTTTTAGCCATTTTTTTTATCTCTAAACCCGTTCCTAATAATGTTATAAAATTTTCATTTTTAATTTTCTTTCCACTTGTTTTCTTATTTTAAAGACAAATAAAGAAGAAAAAAATAAATGAAAATTAGTAGGGTGTCAAAGATAGGTGCATGCCTATCTAGCTTTGAGAAGATAAATATCTTTTGTATATACAATTTAAGATGTGTATAATGAGACAAAAAAATTTGTTATCTTATGTCAATACAATGAAAATGGGCATAATGAGACAAAATTTATAATTAGGAGCTTATGTCTATATAATGAAAATATGTGTATAATTGAGACAAATTTTATAATTAGATTAATAATTTCATACTTCCATTACAATTAGAATAGTGTGCATGTTCATATATGAATTCTAACTATATTGATTTAAACATTCAACAATTTAGATTTAAAGTCTAGAAAATTAATAACTTTCTAACTGTATTTATAATTATAATAATAATAACAATAATTACACTTTTTAGTCTTTAAATTGTGAGTTCTTTTTTCCATTAAATATAATGCCAAAATCTTAAGGACAGTTTGGGAGAAGGATTGTGTTATATATAGAAGGATTGGTGTTACGATAAAACTAGTGTTATGATAGTATGTATTTGGAAAAAATATTATAATAGGTAGTGTTATGATAGTATGTGTTTGAGGGAAGAATTATTTAGGTAGTGTTATGATAATATAGGTTTAAGAGAAGGTTTATGTATTTAGTGTTATGATTTTTTTTTAAAAAAATATATTCTAAATCCAATACACATTAAATAAAATATTTTATTTTATTTTATTTTATTTTCAAAATTTAACTTAGAAGTTTAAAGAACACCAAATTTGGGGGGGGGGGGAGAATTCTAAGAATGAACGTTTAATTAAGAGTGATTTTAATAAATACATTTACAATCAATCTTATTAAAACAATCAAACTCTCAAATCAATTAAAATTTTTAGTTTATTTCAAAACAAAACTTTAATGGCGAATTCTCAAAACTTATTTATGTATTTAATTTTTGTAGGCAAAGTTTTTTCAGTCGACTAAATTGACAAAATAATTTTATATATTTAATTAATCTAACTCAATACATTATGAATTTTCAAAATTTCACAATCTCAACAAAATCTCATCCTAAAAAAGAGAGCTCCAAACACACTACATCTCTCTCACTTGTTTTTTTTTTAAATGGCTTCTAATTCACAAACAAAATTGCCAAGAAAAAATTTCATTAAACCCCAAATCCAAATCTCACTGGGACAATCCTAGAAGGAGAGAGGAGGAGGAATTGAAGCGAGGAGTAACAAACCTGCTTCCATGAAGGCCACTGCCACCATCTGGTCTCAAACTTATCACCGTCTTATCTGCCTACATAACTTCAGCGATACAATTTGATCGTTGAGCGGAACAGAGAGAGCTGAAAGAAGAAAAAATATAGATTTAAAGAGAGAAAGAGGGAGAAACGATGGAGGCAAAGAAAAAAAAGAGAATTGAAAATGGAGGATGTTGGATTTCGAAGATTAATTTCGACAGATAGAGACGGGGTGAGATTCTATCTTTACCTGCGTCTCCCTTTCTGTATCTCTTTGCAATTGCAAAGAGAAAATGGGGTCGGATGAGTAAAATGGAAAAATTTGGAGGGAAAAACGAAGACACATAAACAGTGAAAGAGGAAGAAGACGAGATTGGACGAAGAAGGGAGGATGAATAAAATCGGGAAGGATTACCACGGTTTCAGGGAGTGTTATGCATAGTGAAAAGTAGTGTAAAAAGGATTTTGGGGATTATGGAAGCACTAAAACTAGGGTTCCATAAATTGGACCCAAACAAGAGTTAGGGTTATAGTAACCCAACCCCACAGAAATAAATTGGGGCCCAAACAACTCCTTAGTTTTCAAGCCAAATCACCGAGCAACTGAACTATGACTATGAACAATTGAGCTACATTTACAATATAATTGATATATAAGGAAGAAGCATTGGATTTCATGGTACAAAAAAATCGCAAAGGAAACCAACTAAAAAAGAGTTTGTTTACCATGAAGAGATTTCAAACTATGAGATAATCCATTCCTTTTCGAGGTTGGAAGATGTCAGTTTTTAAATTAAAGGTCTTTTGGAAATAGCTAAAGCCTCAACAAGTCCAACGAAATTACAAACCAAAATTATGTAGTTACATATTTTAATGAAAGTATTGTATATTATTACAAATGTCACAGACAATATAGTCCTAAAATCGACTTGTCACCACCATCAATTGTCACCACGTCTACCTTCAGTTATAAGAATAATATCATTAAAAAAGTTAGAAAATATAGAACCATATATACCGACTATATAATCCAAGCCCAACTAATTCACATTTACGTTGTCTCATTAATTAAGACAATTTTATCTAGTCGAGTGTTTGAATTTTATTGATTAACTATCTCCAAGGGTAGAACATATTAACTTTCTCATGAAAGCAGCATTTCATTCATACAAGATTTAACGAACTATGCTGTGTAGAAATAAACCAAACTTAAACAAGGTTTACAAAAAGAAAAAAGGTTGTCATTTGAATAATCACATTTCTTTTTCAAACTGTTTATTTTAAAAGAGATTTCAAATATAAAATAACGCAACTTCATGTGAATGATCACATACCGTATATTCCAATACCATCATCTGGAAGGAATAAAGTAGAAAGGACAACCCCGACAGTGATGTATGCACTAATATATAGAGTGGGGTAAAATTTAGACTTCACCCATAAGCATAAAAAAAAAACAAAGAAATTTTTATTAATATTAGAAAGAAGAGAATTGAAGTTGTGCAATGAAACAGAAAGATGAAGCATTGCATGATTTCCAACAATTTAATATCAAGATTTTTCAATCATTCTACGCGAAAAAGTGATAAAAACGACTGGCGTAGTAACTACACAACAACCCAAAATGACGGGCAAAGGGACACGCTTAGCAATCCTTCTTCCACGTAAGCATTCCACGTGGCTATCCAACTTATAAACTATACTCTTTTTTTTTTGTTATATTAAATAATTAAATAAATAAATAAATTTTGTTCGTAATAATTATATTAACTCTTTTCATCTCTTCCCATTCGCGTGAGCTTTTGAGTTGTGAGTACCTAAATGAGCGGCACCGGATTCAATTTCACCAGCTTCTACGCCACCTGGTTCGACCATCTCCACCGCCTCGTCGACCAGCTCTCCTCCACCGCCAAAGACAACCACAACTCCTCCTCTGCCGCCGACCATCTCGTCCAAACCGTCATGTCCCACTACTCTGATTACTACCGGGTCAAGTCCATGGCTGCCGAGCGCGACCCTCTCTCCGTCTTCTCCGCACCCTGGGCCACCTCATTGGAACGATCCCTTCACTGGATCGCTGGATGGCGTCCCACTACCACTTTTCATCTCATCTACACTGAATCCTCCATCCTCTTTGAATCTCGCATCTTCGATATTCTTCGCGGTCTTCATACTGGCGACCTCGGTGACCTCTCTCCTTCTCAGATTCGCCGCGTTAGCGAACTCCAATGTGAAACGGTAAATTCTAGTCTTTTAGTCTATATCATTCGCTTAATTTGTTCGTTCTAATTTTATTTTGATAAATTTTAAATTTACTTCCAAATGTTAATTTGTTGTTGATTTTTTTTAATAAAAAAATACATTGCTATTTAATAGCATTTTTACTACAAATTTAAAAACATATTCACATTATTGATTTTAACTCGATTTAGATCAAAATTAACTTGAGAATACATTTAAAATTTGAAATTGAATTTTCACATTTAACAAGAAACCTTAAATGGAGCTAGGATTTATACTATATTTGTAAGTAGATGTAGATGAATTAATCATTAATTTTTTATAGATCAAAGTCGGGGCCTAAATTGTAAAAATCAAATTGGTAGTAGGGAGGATATTATTTTTGTTTTCGTATAGTTAAAATTGATTGAGATTATGAATATTTGTCAAAGAAAATTATTTGGGGATGCATTTTAGGGGCAAATGGGATGTGTGATGTAGGTGGAGGAGGAGAATGCCATAACGGAGGAGCTATCGGAGTGGCAGGACGACGTTAGCGAACTCATGGGAACAATAACGGAGGTCACCGGAAGGGTTGAAGGTCTCGTCAGCATTATAAAAAAAGCAGACGCACTCCGCCTTAGGACGGTTCAGGAAGTGGTGGAACTTCTCACCCCTAAGCAGGCCGTCGAGTTCTTCATCGCTGCCGCCGAACTCCAGTTCGGCGTTCGGGGATGGGGACTAGATCAAGACCGTCAACGTGGGAACGATCGAGGCCGTTAAAAATTTACGAGTTTAGTCACTATAATTATGCGTGCAAACTATATTGGTATATGAGTTCTTTTATAAATAAAAAATAAAAAATAAAAATTGACTAATAATTTTGGAGTTATGTATTGGGTAAGTTTTAATTGTGACATATTTAAAATTTAGTTTATTGAAATTAAAATGACATATGATGGAATCCGATATAAAACTAAATAAAATTCTTATGATTAAGCATATAAGTGAGAATTGGGAAGGGAATGGTATTGATTTATGAGTGAAACGTGTGGAACATGCAGGCGTTGATGATGTACAGGCGTCAGATAATTGCATGGTTGTTTCTGTTTACGAACTTGTGTTTGGAGTTAGTTAAAGGGCATACCATAATTCTCAAAGGGCTAAAAACTAAGAGGTCATCACTATCTAATAACGATAATAAGGTTATAGAAGCTATTTTTATTTGGGAATCGCATCGGATGTTGATAATATTTTTAAATAATAAATTGGTGTCATCTTCTTTCTATATATAACTACTTTTTTCTTTATCTCTTATCTGTAGTCCTTGGATAGATGTTTGTTTGTTTGCAAACTTATCATATAGTTTAACCTTTTCTTTTTTTTTAATTTTGATTGACATCAGATTTTTATTTCATGATTTTCATCTAATTGCTATTAGATTACTGCTGGTCTTTTGAGTTTTTGTTCAAGTTGATGTAAAATTGTTTGTTGCGATCTAATTTATTTAAACTTTGAATTGAATTTATATTTATTAATGTATTTGGATTGTTTGTTGCGATCTAATCATTTTTTTCTTATAACTGATTTGTTTTCGAAGGTACATACATTTTAAATTTTCTGAATTATTTTGTAAATGAATAGATTCTCATGTGATTATTATATGTTTTCTATCTGATTTTTATAGGATTACGTCATGGATTTGAATCTTTTCGATTGTTATTTGATTTTTCAAGTTATATTTTCATTACATATTAGGTACTACAACTTATTTGACTCTAATGTAATGTGATTTTTATTAGACATTTTAAAGTACTTTGTGATTTTTAATTATCTTGTAATTGGTGCATTCTTTTGTGATTTTTATTAAAAACTATATCTTATCTCGCAAGATCTCGCAAAGATCACTGGTAGAAGGTTATTTGATATATAATCAAATAACTATTTCATATGAGTAACTAAAATTGAATAAAAAAAGTAAAAGATAACTATTTCATATGAGTAACTAAAATTGAATAAAAAAAAGTAAAAGATAATAAAGTGAAAAAAAAAATAGAAGGTAATGAAACGCAAGTTAAACTTTAGTTTTATTTAATTTAATTTTATTTGTTAAGGATGGAAGTGCCCCTTTTTATTTTTATTTTATCAATATTATTTTAGAAAATTAAAGCAAATTAGCAGCAAGAGAAAAAAGTGTAAGCCCAAATTACAAGTTTCGGGAATATTCGTTCATAATAGTGAATTCTTTTTTGTGATTGGTGTGAGCCTTTTAACCTTTTATCCATTTTTGGGTTATGAATGTTAATTACTTTATGGTTGTGTTATATGCTTTAATATATTTTTTCTATTTAAATGTCACTTATCCAACTTACATTTTCAGTTCTTTTTTTTCTTTTTCTTTTTTTTTTTGGTATTTAAGGAAAAGTATGATCAAAACATTTACAACAAAAATATTAATGATAGTTTTTTTTTTCAATCAGAATAACAATTTAAATGTTTAATTATAAAAATAAAAACTATTTAATATTTAACTTTATAAAAATTATTCTATAAGAAAAAATAAAATCTAAACAGTTAAAGATTTATTTATTGCGTAGAGAATTTAGAAATTTATATAATAAGCTGTAGCCCTATTTTAAAATAAAATAGAAAGATAATATATACTTAAATTTAAAGATGCCATCCTTTTTTGGTTATAAAAGTTTAATTTTTTACCATGGAATAAATTAACATGTTTTTATTACGTTTTAGGGTTTTTTCTATCAACACGAGCCTTATCACCACTTTTTGCAATTTTTGATTCATGGTTGCATGTTGAGACTATCCAGGTAGGTTTGATAACCTTGCTTTGTGGATTGTTCGAGATGAGAAAACTAGATACCTTCGATCAAAGGGTAATACAAATTAATATTAATTGAGTTGTTGTCAATTTGATTTGAAGAGTTTAGAATTTGATATATTAAAGGTGTTCGATTGAGTTTCTAATTTTCAAATTTAGACTTTTCATATCACAATCTCAAAAGATTTTTGGTCAGTTGAATAATTTTTTTAGTAAAATTCTTCATTACCCTTTTGTCTTTACAACTTTTCAAATTTTAAAAGAGCAGATACTCTTTAAAAAAAATATTTATTCAAAAAGCAATATTTAGATATTTATTTTGTCGTCAGCATTTTGTAGTTTATTTTTTAATTACACAAACATAAAATGCAAAGTTACATCCAAAAAGAACAAAGAAAGAAGTAAGATAAGATTTTATAAGGACTAACTGATGTTTCGTTTAGGATTGTTGTAGCTTTTTAAATGATTACGGTCACCTTTACTTTTTAAAAGACAAAGAAACTAAAAATAATGTTTGGTAAATTTCATTTTTTGAATTTGAAAACTATAGCTACAATATTGGATAAATTAATATAATTAAATGAATCTATTAAAATTTAAAAATAAACTTGAAAAATATATTAATATGGAACAATATTACCAGCTTGGTTAAATTGTTATTTTAAAACTGATTATGTTTAGATTATTTAAGAATTTGATTAACCAAACAACAAAAAGTAATTAAGATTTTCCCAAAATCTCGCAATCCCAAACAAAGCTTTAAAGAGTAAACTATGGCAAGAAATGGATAAGCTCAAATATATTTTAAAATTTTATTTCTTAAAATAATTTAAAACAACAGTTTAAAGTTAAAATTTGGATATATCAATATTTAATCAAGTAGAATAAATTCAACCATGCAAATACTTTTAAAAAAATGTAATTGAAATAAAACATTTATATTAAAAAAAGCCAATAAAAATATTTTATAGATATTGATTCGATCTCGTGTATGATAGGGTCTCTAATTATGTAGTTAAAATTTTAAAAAAAGTTTATTTGATCATATATAAGTTTAAAGTCTATGTCTAATATAATCTTAACATCTTAAATTTATATGGAGTTCTATTTTTTATTTTACTCGAGGAACTATTTGAAATTTTTTATTTTTTTTTAAAATAATCCTATTGCACACACTTTCCAAAAGAATATTTTTCTTAGATATTTTCTAAAAGATTTTTAACGTGTTAGATATAAAATTTAAAATTTATCTAATACATATTTAAAGGTTTAGGAGGCAAAAAGTAAAAAATCTAAAATTGATGATTGAACCTGTAATTTTCTTCCTATAGAATATATATTATATATGCGTTTAGTTTCAATAGGTTTAATATGAGTTCTTAAAAAAAAGTTTAAGATGTAGTTATTGAATACTTTTTTAATTATTATAAATAGGTTTAAGAGGATGAATTTTTTTAAAATTATTATTTTAAATATTAACGTGACATTTTAAATTAAAAGAAGAATAAATAATACCAACATGAGTAGAGAGTAATACTTAACAAAGAACAATAAAGAAGGATGGTAGAGATAGAATAGACAGAAAAATATCTTCAACCATTATTTTAATTTAAAATGTCAATGTGAAAACAATTTAAAAAAAAATGAATTAGGACCATTTGATCTTATTCTAAAAAACTAAGAGATATAAAGTTCTTTTTTTAAAACTTTAGAACAAATTAAACCTCACCTATATCTTAAAAAAAAAAGTCAACAAATAAAACTTTTTACTTATTTTAGTACAATAACTATATCATAAAAACTCGAGAATTTATTAATATATATAGAAATAAAAATTATATTAAAACTTATAATTATATCAATCCAACACTTATATTTAATTTTTTGAAAAAGGTTTAATATCATACATTGGAATGTATTTTAAATCCTTTTTAACCTAAGAGTTAAAAAAAAAGAGAAAAACACTTTTTTCTTAATCGAAATCATGATATTGGTCGGTGCATCCATCGATCTTTTGAATGCATGAGAATGTATATGAAGACATTTTCAAATAAATGTACTATATTGATACTAATTATAAGCATATTTTCGAATTAAAACTTAAAAAGATATATTATTTTTGTTTTGTATTTTTTTTAATAAAGAGAGAAAGATATGTATGTTTGAAGATTGCTTCTCCCGTAAGTAAACGATCCAATTAAAATTATCCCCATAATTTTCACACTATAAAAACACCTTCCACTATCACTCTTTTCTCTAATCCAAATCACAATTTCCGATTTCTTTATCATTTTCATCTCTCTATCTCTATCCATATGAATCATTCTCATAATCCTTTCGCCGCTGCCGCTCCCACCGTCGTGTCTCCTGCGCCCGACCTCAGAATCCAATTCGGATCCATTTACATTCCCAAGAAAAACTCCTTCGGGCCACAAGGGGAAGACGCTCACTTCATTTCCACACCAGACAAAGTCTTCGGAGTCGCGGACGGCGTCGGCGCTTGGGCAGACGAAGGCATCGACTCTGGCGAGTACGCCAGAGCATTGATGGCCAACTGCGCTGCTGCGGCAAAGGCGGACGTCGATGCGGATCCGAGGAGGATTCTTACGAAAGGCTACATGAAAACGAAGAAAATTCTGGGATCCTCAACAGCCTGTATATTGGCTCTGAGAGGCAATGCTTTGAAAGCAGCGAACATAGGGGATAGCGGATTCATGATCTTCAGAGAGAAGAAGCTAATCTTCGTATCGGTATCGCAACAGCACCGGTTCAACTGTCCTTTTCAATTGATGGATGGATTTTTTGTGGAATTGCCGATACAGCCATGGGAGTGCAGAGTGGAGGTTTGGCCGGGAGATATCGTGGTGGCCGGTACGGATGGGTTATTGGACAACGTTTTCGCGAGTGAGATCGAGAAGGTTCTGAAAGAGGAAGAACGAGTTGACCCGGGGAAATTAGCATGGCGATTGGCTGAGTTAGCGTTGGGGAACTCGGTTGATAAGCGTAGAACGACACCGTTCTCGGCTGCGGCTAGAAGGGCGGGGTTGTGGTGTGAGGGAGGGAAGATTGATGATATTACGGTAATTGTTGGACACGTTCAAGAAACCAAAGCTAAGTATTAGCGAATCTAAACCAACTTAATGCGCTTTTTTAGCACTTAATTTATTTATGATTATCATACTCAAAATATGTATATCGTTACTCATTATTCTATATATTGGTGTCTTCTAATTTAGTGTACTTAATAATTTTGATTATATATGTATTTTGAGATTATGATACAATGATGGATGTATAATGGTCATATATATATATATATGAAAATTTTAGTTTGGAAAAAAAATTTAATTTGATGGGTTCGTTTATTAAATACATATTGTGGGTTAAGTGAACAAGATTAATGCATCATCTAACTTAATTTAATTTAGATCGAATATTCAAGAAGTAAAAAGTTTTAAGTTATATATAATTTGGTTTGATTAACTTGAAAATTGTTTATTTTTAAAATTTAAATGAATGCTGATTATATTTTAATGGCATTTTTTAAAAACTAAAGCTATTTTTTTTTTTTTTTAAATTTGACGAATGTTGGGTTTTGGATCCGAAAAAAAATGTTTAAGAGTTAGCAAAAACAATTTGGGGGCGTTTGCCTAGGAATAAGTTTCATTCCATTCTCTCTTTTTGCTTCTCCAATCCTTTTCAATGAATAGGTTCAATCCTTTTCAGTTGTTACTCTAATTTTCAAAAGTGGATCCTACGTGTCATTTTCCACTTTTCATTCATTTTTTTAATTTTCTTTTTCTCTTTTTTTACTTTTTTATTTCATTCTTTTTCTCCTAATTGTTTTTTTTTTCCATTTTTTTACTCATATGTTCAATAACTTTTTCTTAAAAAATTTGTTATGTGTATGTCAAAAGTAAATCAGTGAAATGAACTTGTAATTAAGAAGATTAAAGAAATTAATTTAAAGCAAAATTTTGTATTTCATGAAAAATATATGTACATGGACATAGTAATTAAAAAGCCTTTTTTATTTGATAAGAGTATTAAGGAAATTGTTTTTAAGTTTAAATTATTGCTAGAATCGTCTTGCTTAATTCTAATTCGATGTACAATATATATGCGTGAAAAAAATCAAAATTATTTAATAATAAAATCAATTTATGAAATTTATGTATTTGATCTAATATACATTTTAGAAAAAAAGGGTGAAAAACACATATTGTAATAGTTCAAACACTGTTTATAATAACACAAATTATACGCAAACTATTGTAATACATACTATCATAGTTTACACCTCAATATAGACTTTCAAAATAGACTATAATAGTGTGTGCCCTAAACGTAGACTATCAAAATATCAAAACTGAGCCTCAAACACAATATCAAAATATCAAAACAGATTATAATAATTTGAGTCCAATTATAATATTTGGTCACTCATCTTCTAAACGTCCTTGGAAATTTTATCTAAAATGATTTTTTTTAAAAAAAAAATAAATGATAAAAAACATATTCTAAACCCAGTTCGAAACTCAACTCTCATTATTTAGAGATAATCTGTTTAATTTAAAAAAATATATATATTTTATTGGTTACTAAACTTTTTTATTTTTTAAAAAAAACATACTTTTGTCGATTCAAATTTAGTTAACTCTCTACTGTGTCAAATAAAATAATCACTTTTTAATGATCTATATAGTAAAAAAAAAATCATAACTTTTGTAGTGTCTCAAAGTTTAATTTGGGATTTTTTTTTTTTTTTTTTTTATCATTTGGGTGTTTTTTTTTTCTTCCTCCCAACTATTATTTCTTTCTTTTGATTTTTGGGGTTTTATGATTATTGTCGGAACATTTGTTTATAATTTTGTAGAGTTTATTTCCAACAAGTCTTGTACTTATTTTATTTTTTTGGTTTATTTTACCCTCATACATATTAAACACTAATGTGTCAGTTATATTCTACTTAAATGTTATTCTTCCCCTTTGCTTCCAGATTCAAGAGTGGAGAGTCCGGAGGAGATAGGAAAGAGACTTAGTTTTAGAGAAAAAGAATAAAATTAATTTTTAATTTGAGTTTATTTACTTAAATTGTATTAATTATATTTCTATATTGGCATACAAGATTTGTAGAATAAATTAGAAAGATAATTGTATTTGTTATTTATCAATTTAATTAATAAGATGAATCTAGAGCTTAATCATCAAAAATAAAAAACGCGTGTCATCATTGAGTTAACAGAATTCTACTGTACGAATCAAAAGTAATTTTTTCAAAAGTTTGAAGACCAAAATAGTTTATGAATGAAGATAGAACAAGGCAAAGTTTAGGCACCAAAATAAAATGTTAACTTCAAGAAAAAAAAAAAAAAAAACCAAATAGATACAATGTGGAAAGAGTACTATACAATTTGTTTAAAAAGAGAAATCACTAGAAAAACCACAAATAACAAAAACATATATATAATAAGCAAAAGCACTAAATATATAATTTTTAACCAATGATAATATCACTAATTTGATTAACACAATGCAATCTGATTTATAGATTTTTGAAATATTATTTTTCTATAAACTTCGAAAGAAGAAAAAAAAAGTACTTTTCCTTTTTTGTTGTTGGAAAGTATTTCTTCCTCTTACAAAATTTATCAATTACTTGTGTGTTTAAAAAAGCATATAAATCCTTTTCGTTATCTTCACTATCTCTAATACTTTCTTTTCTCTTCCCTACAATTAAATGTTGAAGTTCACTCTAATAATAAAATAAAATAATTGTATATTTTTATAAAAAAAAAAATAATTACTTAAATTACTAATTTTTAAATAAAATTTAATTAATTTACATGTATTTGTTTTTGGTTTATACTTAATTTCTAGTTTTTAAAAAAAAATCCAAAATCAAAAGTTACTCGAACTACGCTATATTAAGATAAATAAGTATTAGATAGAATACATATTGTATTAATATGTCAATTATGTATTGTTTACTTTATGTTAGCATATTAAGATTGAAAAGAGTAGAAAAATTTTTATTCAGTTTGTTGTAAACTTTACAAAATGACAAGAGATTAAATAGAGAAAATTATAACGTTGATCTTAAACAATACATAGTTGACATACTAATATGAAAAACCTTTTCAATATAAATTTTTAATTTAAAAAAGATATAGAGAAAAGAAAGATTATATATAAATAAAAATGTGTGAAAAAATATGGAAAAGCGCATCTAGTGTGTAGCGGTATCATAGTACCCTCCCATGGTACTAGTTAAAGATAATTTATCTTGTTTCACATGTGTTTCAATTCATAATCTCATTATATTAGGTTAACGAGTTATTTGCTTTATTTTTATTTATTTATTTAAAGTGACATCATTAGACGATGTACTTCCAGAAGCTAAGTAGTAGTTATTCTTGGAGTCTTATCACCATGTCAGGAGGTTTGGGATGAGTACTTTGAGATCGTTTGGATTGGATATGTCTTGCATAGTTGTAATAAGGTGTGTAAAGTCTTGGAGTAATAATCGTATGTCTTGAAATTGATAAAGTAATTCAACACTTAATCGTTCGAATATTTTGGTTAAATTTGATTGTTTGGAGCTCTTACGAAACCATTGAATAATTATGTGGTTGATATTTCAAATGTCTTTTTTGTTACTTGATGAGGTAAAGACACGAGGTAAGGAAATGAGAATTCTTTCGTTTTCTGATGGTACCCACAACAAAAATGCGTTGGCGCACTCTCTATTTACAAAACTTTGGAGATCTAATCTGGTGATGTAATAATGTAGGTTTTATATGTTTGTTTCATTTTGTATGCTATCATAACAATTCTCCTATAACCTATTATCTCACTTGCACCCTTTATTCCCATTCCTTATTTTGCAAATTCTCTAACTTCTTTTTTATTTGTTACTTTAACAATTTTAGTTTTACACCATCTAATTATCTTTCATCATATAGACTCTTCAAAAAAAGTTAATATATATATATTTGATTTATTATTATCATTAACAAGATTAGTTACGTTTGAATTAAGATATCGTTTTTCTATATAAAAAGAAAAAGATTTGATCCAAGAATCTTGGCTCTTTATATATATGAGTGTCATTTGAACTAAACTTTCGTTAGATATTAAGATATTATTTAATAATAACTTAATATGTACATATGATATCAATCCAACTATAAATATTTGTTTCATAGCTTTTTTCTCTATCTTTTTAGGGAATGTATGTGATCAATTATTTTTTTTAGTTCCAACCTACTTATAAAACTCGAGTTAAATAACATTAAAGAATGAGATTCTCATAATGAATATGATCTGACTTTATTCCAATTGGCTTTAATTTATTCTAATTGATTTCATTCCAATTGTATACTTTTTATTCTAATTATGCAATGTATGAGACAAAAGCAATCAATATTATATATATATAGATATAGATCTAGTTTGAGATGTGAAAGATCTCTTGCTCTTTTTTCTTTTCCCTTACTTTATGATTCTAAATTGATTTTATTCCAAATTAATTTTTATTATATTTATTTTTCATTGCGCTGCGTTGTTCATCTCTTATGGTAGGTAAAAAATATTAAATAGTATGTCGTTCAATTTCAAAATCAATTAACAATAGCACTTGCAAGAAAAAGATCGAGGATGGACTAAATTCGTTGAAAAATATTTGAAAATGCATTGGGACATGAAGGTAAACAACACGATGTCAGAAAATTGGTCGGGAGAACAACTCTCGACGTGCACGAGGAGTCCATCAAGAGTTGTCACGAATTTCCAACAATGTTCATACGCCAACGGAAGAAAGTAGACCATTGTGTAACCTTTTTTATAAGTTTCGATACAATATACACTATAATTTTGTATACACCAGCTTTGTGTAACAATTTTGTTATTTAATATATATCGTTTGATTATATTAATATTATTTTGAATCTTAGTTTATTGACGTGACTATTAAAAAAAGTAAAAAAGAAATACACAATAGAAGGGGTTATTTGAAAAAAGAATTGGGAAAAAGGGGTGATGTTGAAACTATTTAGGAGAGACGCATTCTACATTTTTTTTTTTTAATTTCACCATATTCTCTCTCCCTCTCACAATTAATGCATCCAGATTTGTCCCATGCAGGTTTTCTTTTCTTTTCTTTTTTTTTTCCTTTTTTATAGCTTTCATTATTACTCACTAAGTTTTATTTATTTTTTATTTATTTTTTTAAATAAATTCATTTTTTCTTTTCTTTTCTTTAATTTTACATTATTATTTAATAATTAATAATTATTAACTTTTATTTTTGTTTTATTTATTTTTTTAAAATAAATTCAGTTTTTCTTTTTTCTTTTTTAGTTTTTCATTATTATTTAATCAATTCTTAATTATTAACTTAGTAAGTAATAATGAAAGCTATAAAAAAAAGAAAAAAGAAAAGAAAAGAAAACGTGCATGGGACAAATTGGATGCATTAATTGTGAAAGAGAGAGAATACAAGAGACACATTCTAATAAGGACAAAAATGCATTAATTGTGAGAGGGGGAGAGAATAAGGTGAAATTAAAAATTAAAAAAAAAAGGTAAGAGACGCATTCTAACAAGGACAAATTTTTCACCCCATTTTCCTAAATAGTTTCAACATCACCCTTTTTTCTCAATTCTTTTTTCAAATAACCTCGAGAAAAGATGTCGTCTCCAAAAATTATCTTCAAATGTCATTTTGAAACAACTCCTTACCCATAATCATATCAAATAAAGAATGTTATTACAAAATTTAAAAAATCTAACACTCTAGCTAAAAAGTTCCATAAAACCCCATTCAACTTTCCAAAACGACTTAAAGTTAAGCAAACTTTATGTTAAATGAGAAATTTCGATCAATTGAATTATGTCAAATTTTTACATCAAAAACCAACCTCATCATGAAAATTATAAATAGATTGGATCAAGTCATTTTTATAAATAGATTGGATCGAGTAATTAAAATGGTTCAGACATAACCAATTTAAAATCAGTGTGGAAATTTGAGTTACATTGGGCCTAAGCCCAATTCCATTAGGAAATTGGGTTTAAGCACATCAAAAGCCCATCAAAATCTTCATTGCTAAAGTTTCGAAGTTTTGAAGATTCACTCTCTCAAGATCAGATCTCAAGTTTAGAATCTTGAGTAACAAAAAAACTTTTAGTTCATTTTTATTTTAGAAAATTATTTTAAATAATAGAACTTTTAAAAATGTTTATAAATATAGTAAAAAATCACCGTCTATCTTATAAATATTTTAGTTCATTTTGCTATATTTGAAAATAACTCTTCTATTTTGTTGTTGTCATGGGCATAAATAGACTTATTCATTTGCTTTTGTTTAGGCTGATTTTATATAATGATAGCACCAAGTCTCAGGGTGAAGTTTGGATCGAATATAATTGTCACCAAATGTCTCTATGGTTCATCAATAGTATTAGAAAATAGACTAAGCCTCTTTTGATAAAGACTTAGTTCTAGATTTTTTTTTTTTTTTATCAGAAAACGAAAAATTAAGGTAGTAAATCTTACTATTAAAGAGCTGAGAAAATAAATTTCCAAGACTCGAGTTCATGGAGATTGAGCTTACTTAACAACATATATATTTTCTTCCTTCCCTTTCTTAGACTTCTTATGGATTTTTTTTGTTGGAGACTAAGCACACTAAATCACATGTGATGTTTCAATTTAGGTTAACCAATCTTAGTGTTAAAATCAAATGGTTTGATACAAAAATCCCGATTAACTAAAAACAAATGGTTTTTGTAAGCTTGGTTGGGAACCCATTGGTTTTCTATTTTTTGTTTTTGTAAAAATAGGTGTACTTGATAATTAATTCACTTTTTTATTTTTAAAACAAGAAATTTGTTTTTAAAATTACAACGGAAAATTGAGTGAAAAAAGCTTTCAAAAAATACATTTTGTTTTCCAAAAGCAGAAAACAAAACCATTTACCAACATATATGAACTTTGTTTTTAATAACATAATTTTAAAAACAAAAACAAAAACAAAAACAAAAAAGTTGTAATGGTTACCAAGGAATGCTTAAGATCAAACTCAACCCATAAATGGCAAAAATCTAAACTCTTTGGCTAAACTTGAAAGAAAAAGGTTTAAAATTAATTATTGCAATTTGCCCCAAACCAACCTAATGAAAGGCTTTAAATAGCCCCTTCCAATGAACCCTAATACCACATCATTAACTATGACAAAATCCCACAAATACTCCTTCACATTTATTGTGATTTTAAGACTAGTGCATGTCCTTGCATAGTTTAGTTTCAATAGGATATTGATTTCTTAATTATGGTTCATTGAGAGCATCAAATCTTCCAACTTCATCATTAAAGACATCTGCCCCAAAAGGAAAAACACAAATATAATACAGACATCATTTTTCAAAACCTGAACTTATTATATTGATCACTCTAGATCAAACACTATGCAACAGGCATGTGGAAGTTTAACACAGAAGAACATTCTTTTGTAGAATAACTTTCAAGAAATTATACAAAACAAAGACTTAGTTACCATTCAGAACTAAACTATCATGTTTTTCTTTTACTACTTTCTAAGGGCATATGAAATTCATCTTCTAAGTAAGCTATCTATTCTAAAACCATGTTAGATAATTTACTATTCAAACAAGTTCTTTTTGGTATTGAAAGAAAGTTTAAAATTTGAAAATCGTTTTAAATTTACTGCTCCAACATAGACAATTAAAAGTGAACTTCAAAACTGGCCAACAACTAAAAAAAGTAGAAATTTATTCTAGTTACGCTTTGGCAGACAAGTTGAAAATGGTGTTTCCTTCGGAGCATGATGAACTTGTACATATAAAAGAGATTAGAGACAGAGAGATGGCTGGATAAGGAATGAAAGGAAGAAACAGTACTATTGACAGAGGCAACATTTTCTGGGTATTATTGGCTAAAATCTACCCAGCAGCATAATAGCTAAAAAATATAGATAATCCTCTCATTGTATAATTCTCTTGTACTTTGAGTTCTTATTATTAATAAAGAAGTTTGTTTCTGTTTAAGAAAAAACATAGATAATCCTACATGTACTCTTTAACTATAACAAGAAATCTGGTGGAAAATGAGGGACTTAACTGTTGAGCTGAAAGCATCTTAAGATCCTTGAGCGGCCACCCCTGACATGTAAACAAGGGACTTGGATTAAGTATTAAGTCTACAAATTTAAAAACATAAACCAGGAGAAGATCACGTTAATTGTCCTTTGTAAGTTGTGGAATACCTTCATTTTCATTTATGTTAAAGAAATGAAATTATACTAATGATGAAATTTACAGAGAGTAGAACAACAATTCCTTCACTAAAAAATGAATCATAATAAAATATAAACCAAACGACCATATAATGACCATCACCAGAAAACATCCATGTCAAGTGCAAAAGCATTAAAGCTTTCATTACAAGAATAATTATTATGACACCTTTCGGATTGAAAAGGACATATTAATGCAGATGTGCCTAGAAGGATGTTTTGGTGAAGTATAAAATATTCTAGAACAGTAATTTGGATAGGCTAGTCTTTCATTATACAAACTTTAGTTGCTATCACAACAAAGTCTACGAAAATGCTTAAGGCCTCACTTATTAGAAATCTTGGCTTGTGGAAAAGGAAAGCATTATCTTAAAATTGAAGGAACTTATTAGAAAAAATGGGCAGGATAGCCACTCAAAAAAGTCAACTACACACTCTTTTGTTTTGAGACAATACGTATTTTAATTCCAGGGGTATACATCAAATGAATGAACTAGAAGTCTAAAACTTGAGCCATCTCTTACACAAAAGCAAAATCCCTTATTTACCAGCCAGAAAGTCAATAACTTCCATTGTATTCTCATGTTAATTACTTCAACTATTCTTTTTCTTCTTTCAAATAATATCCTCTTCGGCTCATCCTCAGTATGGCAAAAGACAGAAATCAAGAACAGAATTGAGAGAAACACACTACGAGTTCTAGCCCATTCTGCTCTGCATAAAAGAACATGCCTATCATGCTGCCCTGCCCTTATACAAACCATTCTGTACAAGGGCCAGAATCCCACAATTCAAGGTGCCAATATGCATGGTATACTGTAAAGATCTTAGCTAGACCAAATTATCAATTAAGCCCTTGTTATTTTCTGTTTTAACGATTTGTATTTGGTTTATTATTAATTTCTTGTCTTTATTTACAACTATCTTATAACCACTTTAACCTAATATACGAAATATTCAGCCTCAGTGTGCACGTCTAAGAGCTTATTCTCTTCCTCAATAAACCGGTGTCTCGTTGTTGTCTACTGTAAGTTTGTATCACAAAATACTACACGTGTAGCACACCTAAATCACAATGCATAAGACAGAAGTCAAAGATCTAAATATTATCCATTCTATTTTGATTACGGCCCACTCACTTTTTCTTTACAATTCTAATCTCAAAGAGGCTCCTTTGATTTCCCCCTCATAGTCATGAATGACACTTTCAATATGTTAGCACTCAACTAGTGTAATCACTACACTTTTCTCTTCTTCTAGGTGATAGTTGATAAAGCTACACCCTCATAAGGGTTTGCCCCTTCCATTATTGCTACAGAAAATGAGCAGAGTTGCAATAGATCTCACACCATAATTATAATCACAGGATGATCAATTATGAATCCAAAATCATTATCCTAACATCGCAATAGCGATCTAACTTGAGAAATAGAAGAATATAACAAACTAACCTGAGATCATTCGACGACTTTCTGCACAGCATCATTAGAAGATTCGGATAATTGATGATTCAAACGCTGCTTCTGCTGTTGTTGCAACAGAGAATTGCGCTCGATCTCCCGCCACTTGTTTATGGCGAAGCTGACAATGACTGAACAACATAAACGAATGGAATGATTAATGAATAGAATCGAAGAGAGAAGATAAAAAGAGAAAAATGGAAGAAATTACATCCGGCGCCGGCGAAATAGAGGAGACGGAGAATCTTAGGGCCCGCCGGACCAGTAACCTCTTCTCCGGTCATTAGGTTCTTAGTTCAGGTGGTCGGCGTTACACAGCGATCAAGAGGAAAGTAGAAAGGTCTAAATTTGGGATATTTCAGCTTCGCTAAATTAGGATAACCTTACGTCAAAAATCAACATGGTAAATAACAAAATAACCAAATTATATATATATATTTCCTAACAATTTTGGGATATTTCACCTTCTCAAAATTATACATTTTATTAATAATAGACAATAAAATAGACATTAACAGACATACTCGTAGTGTTTATCAATGTCATTCATATTATAAACATCAAGCTATCAATAACATTGTTTTGAATCCAAAATTTTGTTATATTTTTTTTACAATCTTCAACCGTTATGATTTAATTTAAGGGACATTTTTAAAAATAGCAAAATAAATTAAAATATTTAAAAGTTATAACAAAATTTTGGATTCGTCACTAATAGTCTTCTATCACTATAGCATATCAATGACTATCCGTTATAGAATTTGTTATAGGTTGGAAATATTTTGTAAAATTAACTTTTTTTTTTTTTAATTTCCCTTAATTTAATTTAATATTTCGCAAATACAAGCTAAAGTTGGAAAATAAATAGATAGTATATTTAAAAAAATGTATAATTTAGCAAAAATAACCAAATCAATTTTCAAAATTGTGTTATATCAATTAGTAGTCTAGGGACAATTGTTGTATTTGTGACATTCTCTTTTTTCATTTTTACCTCCAATTTAATATTTTAGCCTTAATCCATTCAAATTGCTAAAATTAGCAACTCAATCACCAAATACTTAGATATGTTTGAAATTGATTAGAGCCATCGCTTTTCAAAAATAGCAAAAAAAATATATATAATTATTCGTCAGTGTCACTCGGTAACAAGAACATGGTTAAAGGTGTCACTGTGATGAAGAATATTTAGGAACTATATTGCCAGATGAACTATTGATGTTCTAATACGATGGAGGAATCGTCTTCAATTGTTTTGTTGAAAGGATTTGTTGAGGATGACGAATCAATCGGAGAAGTCGCTAGAATCTAAGTCATAATTGGCGATTAAAGACCAAAAGTCTTGACTATGGCGCATAGAGTTTATTTGTGGAAGTTTTAGGGTAATTTATTCCAACAATACCATATTAAAATTAAGAATGAGAGGAAAAATAGGGGTTAAATTTTATTTGACCACCTTAGAGAATATTCATATCACCAATTTAGGAAATGACTAATTTACTCCTAATAAAAACAATAGATTTGTTGATATTTTGTTATAACTAATATAGACTTTTAAACTATGATGGGTTAATTTAAAAAAATAGAATATGACAATGTTAAATTAGTAATTTAATTTCAAATTTTACCAAATCCGACCCTTCTAACTTTAGATTTTAAAATCATTCTGTTTTAAACAACATAATTTATTTGAACTCCAAATGACGAGATAATCAAAGATGGAGATTGCATAGGTTAATAATGATTAGAAGAAATAGAAATAATGTGAAACTTATACAAAGAGATTTTGATGGCAATAAAAAGAGAATGGTTTGAAAGTAGAGGGATGATGATGGAAATATGATATAAATAAGAACAATTGAATTAAACTTAGGGCGGGCGGGCTGGTGATGGCCTACTCCAAAATGAGGAACAGTGAGAGGCAATATGAATGGATGACATTTCAAATAATTTGGCTTTTTCAAGTTATTTCTTTATAAAGAAAGTGACAATTAGGGTTCATTGAATTCCTTTCAATTTTCATATCATATTCTTTTCCTAAGTGCCACAATTTGGTAATTCCTCACACAAACTTTACATAGATCAATATATGTGATGCTAAATATAGGAATTCTTCTTTTTTTTTTTTTTACTTTATTTTTCCGCTCTACCTGTAGAAATTAAAAGCTTATGAAAATGACCAACTCTAACTTTAGCTTAATCCACGATCGTCGTACTTCGAATTATAATGATATTTATATTAGATGTAAATGTGCACTCGACTAACTTACATTTGAAAATAAGGGTTAATTTTGCTTGCATCATTAAATACTTTTTCTTCCCTCTCCTTTACCCGACCCTCTCATTGCACTTTGTTCATCAATTACTCAATGTCTTCCCTCTTTTTCAAATCTAAAAAATTTTAAATATGGAAAACGAGAGTGAGATACAAGTACAAGAACATAGAGCGAGTGAGAAAAACTAAAAATTCTTCTAACAAAAATGTTGATGTCAATACAAAGATTTAAAAAAAAAAAAAAAAAAAAAAAAAAAAAAAAAAAAAAACTTGATTTTAAGAAATTAGGTTTGGAGCTAATTTTTGTTTGAATCTTTTAGAGGGTTAATGGGAAGAATCTTATACACTATATAATAATGACATATTTGAGAATTTTGTCGTATTTGCAAAGAGTATATACATATTAAAACGATGACATGGAAACAGTATTTCATGCCTTTTCGTAACTATTTACTCCAAAAGTTAATTTAAGAAATGATTGTATTTTTTTTTCCTTCCCCACTTGGCAACTAACACTAACACATGAAAAGTCTAATAATCTACGTGGAATAACACAAAAAAATTTGCCCAACACATTGCAACTTTTTTCGAGTTGAGATTTCACATAATTTGACCTAATTTCTCGTAGATTATGTTTAGGTTAATCATAAAGTTGTAATAATTAATTAAGTAGCTTCACATTAATGTTATTATATTTCCTCACTTTTTGGATGCCAAATGAATTTTATTACGTGTCAACTATTAATTAATCTCATGAGTTGAAGATTTTTCTATCCTATATATCATCAATTAATGAAATACATATGTTTTTTCCTAGCTACTATATATATTATTGATAATGTGACAACCACCAAACAAAAAGAATTTCAATCTATTATTCCTAATATAAATATAAGTAAAGAATTAGTTCCATATGGGTCAAAAGTGAAATTTAAATAATTTCAATGCAAATTTAGGAGGAATACAATTACCATTTTTTTAGCCTTAAAATGTGGAGAATATGTGTGTTTGATCCCTTAATTCTAAAAATGTATTGTTTTAATCTCAAGTTCATGAAATATATCTACTTATGATTTCTTAAGTTTCCAAGCTGTAACGTCCTAGTTCTTGATAGGGGTGAATATTATAGACTAAAAAACCAAACCGACCAACCAAAACACCGACCAAATCAAAGGTGGTTAGTTGAAAATAAGGAGGGGTTCAGTTGGTGTTGGTTTGTGAAAAATCCAAACTGAGAATATTTTTTAAAACTTCAAAAGGCATAAACCAATCTAAATCAAATTGATTAATCGACCAATAGTCGGTTTGTACTTCTTCATGATCAAAATCGATTTGAACAATTACTAAAACGACCATAGTCGGTTCGATGGTAATTTTTTTAAAATATCACCAACCAATCAACTAATACTCATCCTTAGTTCTTGAGTATATAAAAATAGGTTTAAACGGTAAATTTTTGTTTAATTTTTTAAGAATACACATTTTTAAAATTCATAAAAAAAAAACCTATATTCTTCCAAACTTGAAAACTAGAAGAGTAATTTGTCCTAAAAAGAAATCAAAAGGCAAGAAAATAGAAATAAATTTTCAATATACCAAGATGATTATTCAAACTAACATGAAATATATATCTTTGGTTAAAAACTCAAAGATTCGAATATGCTATTCTACCATAAGTATAAAGAAATCACACTTATCTAAAGAAAAAATAAATAAAGGAAATAAAGTACACTAAGGAACGTTCTTGGAGACATCCTAATATATATATATATATGCATGCATCTCTTTGAACATATAGATTCATTTATTATGGCAAAGTCTTCCCCCCAAATTTGAAAATAGAACTTAAAAGAATTAATGTTAATTTTTATAAATTTGGGAAATCATTTGCTCAAATACAATGAGTAAATGAGAATAACGGTTCTAAAATAGCTTTTATACGTTAATAACATTTTAAATATGAACATAATTTAATTGGCGTACTATTAACTCTAAGATAAGAGGTTTGATTCTTTTATAGTTGAAAAAACAATATTAATAATAAAACATATATATTCAATTGAAATTGATTTTTAGATGAAATTCTATATTATTAAACAAAAATCATATTTTTGGTCTTTCTAATTTAGTTAGTTAGAATTTTGGTTTTTTTTAGTTTCAAATGTTTAATTTTAATCTATTTTACTTTCAATAGATTTTAAGTTTAATTATTACTAATTTTTCTTTTTTATAACAAGAGTGGTATAATAATAATAATAATAAAAGTTTTCCGGAGAGTTATTTCTCTGTTTAAATTTCTAAAATATGTATGTCAACTACAACTTCGACACCAATTGATAATTAGAGTAATTGTCCAATAATTTGTATGTTTATAAAAGTATTAGATAGATCGACTAGATTATCATTTATAGAGTTTTAGAGCTATACATATTAGAACAACTCTTTATTTGCTCAAGTTAAGACATGCGAGAAAGGACATGTTTCATTTTGGCCATTTTACAAGTGGTTAAAGTTGGATATCTTCTTTTAGGATGACGTTCTTCAGTCGAGCATGTGCAGGTCGTGATGAACTTTCCACGATAGTCTCTTACAATAATGAACTGAATAAATTATTGTAGTGTAATTACGATATCATATCTCTCGATCGAAAGTTATAATACAACATATATGTGCAAGGCGCATTTACTGTTTAAATAATTTGTTGAACTAAAAACTAAAATTTGAACATGATTCGTTTAACCTAAAAAAAACTATGATAGTTTGGTAGAAAATGAAAGCAAAAAGAATTGTGTATGAGATAAAGTGGTATATATGCATGGGGCCTTCATGTACATATATTTTATTTATATATGAAATATATAAGCATGTTGGGTAGCTAGGCAGCCATTTTCTAAAAAGCAGCCATAGCCCCCAAAGTGCTTGGAGATGTAATGAAAACTAACCGAAGTGAAAAAACACACACACACACCTACAAGTGCTTATTTCATCCATGTTATTAACGAATTCCAATAGGAAAAGAAAAGCATATTACTTATCTATAAATCAAATCAATTAATAAGATAGTTAAATGGAATCTAGTTTAGTGGTAATATCGATGAGTTGAATATTCGATCTCTCGTGTCTTTAATTTTTATACTAATAAAAAAAACCAATTAAGAAGATATATTGTAAGATTTAATTCTCTTCACATATTTGAAAGAGTGGAAAAAAAGTTTGAGTCTATGATTTGTTTAAATGAAATAAAATGATGAGAATCAACCTCCTCTTATTAACTACTTTAAATATACTTAACTTTATTTTCTATCTTCTATAGATGAGTTATCTGCATTTTTATTAATAAATTTATAAACTATTCTATGTTTTTTTACCAAATCATTTGTCCAAGTTATGATATATACTTGAGTTTTTCGAATTCACCTTAAGATCTACAATCAATGAAAGAAGTAATTAATTAACTCATGTGTGTTATCTTATAAAAATTATGAGGTAATCATAGTATCTTTCTTATGTGTAATTAAGAACGTTCCTGACTTTAGTAAGCGAGATATTTAAATTAATAAAACTATATTTTGATTAAAATTCAATAAGAAAAGTATTTTGTGTGTAATAATGTAAAACTAATCTCTTCCACAGACAAAACTAAGTGGCCCTCTTCTTTTAAAGTTGGCCATACAAGGCAGCACCTCCTACTTGACCCTCACGTCTCTCTCTCTTTACAAATTTCACTATAAATAACCCAAAAACTACACACCAACTTCTCAAAACATTCATCATTAAGTACAAGAAGAAGGGAAAAAACACACATTACAAAACCTCTCTCTTTCCTAAGGCATTTAGAAAAACTATGATGGTTAGCAAAAAGTTCATAATGGTGGCATTGTTGGTGGTGGCCTTGGTGCTATGCCAAGCACACATAAGTTTAGGAATAAGAAAGTTATCCAACAAGGAAATGAAGATGGTTCCAATCGGGGTTGATGTTAATTATATGCTTCTCGGCGCTCTTCCAAAAGGCCCAACACCCCCTTCTGCCCCTAGTGAGCGAGGCAACCCTGCTCCTTTCAGTGATGGTGACCGCGTCTTGGTATCTGCTCCGAGTCCCGAAATTGGTCATCGTTAATTCATGAAGTTTGAGAGACTATATTATAAGTTTTGAATGGTTTTCTCCTATTGGTGACAAACATTTCTTTCTTTTCTTTTTGGGTTTGGGTTCATTGTGTATGTTTTTATTTTTTATTTTTGTTAAATAACAATACACTCTTATTGTTATTCACACACACTCATGAATATGTATACATGATATAATGTTGGTTTATAGCTGTCTTGTTGATTGTCATTGTTGTAAAATGATGTGTTGAAATGAAATTTGAATAGTACTTTTATTAAGTGTTTTGTGTTTTTGGAAGTACCTCTAATTTAGAAATAATTAGAGAAAACATATAATTTGGTTATGATTTTACACAAATGTCGTAAAATCATTTCAAAAATTCTATTGATCAATTTGTCCTTCACATTAAGTTTAAATATTACATATTTTCGAATATATATATATAATTTATTATCATAAATATTTTATTACACATTTATTATTTACACTAAAACTCTATTAATTAATTAACATAATTACATTTATATAATTTTAATATTTGCATTTATTAGATATCATATATAAATATAATATGTGATTAAGATTAATTTGCATTTATTAGATATCCTATGTAAATATGATTTGTGATTAATTCTATTATAGTGATATTATAATCAAAAAAAATTCTTAATTATTTTTCTAGCGATGATTTTGTTCGAAAATTCTTTCCTCCGTCCGATTTCTCTCTCCCTTTTCGATCTCCCTCCGTCTATTCTTTCTTATTCCGTTCATCTCTTTCAAAAAAATTCGGTGAGTGCATATTTGTTTAATATTATTGATTATATGTATGAAATTGTGAAATATAGTATGTCGATGAATTTTTTCAATGAATTTTTCTGATAAAGAAAATTTACAGTGAATGAAGTGTATATGCCACATAATTTTCTTCTATTTTGCATTATTTTTTATATATACTACCTACGTTTTGTATTGTTTTTTATATATACTCCTGTATATTTAACATAATATTAGATAACAATGTATTTGTGCATATTTTACATTTTGTATTTTAATTTTGTAACAAATTTTACATTATGTGAAGAACAAATTTATATCAAAATGTGGGTATCAAGGAAAAGGAAAAGATTGAATGAAGATAGAACAAGAAAAAAAGAAAATATAACGAAAAAGAAGGAAATTAAAAGGGAAAAAAAGCAAGTTGGAGAGAAATGATGAAATAGAGAGAGAACTTCAAATAGATCACCAAAAGGCTGAAGGATATATATCATATACCGTATAATATATCATATATTATGTCTATCATACTTGTAGATATACGTTGTAATATTTAAAATATATGCAAGTATTATTTAAAACATACGTTTACACTCATCGAAAATGGATGCAATATAATTATATCATTATTTAAAATATATACCGGGTATTATTTAAAACATATGCACTCACTGAAAAACTTGAAGGAGATGAACGAAATAAGAAAGAATGGATAGAGAGAGATCGGACGGAGAGAGACTATATTGAAAGAAATTCGGACTAAAATCACCGAAAGAAAAATAATTGGAGAAATTTTTTAATTAGAATCCTTATATATCATATATTTACATGGGATATCTAATAAATGACAATTTTTAAATTAAATAAAAATAAATATATTAAATAATTAATAAACTAAATATGTAAGTTTTAATATAAATAATAGAAGTGGAATAAAACATTTATGGCAATCGATTAAATATATTTTTAAAATATGGATCTCTCCACTTTTCTTATTTTCTTTTTCTCTCTCTAATACTAATATTAAATGTGAGTAGTTTTATCGCTAGCCTCAATATTTATCTACATTTGTAGCTCATTAGGACTTTTGTGAAAATTATAGTTTATTGTTTGTTTGTATTTTGTATTTCTTTCTTCTTCTTTTTTTTTTTGGGTGTGTGTATGCTTTAAACATGGTTTTTAAAATAGTCTAATTTCCAAGAGTTATTTAACATGATATTTGACCTAATCTTGCCATAAGAGTGTATATGTTTTAGCCAACTCATAAGCCTAGAAGAACACGTCGACAACTATATCATTTCAAGTCCAATCAGTCTCCTTAGAAGGTATAAAAAGGTCACAAACATTACACGATCAAATCATATAAAAATAAATGAAACTCTGAAGAAGAAAAAAAGAACAATAACGCTAATAATAAAATTCACATGATTTTAATACTTTTAAAATTTATATATATATATATATATATATTAAGCATAAGAACGTGTGTTTGACAAGCACAATTACTTCAGCGTGCATGTGGTTGCTTTGTAAGTATTCTAAACTCCCATAATTGTTATTTGAGATTGTACAAATTAAATGACAGGTTCATTTGCACACTATCACTAGCTCTCTCCTAAAATTAGATAACTTTAATATTTTTTTTCTCCTTCATACATTAGACACATGTCACTTTTTCTTTTAGTATTGGCTAGAAAGAGCCCATTCATTTTGTCAAATATTGCTAAACAATGGGACATTCTAACTAATGGTATTAATCAATTTGTTTCCCCAAAAATGATATATATATCCTTTAAGGATTGAGTCAAACAATGCACATCTCCCAAATTCCAAAGGTGATTGAAAATCAAACTCAATGAACCAATAGGATTTTACTCTTTAAATATTATGCAAAAGAACCTTCTATGTTTAATTTGTTTGTAACAGCTATATCTATAAAGTATTATGGTAGAAAGATAATATAGACTATAATTGTTTTGCATTATCAGCTTTCTATAAACATATTTTCTTTCTAAAGTATGATTTTTTTTTTTGTTGGGTTTTCAATATTATTTCAATGAAAAAAAAATCTATATCAATAAAATAAAATACTTAATCAAAAGTCTTTCGAGTTGAGTACTACATAAAGACCTCTTAATCGAAGATAGATAGATGTTTGTTGAAAACTTTTACCTTACTTGATCAACGTTAATAAATTGTTTTTTTTTTTTAATAACGATATTCAAAATTTAGGAAGGAAATTACTAAAATTATTGTTCAATTTTGACTCGAAGAAAAATGATTGTACTATGTGAGTGTTAACACTTACACGGATGGATCAACATTGAAGAGATCCGACTATATCTCCTTCATATCATGACATTTTACAATATGTATGTATTTTGCTTTTATTTATTAACATGCATGTATATGGTCACAAATTGTGAAGTCTATGGCTAAACTTAACTTTATACAAAAATTTGGGTTCCTTATCATGAAAATTATGGAACTAATAAATTTGAATACAATTTATTAAAACTCAAAACTCTAATATTAAAGTCAAAATAAACATCCATAACTCAACTTACATTAAGTATTTACTACCCATAATGTTATATATGATTTAAATGGCCTCGAATCAATCTAATTACAAAAGCAATTAATACCAAAATAACCAATGATTATATTATATTAGAGTATCTAATACAATACATGGTAGGGTTATTACAAATAATTAATAAATTAATCAACAATACAATCAATGACTATTAAAAATCAACAACAAAATGCCTAATCAATACATAATTGATAAATTATTATTCTTATAGTTTTCAGAGAAATATCTATTATAGTTAATTATTTGATTAAAGGTTATTGATGAACTAATTCTTATTAATTACTTATCAATTGTAATTAATTAATTACATAAAGGTGTTAAGGTGTTAGAGATTTTACCTACTAGACATAAACATTATTTTATTTATTTACGTAAACATTTAATCATATATTTTATGGATAAACAAATACAGTATTATTTGATTTCGACAATATAATATGTAGATGTTTTGTTCATAATAAAAAATTTAATCAAACGATCTATGTTAAATTATCTCAAATAATTAAGGGTCGAGGAAGAGGTTGTCGTTTGGATTAATTTTGATATAAAAGAAATAAGAGGTATTAGATTTTGGATCATATATTGAAGACATGGTCAATTATTTATTGTGTTAAACAAAGATTACTTGTAGGTTTTTCTCAACCAAAATACTTTCTTTTTGACTAAATTTACATTAATTCAATCATCACTCAATACCAATACCTAACCCAAACCTCCAACTCTCTATAAATTGATAGTGATCATGCAATGTTTAAGCACCAAAAAATAGCCGAAGTAAATTAGCCAAAACACTTGGCATTTCCAACTTAGCTTTGTTAACCAAAAATGACTTACCCTAAAACCCTTATCGGTTTCGGTTTCTTCCTCGCTCTTCTTTTCATCTCCTCACAAGTCTCGGCTCGTCTACTCGGTTAGATTGCTTATACCGAACTCGCTCATAAATTTGTTTATAATGTATTAAAAAGATTAAATATGTTTTTGTGTATTCATTTTTGGGTAAATGGTTGTAACTTTAGTAGGATACTAATGTACAATATTATGAAAAGAAGAAAAAAAAGTGTTTTAGTTTATCACCCTTATAAACTAGTTGAGTATGTCATTACATTTAATTTCATGTTGATATTTGACTCACATGAGTTGAAAAATGTATTTTGATCAATTTTAGTTGCCTTCAAGTATATCAAAATATTTATAGATAGCATAATGTTATTTTGTCTACCGCAATCTATTGCTCAGTGATAAGAGTCTTTTGTGATCTATCGTTGATAGATAATGACATTTTGGTATATTTAAAAATATTTTCATAGTTTTACTGCTTTAAAAAAATTGTCCAACATTATCTTGATTATTTTAAAAAAATAATAATGCGTTTTTTAAGTGAGCTACGAACATAGGAAAATCTCCTAGATTTTTACTTGACCAAACTTTTAGGTATGGTAGTGTTTTAACCTAATGTGTTATTTGTACCTCTTCCTTTCCATTCATTTTATATGTAGAGGAAGACAAAGTTAAGGCCGATGGCTTAGATTATCACGGAGGACGCTACGGCGGAGGAGGACGCTACGGCGGAGGAGGACGCTACGGCGGAGGAGGACGCTACGGCGGAGGAGGACACTACGGCGGAGGAGGTCACTACGGCGGAGGAGGTCACTACGGCGGAGGAGGTCACTATGGTGGAGGAGGTCACTACGGCGGAGGACATGGCCTTGATGCTAACACCAAAGAGTCAAATGATCAAGGTCTAGATAAACATGGTGGAGGACACGGTGGACACCACGGTGGAGGACATCATGGCCTTGATGCTGACGTGAAAAACTTGGACAGTCATGGCCACCACCACTGCCACCACCCCCACTGCCCTGAGAGTGTTAAGAATTAGAACACTAAAACCTACACCCCATCTGCAACCATGTTTGGTTCAAAATAAAAGCATATTATTGTACGATGAAATAAAGTTTGTTTAATGTGTGTGTTTTGTTTTGAATTTAAATAAAGCATAAGATATGTTGTATGAAATGAAGATGATGCTAAACTATTATACTTTGGTTTATTACAAACTATGATCTTTCTAGTTTTCATATTATATATATACGTAATGTCAAACTATATATAAACTTCATTTTGCTTTGTACATACCAATTTTCCATACTATATATTATTGTTGGTTTTTTAAGTTAGATATGGTTGTGATACATTATATTTTCAAATATTTGATTTACAAAAGAAAAGGATGATTATATATATAAGGTCAAGTTTTAAGAAACATTTTTTAACTTTGTGGTTTTATTTCAAACGTTGCAACGTTGTAGACTATCATTCACATTTCATAAATGTTTCCAATTTCTTAGAATGAGATGAGTGTTAATTTCCAAAATTTTATTTTGGGTTATTTCTTAAGCCAAAGTCTTTTTGTCAGCTTACAGCTGTTTTTATTTCTTGTTTTCCAATAGTAGAATAAATCAACTAATTTATAAATATATAACAAATCATTACTCTTTTATATTTTGTTATATTTTAAAATATTCTCATGAGTTTTATCACTTATAATAGCTATTTCATTGTTATCCGAGGGACTTGAGGTCATGAGGCATAGTACAAAACATTTTTATAGATGAAAATTGAAATTTCCTTTTTCTAACTTTATCTTTTTATCTCGGGAAACTCCGTCAAGGAGTTGAAGTTCCATCTCAAGAAATTAATAGGTGATAGTAGTACTTAAAAGACTATTAAAAAAAAAAATAGATGACTATTACGTGAAACTTCGTGGTCAGGTTGAATTTGATTTGAATTTTATTTAATATCTCTAATTCTAGCCGAGGATTAAAATCTCGACGTCAACAAATGTCATGGTCTACAAAAGCACGTTGGTGTTGATAGATATTTTTGGACATCATAGAAAATGACATCCTCAAGATGGTAGGATATGACCAAATATACATTTGACTACTTTCTTTCATCTCAAAACTAATTGATAATTAGAGAAATTGCAAAGTTTCTAAGTTATTTCAATGCAGGCCCTCCATATATCATTTTTTATTTTTACCCTCTAGATTTATTAATTTATTTAGTCTCATGGTTTCAACTTCGGTCGCATATGATCTTATAACATGTGGTGTTACATTCATGTTAGTTCAACCAAAAAAGTGCAACAACTCATTTGTAACAAATCACTTTAATATATATACATCAACAACATTCAACATGCATTGGTCTCGTATTGATTTTTATAATCTAAGTTAGTACATATATGATTAAAAGTTTAAACAGTGAAAGAAATTTCCTATACAAGATATTTCTTCTTTTCAAGAAGCTAACCCTAAATCAACAAAGCATTTGAGCAATTAATATAAGGAGAAGAAAGAGCCAGGCGGTGCGTACCCATCACAAAGAATGCCTCCTTCCTTCTTCCTTTTTGTATAGAAAACAAAGAATGTGCAAAGGCTTTGCAGTCACATGGCCCAACATCACCGACCCTATTAAAAATTAGTAGCAGAAGGATCATACGTGGGTCCTTAGTAAAGGAATCCTATAATGCTGAGAAAGATTTTTTTGCAGTCCAATAAAGCTACACACTAGCCACAAACATTAACACAGTTTCCTACATTCATTGAAGAAAATATTTGAAAACAAACAAACAACTACTGTAGCTTCTTGGAACTAGGAAAAAGCATCCTACTTGTGATATCAAAACAAGGAGAACCATTCAGAATTTTGGCAATATGTTGCAGAGTTTAGCAGAGTATCCAAGGATTCAAATGAGAGATTAAATGGTACATATGGGTCGATAAGAGAGAAGTCAAAAAAAAGGAAGTGTCTAATATCTCTCCCCCCATCTAACTTTATATAATTTTAATAATAGTTATTGCTATTTACATGTACATGCATTGTCTGATTCTGTTGCACAACAGCTAGACCATCCCTCTGTCACTGACCTATATAATAATATTAACAAAATTTGATGGGATGGTTTTCAGTCAAGATAAATAAGACAATTGAAATAAACTAAAAATTTTGTTCTCTTCACTTCAGTCCACGCGGTTTCTCTTCCAAAATGGCTTGAAAATAGCACTTACTCGTTTGATTGCCTGCCTACGTCTAGGAGGATGTTTGCCACTCCTTCACAATATATGCAGCAACTTGTCCGCCATGATGATCTTTGTTAAATCAAGACATATAGATAATAATTTGCTTGACAGCTTGATCCTTGAGTTGGTGAAGAGGCAATTACCATGAATTTATTAGTTGGTGTCTGTGGTCTTGGTAAAAAGATAACTATACTGTTGTTTCCATGATAAAGAAGTGATCATTGTGAGAGATAGACCCGGCATTGGATAGCAGTTTTACCAATCATGAAGCCAGGAATAACAGTGAATGCCACAACGGGGTCAGAATTTGGTGAAAGGTACATTTCATCAATGACACTTTCCATGTAGACCTCTGAGAATCGGCTCCCTTTTCGTACTTGAAAGATGGAAGCCTCCGGTTCAATGGAATAAGCTAATGAATGTAATAGCCAAACCAACCTTGCCATTTCTGCAAATGTGCTAAAGAAAGTTGTATCTGGGAATTGACCTGAGCTGATTAAGCTTCTCTGGTCCAAGTTACCAAATATTGATGATTCCATCTTGGGGTGAATGAGCCGCAAGTACTTAACTCGACAAAACTTGGCAAAAGTTGATCTTGGATTTTGTGAAAGAAAATCTTTTGTTTTCCTAGGCTTAAGCTCCATAAATCTTGTAAAGAAAAACTGTTTTTGTTTCCTTTTTTCGGGCAAGGATTCATTTGGGAGAGAGAAATTGGGTTGATGGAAGGAATCAAACATTTCCCTGAAAACAAATGTCTCGAACGCAAAGCATCTATGATCATTATGCCAATAACAAGTTTCGGGTTCAATTTCTGTCACAGCTGCATCAACATTCCAACCAGCAGATTTCATTTCATTCACCATCATACGGACAAAGCTTCGAACAGACTTGATTGTATGCCCGAGAACTTTAATAAAATGACTTGCATTTAATTCTGATAAATGAAGATCACCAGTTACAGGAATTGGCCCACTTTGATCTAACCTTTTTTCCAGCAACCTATTCTGTTTTTTAATTTCCTCGATCTTTTCTCTCAGAAACGTAATTTCAGAGCCCTTCAGTCTTGCTTGCGATTCCAATCTTTTCCCCATCATGTCATATGTTCCCACGAGACTCTTTTGCTCCTGAATTTCAGCCAAGAGCATTGTGGTTTCTGGTGAAGGATCAAACTGTTTTTTAAGGTAACACTGTTTCAATTCAGACAAAACTTTCAATTCTGAGATAACATAGTGATCGGCATCTTGAATACCTTCAGCATCATAAGGGGATTGAGCAAACTGTAACTGGGCATATGCAGCTTTGACTGATGAGATGCTGGCAAACAATTTTGATAGCAATGCTTGCAATTGGACTCTATTCTGGAACTCTTCTTCCACACTATCGAAAGACTCAGATTGACTACCTATACTCTTACTTGCTGTGCAATCATCACTGATCTTGTCTTGTGGCTTAACTTTCTGAGTTCCATGGACAGGTGCTATCCCAGTTAGAGCTCGAATATGAAGAACTTTGGTAATTGTGCGTGCCAATTTACTCTTACTTGGAGTGAGAGCAGAGGATTTCACAGAATCCATCTCAAGGCAGGAAAATGGCAGGGATGAAAGAAGATGTCCCGATCACCGTCTGAAATACAAGAATGACAATGACATTAGCAGAGAATTCTTGAACTTATTAACCATTACATGTACGTTTGGATTGCAGGTTTCCACAACATATCACCTTCAAGACCTTCTATCCTCTGGTTCTAAAATGCCAAGCTAGTGAATTTAAATCTGAGACAAATGCTTGAAGATGTGCTGTAAGGTTTTTCTTTAAAATTTAAATTTGAAGATGAACCACGTCTCTTAAATAATATCATCGCATGTGATACTCAATGCCGTTGGGATATTAGAAAAGCCGGCAGCCAAGAGTACAAAAATGTACTTTTATATTCTCCCACCCACCAAACCACCCAACATTTACGTTAACAACAATCAGATAAAGTCATAAACTTTATAAAATAACTACAACTACATGTGCAAGAAGCTTTATTGAGATATTAATTAGCATATACAAGTTCCTATCATGCCATCATTAACATTCTGATTCTGCTACATCAGGCAGTCCATAGTTAGAGATCTCAGAACTTGGGGTAATAAAACATAAATAGGAGTAATGGACAGTAAAACATCTCCAAGTATCTTCAAATGAACTAATCCAAACACTTACAAGTGAAACCAAACACAATCTGGGTACATCGTAAAGAAGAAAATTCCAGGAAAGGTTTCAAAATACCCCCAGAGAATTAAACAACAAAAGCCCACATGGGTCAGAAGATCTAACAAAAAAGCCAGCCTACAACAGCTATGAAGATCAAAAGCAAGCTCTTTTTCATAATTATTCAACTGCACATCAGAATATTTATTGATATATTAAACAAAGATCTAATTAAATATCAAGTCACCAATAGGCACGTATATAAAACCTAATGGAAGCAACCACAGAAGCCATAGTCGCTATCTAATCATGAACATTAAAGAAAAGGGGATGACATAAAGCATTACAAACCCTCTATTATTCAGCATTGCTATTAATGGAGGAGCCTTTAGTCAATAACTCATACTTTAATAACTTCAAAGCCTACTCAAAAGAATCTCCAAGTTCCTTTTAGAAGGCCTACATTTCGATGCACGTATATAGCTACCCCACCAAAAAAATATCAAACGGGAAAACTGAAAAAGGTGTTCCATATTAGAGATAAAGGGCAAGATCAAAGAACAGGGAACAATACAGTTAGATGAGATCAATGGTATCTTCTCTTAAATCCCATTTCCTAAAAAAGAACATGACCTCAAATGCAAACCATCTCATGAAGTCCTTTCGAACCTACCACGCTTGTGCAAACAACGGGAAAACCAAAACAAAAAAAAGGTAATAAAAAACAATTAATAAAAGTTTTGATTACCGTACCTCAATGAATCGCCCAAGAAAACGCGGAGAGTCCAATCAGTCAACCAGTCATTGGAACGTAAATCTCAAGAAAATGAGACTAGAAGACGCCGTGAAAGAAAAAAAAACCCTAAAAGAGTCGGAGACCTCAACGACCCGTTAACTCTGCAGTTAGAAAGACGAGAAAACTTCAACAAACAAAAAAAACACAGAGTGTTTCTATACAAACAGAAAACCAAGTTCGTCAAACAGACAAGAACAGGACAGAAAAAGGGTAAGGATATGCTTTAAGGCCGAAGTTCACATTATGGAAAAAGGGATTAAGACATTACATGACACCATCTCTGCATTGAAATGCAGAGTACATCCGAGAATGGCGTTTCCTCCATTGAAATGAGCAAGTAAGGAATGGAAGGAAAGAAAACCCACCATTGATCTCATACTATTGATCTCATGAAGGAAAGAAAAGATGGGAGCAAATGGCAATGAGGCTGAATCCAATGGAGAAGACGATTGTTCACTGCACTAACTAAAAAGTGCTTCTGGTTTTGTGCTATGTTCGGAGCTCAAAAAACACGGTTCCTGAAAACTCGAGATCGTTGGATAATGGCGGTCTTTGGTTCTCCCGCGGCTTCGAAGAAACAAAATTAGAGAGAGAGAGAGAGAGAAAGGGAATGGATGGGGAAATTCAGAGTTGGAGGAGAGAGGGAGGGGAGGGGGAGGGGAAGGAGAAGGGAAGGGACAGAGAAATACAGGGACGGGAAGATGGTGAGATGTTGGAAAAGACGAAAAAGGGCATGGGTTTTTAAGTGAAAAGACGGAAAAGGACAGTGTTGGGACGAGTCCGACATAGGCCACTGACGGAATTTACAAGCGGTAAAGAAGCGAAAACTTTCGGGATTTCAACGGACGAAAATGCCCCCTTTACCCTTATTTTACTGAGGTAATTTTTCGCTTAAAAAGTAAATAATTCGTCTTTTTTTACCCAATAAACGACGTAAAAGTCAGAAAAATGGTTTTACTTAACACGCTGTCAACTACTAGAGATTTATTGTTCATATCTTTCATCTTTATTTGTACTAAAAGGTAATTTTATAGCAATGAGATGAGTAATCTTAATCAACGTATTCTAAAATAAAATAACAAGGTCTCAATGTATATAAAAAGAATACAAATTAAAGTAGGTAATTAAAAGGAAGGTGGACCCATGTAAAAGGATTATATAAGTTAAAGATTCATAATGATGACACGTGGCAGTCATGGAAGAGAGGAATATGGAAGGTCTCGGAATATAGAGAGAGAGGACCCCCGCGTGTGTGTGTGTGTGTGTGAGAGAGGGAGAGAGAGAGAGAATGGTGTGTGAATGGTGTTTGGATACGTCAAACACGTGCTTATCTCTGACAACACTCCCACCCCCCAAATCCTTTTCCCCCCCAACTTTTCAAATTATTTCACCACACTTCCTCTTTTACACCTTTCCCTTTCTTTTAGCTTTACATTCAATTCATCAATTCTACTCATCCATTTATCTCTCATTCATTTTTTTTTCTAATCAAAAAAAAAAAACACTCCCTAACAATTTTGTTACAATGAGATAATGATTTTGAAAAAACCATATGAATTTTCATATCAAACAATTGTTATAAGACGAAGTCAAAGTTGTTAGGGGATGATCAATTTTGTGGACATGACACAACATAAAGATATTAGTATGATTAGCATGTTCAATCTAACCAATTTTACGATGCATAATCTACTGTCCCATATTGTCTTATTGAAAGTGGAACCATATAAGATACAAGTAACGATCTCATAAATTTCTAGTAGTGTAATTATAAATTTTAAAAAAATAAACAATCTGAAAGTAGTTTTCAAAACATCAAGTATAATTACATATACGAAATATTTAACAGCTATTTAAAATAACTTTTAAAACATTTACATAATTGGTGTACCTATTGTATTTTAAAAAGAAGTATCCCACCAAATGTCTCTAGAAAACATAAAGTATATGTACGATAAAATGTATATTGGTCACTTGATCTAAAACACCTATCATGATCTCCATTAACACAATGCTAGATTTATAGCCACAATAAACAATAAATATAATTCATATACAATGTTAATTAAGTTTACAATTTATTTATTTATTTAATATTTGATGTACCCTACCACAAATAAGTTAATAAAAAGTGTTATATTATTGGGTATAATTTAAATATGATCACATTTCACTTTATATATAATTATCGCCATCATCGCTATTATTTTGTGGGAGGAGGCTCTTCTTTTGGGCTAAAAAAGCCAACCAAAACTATATATCTCTAAAAGTACATACAATCTATGCACTTCCATCTTAATTTTTGTATAATTACAACCTTTTTCTTTACTTACTTTTCATTTACACAAAAAAAAATGAAAAGGGTTGACATTATTATTATAATGGCATCGAATAATACTAGTCTAATCTTTAGAAAAAACTGTAATAAAGTAAAGTCTTTTGACGATAAACTATGTTGTTGATAGACTTTTACTAATGATATAATCTACAACCTCTTTTAATTATACTATATTTGCAAATATTTTATGTCGATTGATATATTTGAATTGTCCATATGTGAGTGACTCAAATAGGATTGGTTGTAAAAAAGGTAAATTAATATAAAAATGTTTATCAGTCTAATTTTTCATTTGCACATATGTTGAGGAGCAATCACTACAAATGTTGCAAAGACTAAAAACGATTGTAATATAATGAATAAATCGTTCCTATTTATCTTTTTTTTTTTTTTTTTTTTTTTGTAGTGACTAAAAACTTGAAAGTCTATAAATTGAAATCATCATATCAATGGTTTCTAACAGAGAAAGTGGTTGTCTCGTAGGTCACACCAATACAGTCAAGATAATCCTCACCTACATAAAAATGTAAAGAAATATTAGACTGCATTGCCCTCATAATACAAGCTCCCTACGGTGTCAAGAAAGGGAATAATATACATAGGTTAAACAATCTAATACTTGTGTATGCTCAATGCATTCATTTCAACATTTTAGATTACACTAACTTAACGTTGAAGTATGTTGAATACAATACCACTCTAGTGTGAAATTATGTCGAACTAATCAGCTTGAGATGAATGACCAAAAGCACTAAACGTCACAATCAACCATATCCATTCAAACGATACTCCAACTATGATCACACGACACGCATATACATATATACGTGTATATATATATATATAATGAATTTTCCTTTTCTTTTGTAAATAAATAATTTTTTAGGGACCATAGTCATTAATATTTGTATTTATATAGTTAAATAAATTTGTGCTCTCTAGTTTTTTTTTTTTTTTTTTTTCTCTTTTACTTTTTTGAGTTATATAGTTATATTGTCGCAAAGATTTAAATGTAGGTTCAAAATCAAATAGGTAAAGTATTGATAAGTTTTATACATATCAAAGATTTCAATATTCAATACCATACTTCATAAGTTAATTTTCTTTTAGAAAAGTTCAATCTATACTTTTCTAAATAGTAGTAGATGTAACTATTAAACATATTAATTAAGACATGTGAGTTTTAATTGTAACATATTGTTTTTTATACATACATACATATATAATTTCTTAAAATAATGATTTGGTATTAGTTTCATGCAAGTAGATTTTGTCGTGGGCTCGTAGTGGTAGCTTTGAAATTTTGGGGCTCTATAATCACCATAATTTACCCTTAATTATAATTTCTTAAAATTGTTAATTGATTCAAACTCTTAACTTAATCTCATTTAATTTAATTAAATATTTGTTTAAGGCTGAGGGTTAATGATAACGTTGGATCCCCTTTCCATTTTTGTTTTTTAATTTATATTTCTTTATTAAATTATGTATTTTGTTTTGTTTTATTATTTAATTTATTGTTGATCATCACATTCGTTCTGGATTCATCTCCAGAGATTAATAAATAAAATTAGATAGACAAAACAAATAATAAATCTGAAAATATAAAGATAACCTCTTTTTTTTTCTAAGGTAAAATATAAATATAAAATTGATATCTATAGAAAGTTGCCAAAATGTGGTACCCTTCACATATGTGACAAATAAAAATGTAGAGTTTTTTTGTTTCTCAATACAAAATATCAAATTTAATGTCTACTAGTTGAATTTATTAGTTAGAGTGTGACATTTTGGATATTTAGTAAGTTTAATTTTTTTGTTTCTTTTAAATTTAGTTTTAAATAGCATAAAATGTTTGAGTATGAAGAAAAAGTATAAGAAAAATACAAATATATTTAAAAGAAAGAAAGAAAAAAAAAACTTAGTCCTATAGTATTGAAAAATATACTAAATTTCAAAATTGGTCCCTTTTAAAAGTTCTAAATTATAAAATTTACTTCTCAAAACATTTGACCACTGAAATTTGATAGAACCATTGTAAATATTCTCTATATTTTGATATAGAATCATAAATAGTATCTATCTATAACATAATAAAAATCTCATTACTTAAAATTCATTTGGAACGATGTGAGAATGTAATGGTCACAAGTTGTGTTTCAAAAAACTTTTTGAGTGATGGAGAAACTTTTTAAAGAATGAAGAAGATTATCAAAGACAGTGTTTTATTATCTCTTATAAATAACCTCTACCCCTCTACCAATAAATTCTAACATTTTAATAGACCAAATTGGCAATTTAAACTTAGAATAAATAGAGTGACCAACATTAAATTCATCAAATCAATAAGGCCCAGAGAATGATTTCTTTTTAGATCTCTCTTCACTTTATGCTGCTCCTTTATTCTCCTCTTTTTTAGACTTGACAAATTTTCTAAAAGCAAACTCTTTTCAATTTAATTTTTTTTCTCTTGTTTTTTAGTTGCTAGACCAAGAATCATAAGAAAACTCAAACAAAATAGCAGACATATATATAAAGGAAGAATGGAGCATGTTTTTGTATGGCCACACCCCATTATAAGAGTCTCCATCTTCCTCCATTACTCTGAATACAATCTTTAAACAAAAGTTTTCCACCACTGCCCCATAACAATATCCAAAAAGTAAAATACAGAGAACATACTTTGAGAAACATATTCACATGTGAAAATAGTAAACTAGAGTTGATGCTATGCTAATGCTAATGCAGTTTGGAATACATTTTTAAGTATTTGAACAAACATTTTTCAATTAAGTCATATATTTTAAGCGTAAAATTTAGAATAAAGCTGAACAAAATTCACTAAATTCATCTAAAAGCAAAGCTAACTTGGCTATCCTACTATTATCCACCATGGAGCTGAAATTGATACAAAGGAAAATGCACCTTGGTTTCCGTGAATGAAAGATCGAACATGGAGCTCCGATGAAGAGTTTCGACTTTCGAGCTTTGGTCAGTAAAATCTCCTTCGTTCGTCATCAAACTGTTGGAAAATGTTTATGACAAACCCTTACGAAGTGCAAGAAAATGGCTAGAAGCCGAAAAAGCCAAGCTCGTTGGCTTTTTCCTTCTCAAAAGTTTCAAAGTATTGGTATATGATGGTGACTGCAAGAAGGATTCCTGTCCCTGAACCAATTGCGCCCATAAAATCAGCCAACACGGTGAGGGCACCAATGCATATGCCTCCAAATGCAGCCGCAGTTGGTATGTAGCGGTTCAGCTCTTTCTGTAGGTTTGATTCCCGATGTCCAGGCATCACCATTTGTTGTTCCTGGAATCATATCATATACAGTAAAAATAAACAACATTGGAAACAGAAAAATGGCTAATCTCCCAAACTTGTTACTTCTGCAGTTGTACTAGTACTAGACAATCTCGGTTAAAGATTTGTCTTTTAATGCAAGATTGTTAGAAATGGAATGCCTTTGTCCCACCAATGGAATGACTTTCAAGTAGTGCGACTCTCCCACCCCCAACGACTAGCTTTTGGAGTGTGGTTCTCCAAGTTGATCTTCAATCACTAAGCTATATTCTCAATGATGTAAAACACCAATCAACAGTATCCCATTCTAACTCTTCTAACTTCTGTGTCTATCTCTCTCTCTCTCTTTCTCTCTCAGCTTGGAAAAACTCCATTGAAGTGAAAGCCTCAAGTATATTCCGTGGGACTTTTGTCATCGAATTTTTACTTTTTAATAGATTTTGTATGATTAGATGCGCTTACCGTAACTCAAACCGGCAATCACCTAAATTCCTAAAATAAGCTAACATGCTTTTTTGATCAGTTGATGGTCAATTTAATTATAGAACATAAGAACCTTGATAAGTAAGGATATTGAACTTATGAATGACTTTGGACAAATGATCATCTAAAGTTTCAGGATAACATCTGACACTGACATTTCAAAAAACTGAGTACCTTAAGCTGCTTAGCAACGTCTCGAGCAGAAGATCCGGATACTTCAATCCAAGTTTTCGAGAAAAGAGCACAAGCCGACAACATAAAAACCAGATAGAACATGGCATGAAAAGGATTGGCTGCCATATCAGCTAAGCTGCAAAGAAGATAAAAACAACTATCAAATGTCAACTTGATTGTTAAGCAAAAAGAAACAAGAAAAGAACACTGATTTCACAAAGGAATTAGAATGACCTTGAAGGTGCAGTGATATAATAGGCAAGACCACCCACAGGAACAGATTGACCAGCTGAATACTCAGATTCTTTCCATATACCCAAAAGATTCACGATGAAGTTTCCACTGTACTTCCTATACAGCAACTGTATAGATTTACAAAACGATAGGTTAGATGCTAAAACATCACGACTTATTAGGCGTCCTGCATTTAATGCAAAAGGTTGATCTACCTGAGAGATGAAATAAACATTTGAGACAAGTGCAGATTGTAGAATGATTGGCATGTTGGAAGTGTAGAACAGCTTGATTGGGTATGATCCTTGTTGACCACGAGCATTCTTTGACCTCACAGGCAAAACCACACGGAATCCTTGGAAGTAGATCACAATTAAAAAGATAAAAACTGTTGCAAGCAGATTTGTCACGTTGGGAAGATTTTGTCGGTAAAATGCCTCACGAAGTGCTCGGATTTTGTCAGATCGAATAATCAACAGATGAAATAGAGCAATTACGGCTCCTTCAAATTCAATTCCTCGTCCACTATTGATTGTAGTGGGACTAAATGCTTTCCAAATAATGTTCTCACTACAAATTAAAGAGAATTCAAGGATTTGACTCTTAGAAACAATGTGACATGCAGGGTAGTAAGAATCATATAAATTGCGAGCACAAACATCAAAAACCAATTCACAAGAAAGGGAGGAAAAGAAAGTTACGAATCTCACCAGATATTGGTAGCAATAAAGAGGGAAATTCCAGAGCCAAGGCCATATCCTTTCTGAAGAAGCTCATCTAAACAAATGACGATGATACCAGCAAAACAAAGCTGAATAATAATAAGAATGGCATTTCCCGCTCCAAGTTGACCAACACTACCATACATGCCAGAGAGAACATAAGCCACTGCCTCCCCAATTGCTATGAGTATACCAAGCAATTTTTGTGCCCCATTTCTATTAAGCAAAAGATGAATGAATGAAGTCAATGAACAATAAAATTAACATTCATTACTATCTTGGGGGAACATCAAAAACAAAACCTATCATCACTATGCACTTTAGAAAGAAACTAAAAACAAAATGGAATGGAAGATGAAGAAAAGAACATAATAACTGAAAATTAAAGTCAGGCTAGAGAATCACTTACAAGAGTGCACGATCCTCTCTCACATTGTTGTCAACTTCAATGATCTTAGATCCAACTAAGAGCTGCATCACCATCCCAGATGTGACAATGGGGGTTATTCCAAGCTCCATGACAGTGCCACGATTTGAAGCAAGAATCACACGCATCCAGTAAAATGGATCTGCACCCGTAGTGGAGTGTATGCCATACAGAGGGAGTTGGCTGCAAACCAAAAAGATGAAAAGAGAAATCACAGTGTAAATGACTTTCTCTCTAAATGGCACTTTTCGGTCAGCGTTCTGAACTTCTGGGAGGAATGAAAGGAACGGTCTGGCTAAGTGAAGAACTCGAAATCCACCCCCCATTTTCCTTTATTCAAGCTGTTGAAACAACACAACAATTTTAGTTAAAATACAATCTACACTATACAGGTCCATACAAGATAAGAGGCTATACTGAACTCTCATTATCTCATAGCTACGTTCTCAAATAGTCAGAAATTGTCCAATAAGCTAAACAACATCTCTTCTTCTAAAATCGTCAATTTTAAAAATCGTTGATTAAAATGAGCAATGATGAGCCTTAAACCACAAGGAAAATCTACAGATAACTTAAACCACAAGGATAATCTACATATTAGTCGATGAAAATAGGAGGATTCTTATGGTTTAATCACATCGTTCATAACACGCTTTATGAGAACAATAACATCTCTTCTTCCTAAATCATCAAGTTCAAATTCACCCATCAAAAAGAGCAATAAGAAAATTTACAGAAATCTTTAACCCAACATTCATGATTCTAGCATGAATAATGGAAGTACATGCATTCTCATAAAACGCCATGAACAACGATCACTCGGCCATGATTCATGAATGTCGACATTGTAAATAACAGGATTGGTTCTTGAACTTAAGTAAAAAAAACCCATTAAAGATGAAGATGAACAGTAGAAACATACCAGAGGCGGCTAGTTGGATTGAAATTGTACGGAAACGTTGAAGAAAGTTGAAGAGGAGAAATCTTCTTATTAATTTATAGAGAAATAGAAGCTCTTGTTATTCTGTCCACGACATTAAACCAATAAACAAGTGACACGTAGTCAGAATTCCAACGTGGTAGCGATTTGTTTGACTTCCAGGTGGGGACTTGGAGATTTCCTTTCTTCTTCTTATATAATAAGTTTATATTTTATTATTATTAGTATTTTGTGATCATAGATTTCTGAACTTTTTTCTCAAATAATGTAAATAGAGAAAGTAAGGACCAAAATAAGGTTAGGATCAAATTATTGACAAAAAATATGGTAGTTTTGGCCCCACACTCTATTTTTTTCATTATTTATATGTATTACACGTGGGTCATTCATTCTTTTATTTTATTCATTATTTATATTAATTGTGGGTCCCACATCCTGTTCTCTCTCCTTTATTTAACCTCTCTCTATATATATATTAAATATTTCAATCTAAAAATATATTCCTTTATTAAAATTAATACCAAGTTTCCATTTTTATTTTTTCTTAATTTATATATATTTATTAAATATTTAAATTCTAAAAATATATTTACTTATTCAAATTAATATCAACTTTCTAATTTTAATTTATTTTTTGTCTTTTTTCTTTATTTATATATTATATATATTAAATATCACAATATTCAATAGTCAATTTTTCTTATTAAATTTATTTTTCCTAATTTAATTTGATTATTTATTAATCAAAATTATACATATCTTTTTTTCTAATTTTCAATTCTTAAGAAAAAAAAACACACATATTAACAAAATATGTTATTAAACAAATTAAAATAGTAATAATAATAATTGAGAAAAATTGGAGCTTACTTCAATAATAATAATAATAATAATTGAAGCTATGAATGCATATCACTGATGTGGGTAATTGAATAAAAAATTTTAATGTTCATGGCAAAAGAAAAAAAAGAACAAACAAGAATCATAAAATAATTTAAAAGAAAATTATGGTTCGATTTCAAATTAAATTAAAAAAACCTACCATAATCAAATTAGGAAATTGTTTTGTATCATTAGTATCTTATTAATTTAATCTTAATATTGTGATCAATTTTTTTTTTTTTTTATATATTTTGATATATAGCAAAATGATTATTTTGTTTCTATAAAAGTTTTTTTTAAGGAAATTAGTTTTATTTCAAAATTAGTAAATTATTATTTTTAGGTAATATAAGTAAATATATATACATATGTTAAATAAATTATTCATATTATGATATTTAGATTTTTCAAAGTTGACTCAAAATAAGAAAATGAATTTAATAAAAAAAATTGACTCAAATAAGAAAAGAAATTTAATAAGTAAAATTCAATATTTAATATTTAATATTTAATATATATATATATATATATATAAATAAAAAAAAAATAAAAAAAAAATTAAAATTTAAAAGTTGATATTAATTTTAATAAGAACAAAAAATTTAGAATTGAAATATTTAATATATATATATATTAAGAAAAAAATAAAAATGGAAAGGTGATATTAATTTTAATAAAGGAGGATATTTTTAGATTGAAATATTTAATATAAAGAGAACAAGATGTGGGACCCACAATTAATATAAATAATAAATAAAATAAAAGAGTATAGGACCCACGTGTAATATATATATAAATAATGAAAAATAAAGTGTGGGGTCCAAATCTACTATATTTTTGTCAATAGTTTGACCTCAACCTTATTTTTGTCATTACTTTCTCCATTTACATTATTTGAGAAAAAAGTTTTAGATTTCTTTTTGAGATGGATTGATTTTATATTTCATCTCAAATGCAAAAGAAAGTACATACGAAAAATAAAATAATATTTGGTGAATTTTAATGGATATTTAAGTAGAAAATCATATGAAAGTTATTATAAATACAAAAACGGTTCAAAAATATTGATGTCTATCGCTGATGTAAACCTTTGTTATGTTTTATAAATATTTCAATTCGTTATTGGCCTATACATGTTTTCGGTTAAAATGTTATGAGTAGTTTTCATTCAACTACTTATTAAGATGTTTGTATTCTTCAAATTAATTTTCCATACAAATTTTAAAGAAGAAAAAAACACGTTAAGTCCAAGTTGCACTCGATCCTCACTCTACCTCTGATTCTCTCGATTGAAAGCGCAAATTTTCACTAGACTTTATGGAGTCAAAATTTTCCAACCTTACAAATGAGGAGACTCTTCTATTTATAGAATTTTATGGTGAGCTTATGGGCCTGAGCTTAGTTGGTCTGGACCAAACCCGTGCCCTCAACCACATGGATTCGGGTGGCTCAATTAATCTTTTTTTTTTTGGCACAATTAAACTTAGTCCAACTAAATAATATTAATTGAACCAAAATAATTAACTTGATCCAACGGTTAGAATGAAAACATGTGTCATTATCAGAATTGACCAATTTATGTTTTCAATTTTAATTTGGGACCCATGTCAATTTTTTAATTAGTCACAAATTCAATTATTTATAGTTTTAATCGTTAATTTAGTAATGATACAACAATTTGTAATTGGTTTAAAAATTTTCTATTCAACAAATGCCGAGCACGTATATAGGTGAATGAATCTTGAAAAAGATAAATTTGAAGTCAAAATATGAGTTTTTTTTGCTCAATTCAACATATCAAACTAATTTACTATTGAGTTTGATTCAAATTTGAAATAAGGGTTGGAATATGACCAAGCCTTAATTAATTTTAAAAAAAAGTTCAAAATTTTATCTGCAATTTAATTTGATTTGAGGATAAAAATTTAATTTTTAAATAAAGTAAAATTTGAAACATAGCCAAAATTTTAATTTGAAATAAGGATGAGGTTTCTACCATATCTTAATTTATATGCACAAGAATTTGGAATGACCAATTTTAATTGGAGATAAAAAATAGGCCCTCTGAGATAAAGTTGGATTTATGGCTATGCTTTAAAATTGAGATAAAGAATAGATCATATGAATGGTATAAGGAAAACTATTTAGAGAGTTCTCTAGTGGACTTTATGGCTTGAGCCTGATTGGTCTATGGACCAGACCCATAGACTCAACCACATGCATTTGAGTCATATTTAACATTTGAGCTCAATTAAGCAAATAATATTTAATTAAACTAAAATAATTAAGTTCATCCAAACGGTTATGATAAAAAACATTACCAAAATTGACCAATTTATGTTTTCAATTTCAATTTGGAACACATGTTAATTTTTTAATTAGTTTCAAATTCAAAATTCAATTATTTATACTTTTCATCCTTAATTTAGTAAGGATCTGACAATTTGTAATTGCTCTAAAAATTTTCTATTCAACACTTTGAACAAGAGTGGAGATGATTTAGGAAGTAAAAACCAACCAAATGTTTCGCCTTCAACACAAGTCGTCTAAAATTGATAATAGCTCAAAGGGATCTATCAAATGATTTGTTGAGTTGCCTTTAAACCTCGGAATCATCTCCAAATTTGTTGCAATGAATCATCTAAAATTGATAATAGCTCGACCAAAGAAGACCATCAAATGAAAAAAGATTTGTTGTAGTTCCTTTAATTTCTAGAATCATTTTCTTCTGTCTAATGATACAATCAACTTCACCTTTCCATATTCCTTATCTCGACTATGGGAGGTTACGGTATTTTCCCCCAATTCACCCTACTTAATTCTTAAGTACAATTCCCTCTTGACATAAACAATCTTAGACGAAGTTTGGTAGTGGTTTGTGCAAATTTCTTTTTGATTTGTTCATACTTATGCCATACTTAAAATGGTTATCAAATTAAAATCACTTGGAATTTTTTTTCTGTATTAAAGGAAAACAAAAAGTAAGCATTTAGAGGAAAGAAAAATTTCCAAAGGAACTTTAATCAACAGAAAAGAGAAGTTCTACTTTTGCAGTTTAATCTAAAGAACAGTTTATATTTTTATAAAAACAACTTTTAGAAAATTACACACAAATATTCCCTGATTACACACTGAATGTTTGTTTTGAGTTTCTTCACAAAAATCCAGACCCGAACTCCAAACACCATTACAAAACCAAGCAAGGAAAGTGGGATTGGAGAGCAAAATCAAACAAAACCCATTTCCCACTTCGGATCATAGCCTCTGAACCCCCTTTCAAATTCGGACCCAAATTCCTAAGTTCACTGGAAATGGAGCGAGGGAAATGAATTCCCAAAGAAAGAAGCTGCAACTCTCTTGATTCATCCTTTCACTTCTCCAAATCTCTTCCTCTCCATCATCTCAGTGATGGGTTGTTCGGTTATCATGAGAAATCCCCTTCTCTTCCTTGCTTTCATAGTCCCAATTGTTAGTTTTCAAGTTGATTCTGCTGCTTCTGGTAAGTGGGTTCTTCTTATATTGGTTTTTTTTATCGCCTGGTATTAGTGAAATGTGCCTACGCCCCAAATTTGCAATTTATTTTAAGTGGGGCGAGCTAGAATTTCATTGGATTTTGTTTCTTCAAGTTTCCTCCTGACATTTCGGTCGAGGGTCATCTGGGGTTCTCTATTTATTATTTCTTGTAGGCGTTCTTAGAAATTTATGTTCTCACATTCAAGCCTTTTGTGATTTTTTTCATGCCGTTGATCTTTTGAAAACTATTCTGTATTCTGATTACTCAGGACCATTGGCAAGGCATTTGTCTTCTCTTCTTAAATGGACTGGTTCTTCCAAAACTCCTCAAACAGGTGACTTTGCAGTGCAGTATCCATTTGATCTGTAATGTTGATATGTGTTATCTGTAATCTGGCCAAATTTAATGTATGAGAGGTTGCTTCTTACAGATGGGAATGCTATTCAGTTTGAGAGTGGCTACTTAGTTGAAACTATTGTAGAGAGAAATGAAATTGGAATGGTTCCTTACAAGATTCGTGTCTCCGAGGATGGTGAACTCTTTGCTGTTGATTCGGTTAATAGCAATGTTGTCAAGGTTTCTCCGCCATTATCTCAATGTATGCTCATTTCTCTCCTCCATTAATGAAACATGTACCTCTATTGATGTTTCTTAACTGTTGTAACTTCGTTCAGCTTGTTTTTTATTCTTGGTAACTAATAAAGCTCATATTTGATGGTAGCATTTTTAGGTAGCATATTGAGAATTGTGTTGTTTACTCATCTGGGGTTTGTAATCATCTAGAAACTATTGCCTTTTCAGATAGTAGAGCGAGATTGGTTGCTGGGTCTTTCCAAGGGTACAAAGGGCATGTCGATGGGAAACCAAGTGATGCTCGGTTCAATCAGCCAAAAGGCATAACTATAGATGATAAAGGAAATGTGTATGTTGCTGATACCCTGAATCTTGCCATCAGAAAGATTGTTGATGCCGGTACATAGCATTAGTCTTTTCTGCCCCACCCCAAATAGTAATGTAGGATTTTTGCTTTGAATGAAAATTTGTTTAAATCTAAGTTTCTTACTCTCTGCTTTCTTGAGACTCGGAAAGTATTGTGATTTCAAAGTTAAGCTATCCTTTTCCCCTCATTATTAAAAACTTCAGTCAGAGTTGAACTTGAGTGTGGAAGCAAGTAGTAGATTCTGCATTTGGACATACAAACATTCTCTCTGAGTGAAAAGTTATCTGTAGGTGTGACAACAATAGCAGGAGGCAAGACAAATGTTCCAGGCTATAGCGATGGGCCTGGTGAGGAAGCCAAGTTTTCAAATGATTTTGATGTCATATATGTCAGGCGTACCTGTTCGTTGTTGGTTGTTGATAGAGGAAATGCTGCACTTCGCCAAATATCTCTTAACAAGGAGGATTGTGATTACCAATATGGTTCAGTTTCTACCTCAGGTTTGGACTTAATTATGAGCAAATAGTTTGGTCATGTTATGTATTAGCTCGGTCATTGGTCCTGATGAATAAACTTGAAGAAAGCTGGCAACAGTCCTATCAACACCCATATAAAATAGAGCAATTTAAACAATATAGTGTTAGATATTAAAAAATATAATCAATTGTGCTGCCACGGCGTATGTCATTTCAAATGCTAATGGGTTACTCCTTTCTCACTATTAAACATTTTGCAGATGTTGCCATGTTCATTGGTGCTCTTCTAATAGGATATTTTACGTATATGCTTCAGCATGGATTCAGGCTGTCATTCTTCTCTTTTATGGTAAGATCACATATCTCCCTTTTCCAACTTGAACCGAAACACTGAACAAAGTTGTAATTCTAATCATTATAATGATAATTAGCAACAATCTCACTAAGCTCTTCAATTCCTTCTGCTTAATCTTTGAAAGAATTTTGGGGAGCGCTTGATGCCTCTCAACACAACCTTTTGAAATCTCGTGTTTCGGTAGTTCGAGAGTTGTACTTTTCTATGGGAGTTAAAAAATTATTTAGCCAAATGATTTGAAATGTAATAAACTGTGCATAGGTGCAGAGTGAACATTTGGAGACTGAAACTAAGGAACTGAGCAAGGGGAAACAGACTAAGCTTGTAAGTACCATAAAAGAAGAAACATGGTGGGAGTCTTTCGGACAGGTCGTTGCCGAACTTTACAAGCAAGCAATCGAATTGCTGCCCGGAAACCTCAAATCCTTTCTTCGGCCTTACTTTAGATCAGAGGATAACAAGGAGAAAGGTCTAACTCCCTTGAAAGATGCTCTCAAGATGCCAGAAGATGAGATCAAGACCAATGTGTCCTTGAAACAGAAAACTGTCACTCCTCTCTCTGAAACCAAGCATGCCTCAATCAAACACGATGAATTGAAGCCACCAAAAATGAAATCAAGTATCAAGAATCCATCTCTCTTAAACAAGCACAGCCATTCAGGACAAGAGTACGCCGAGTTTTACAGGACAGGCATGGTTTCTTCTTCCCTCAGCCGGTCCAAGGGCCAGAAGGATAGATCAAGACATCGACAGAAAGAGAAAGGATTAGATATCTTAACAGGCACACTCGGGGCTGAACCAAAACTTGCAGAAATGAGGACGGATTATAACGAGCCAAAGTTTGACCAGTACAATATCAGGAATAAGTACAGATATGATTCTTCATCCTTCCATTTCTGATGATCTTGAGTCTTGATGAATTCCTTTGACTATACACAGCCAAAGTTTTCAAATGACCTCAGTTTTCTGCAAGGTTTGATAACTTCTAGCTTCCCCAAGGAGATGGATGGACATTCTTGAAGAATGAATTAAGAAGAAACTTGAAGATTGAGCTTTATGGCTTTTTTTGTTTTAGCCCTATGTTATTTTTCTTGTATCCTTTGAATGTAGGCCTAGATTGATTTACATTGGATTGTTGATACTCTTGAGAATTAATTGTCATTTTGATGTACCCACAAATTCTTAACTGCCCCATCTTTGTTAATTTCTTTGTAGGATCTATCAGGTGTTAGAAGTGATAATCTCAGAGAACTATGGCAATATGACTAAAACATTAAAACTTATAGTATAATTAAATCTCTTTCATCAGCCATACTTATAACTATCAAGTAATTAGCGTGATCTTTTCTTGAGATTGAAGGTTCAAGGTATGAAGTTCATACCATAGATCTTATGGCCACCAATGTATTTTCTATGTTTGAATTTATAATTTTCTGTTTAGATCTTTCTTTCCTTTTCTTTTCTTTCTAAAAACATTAAATTATTAAATCATACCCCAATTTAAAAAAGAAAAAAAAAACCTGTCTTATAAAATGTCTAGAAAATGGATCAAAATTTAAATTTCTAATTTGGCAATTATTGTGATACTATACAGAAAATTGTACATTTTTTTAATTTTCATTTTGATTGACATGTTCAATCAATTTTGTTCAAGATTGATGAGGCACTTTTCCAATATCATTTTCACTTTTTAAAAAAATAATAATTAGACAACTTTACCAATTACCACATGGAGTTTCAATAATACTTTTTACATTCAAATTTGAAAAGTAGGATGGCCTAGATGGCACTTTCTTTTTTTAATAAGAAAAACTTAGAAAATTGTTTGATTTTTTAAAATTATATATTATTAGGAGAATCTTATTCATATAAAATAATATAATACTTTGTTGAGTTCTTTGTAAAAAAGTCTCTCTTTTTAAGTTGGGAGTCTAGCCAGTTGCTAATGAAGTCAATTTTAATAATTTTGAATCTTAAAATAAATTAACTAACATAAACATAGAACATCCATTTATCATCACTTGGATTATACATATAATTTTTCTAAAAGAATATGTATGATAAATTATTTGATAAATATTGCATATAGTAAAATACAAACAATAAAATTTAGTTCCAATTGAAATAAAAAGACTTCAAATAATTCCACTTTTTAAAAGAACTTTCCTTTTAGTTTTAAAAAAATTGGCTTGATTAAAAAAAATCATGGTTGAAAGAAAGATCAAAATGATTATAAAGTCTTAATATTGTGTGTAATCAATTTTGTAACCTATAAGATCCAAACAATTATAAAGATAGTATATATTGTTCAAAGCTTATATATTTAAGTATATTCTAAAGACATGTAAGACACTACATTGAATTTATAAACGTCATTTCAAAGCAACATGCTTATAAATATCTTTTACAAAACAAAATTTTCACAGTAGAGAAAATGTCAAACTATTTACGAAAATAACAATATATATATATATATATATTGTTAAATAATAGTTATCTTCTGTTAATGATAGACTTGTATCAGTTTCTATCATAGATAATCAAACATTTACTAGCGATTCAAACTAATACAACAAAAAGATTTTTTTATTAGTTTCTTTAACTAATAGATATTGATTGACTCCCATTTGGTATATTAGTTTCTATCACTATTAGACGCTTGATAGACTTCTATCCATGTATCTATTTGAATTGTGAAAAATATAGAAAAATTTAACATAATTGATAAATAGTTTGGTCCATTATTTCTACCTCTAAAAAGCTATCTCATAAGAATTCAAGAATTGGTTAGAAATAACCATGAAGTTTAATCTAAAATAAAATAAAATAATAATTACATTAAATAAGAAAACAAAAAGTAAATTTCAATATTGAAACTCTCTTGAATAAATTAAAAAAAAAAAAGGTATATTTTTGTAAATATATATATTATTTTCTTTCCATAACAATTATCCTAATTATTATTAAGTACTTAAAACCACAGGGACTTAAAGCTTCGGCTTTTGACTTTTTGGACTCTCAGCGAACCTTCTTCCCTCTGTTCACTTTTTCCTTACAAATCTGCCTTTCCTCTTCCTTCTCTTCTCACCCCTTTTCTTCTTTCTCTCCAAATTTTGTACTCTTTAATGGGTTGTGCCGGATCGTCGCAGGCCAAAGGCGACGGTGAGATTATTCAACTTATTTTTCCCATATTCTGATTGTTTTCCGAGATTCTTTTTCTGCCAAATGAAGGATTGTCATCTTTTTTCTCATGTTTAATTCTGGGTTTCTATTCGTTTTCAGTTCTATGATGAATTTGCAGTGACCCCACTTTGATGGAGTGGTTAATCGTGTTTGGGAAAAGTGTTTGTGGAATGCAAGATGGGAATTTGTTAATCTGAATTAGCTTTATTGTTAAGCGAATGGATTGTTGGCATTTTAGTCTTTGTGATTCACTGATTGCCTTTTGAGCTTGTAGTGAATGATTGGTTTTCTCTTGAGTGTAATTTGTGTTTTTATTGCCTTTTCGTTTTAAGACATTTGGTTTTGAGCTTCTTAAGCTTGTAATTATTGGTCTTGAAGAGCTGAGATTCATTGGTTTTTTCATTTAGTTGTAGCAATTTATTTGATTGCTGAAGTTTTTAATTGGAAACTCTGTGGCCTTTGGTATTTTTTTTCATCATTTTATTGGTATGCCAATTTAGGGCTGTTAGTTCTTTGTATCTCATACACCCCTGCAGTGATTCCTAAACCTCTTTGAGCTAGTTGGCTGAGCACTTTTCTGTTGTTTGTTCATGGGCTCCTTTTTGTTACGCTTATTTTTCTTGTATGCCCTTGTAGTTCTTTCGTTTTTCTCAATGGAATTTTAAAAAAGTGTTGGTTCTGCTGATCTCCCTCGTGAAGTTGAGTTTTGAAAGCTGATATGATACTATTATTCAATGAAAGGATTGAAATGCTCATAGTAATTCTCATGGTTTTGGGGAATTTGATGTTAACATTCTTCGCCAGCTTCTTATGTTGTAAAGTCGATGTGATTGGTTCTGTCATTGATTATCCATTTATTTTTCTAATGAAATTCAGCCTCTTCAACTTTATTTCTTCAATCATCGTTCTTTAGGTGTTAATCTCAAAAGTTATAAGGAACTTATAGGATCCTCTTAGTCACTTGAAGATTCTTTTTTGATTCAGGGTCTGTGAAAAAAATCCGGAAGCCTAAACCTTGGAAGAATCCCCAGCCAATAACAAAGACAGATCTTGTGCGGATGCGTGATGAATTTTGGGATACTGCACCTCATTATGGTGGCAGAAAAGGTAACACTGTAATGCCAATTTTTTGATCTTGCATAATATTTCTAGTCTTTGTAATTTATTATTGACCTAATCTTGAACTTTATATCATATTTTATGTAAAAGGTAACTGAGACTAGAATGACTAAAAGAAGTTCTTCAATGCTCAATGCTCAATGCTCATGCAAATATATGATTCAGAAAGATTATTACACTGGTTTTGTGCTACTGATTATCTTCAAGATCATTATGTGTAAAGATTTCCCAGTCTATTTAGTCACGACTCATGACAAGTAATACTCTATTTAGCATCATGGCATCTCAAAGAAACAGGAATTTTACTAGAAAGGAAGAGAATTTTGTTTTATGGATCATTAAGAATTTAAGAGTGATCTCTATTTAAGACTCTGCTATCGAGCATTTTCCACCACCCTCATTTGTTAGAGCAGTTGTTAGCCAGGCTGATCGAGTCTATCAGAAAATGCTTTCTACTTAGGAGTATTAGTTGGTCAGTTCTTTAATTTAAAGGTTCACTACATATCTTCTAGTTTTGAACTGCAAATAGATAAGGCACATCAAGTCTTAGAGCTCTAGTTAAATTACCATATAGTTCAGCAGAATGTACATCCTCAATGCCATTGATCTGTATAAAAATGCTCTGCTTCAATGTGTGCCCGATCTGAGTAAAATTCTTTTCGAGGGTACAACTATGGATGAATGTGACCAATAGTTGAATAAAAGTGAGAAAAACAGGAATGAGTGTGCTAATAAACACCTTATATTACGTAATTGTAGCCATGGAATTGATGAAAGCTGCTTTAATGATAATGTGTAATGTAAACTTTCATTGGTTTGGCTAGTGGTAGAAAAGGAGACATAATCTCAATAAATGACTAAGAAGTCATGGTTCAGTTTAGGTGGCAATCTACCTAGGAATTAATTTTCTATGGATTTTCTTGACCCTCAAATGTTTAGGGTCAAATGGGTTATCCTATGAATCGTTAGATCAGTCGAGACATGCATAAGTTGGTCCGAACATTCATGAATATAAAAAAAATGATAACGTGTAATGTAAAGTCGTCTTTTTCCTCAGCTTATCTACCCGCATTCACAAAGGAGCTGCTCTTTTGTACTATGTCTCAGATAGAATGTTCTTTTATGATCTATTTCATCAATAAATGAGATGGTTTCTATTTCCTATGAAAGAAAATGGTAATATGTATTGAAGCAAATAGGAGAAATTATCATTAGCATCCAAGGCTTTAAATTCAGTTTCAAATTTTGTTTCAAATTTTGTTTCATGCATTTTGCAAATGAAGCTACACCTCATCAATTGGTCATTAGTGAAGTTAGACATTAGACTATGGCATGAGTTTTTGTTTGTTGTTCATATTCATGTTCACCAGATGATTGTGCTCTGTAGTGTTCATATAAAAGCTGAAACCATTAAAAAGAATCTTATTTTGTGGGCATTAGAGATCTGGGATGCACTTCGAGCTGCTGCAGAAGCTGATTTGACGCTAGCACAAGCAATTGTGGATAGTGCAGGGATCATTGTACAAAGTGCTGATTTAACCATTTGTTATGATGAAAGAGGTATTTATAATCAACCCCACTACTTTTATTAATCCAAAAAGCACCCAACTCTTTAGAATATCTTCACTCTACCTTACGTACTTCATTCTTGGATCTTGGGTCTAATGCTTGGTTTCTGTGGCATTGGGAAAATTGTAATATTGTTAATATCTTTTTCTGATTGGGAAACGTGAAATATTATTATAATTTATTTATTCAGTTAGAATGAAAGTCATGAGTATAGAATATAGATAAGATAAGATATGAGATAGTTCCATTGCCCCAAGGGAAAACGAAGCATTAGATGGTTCGATCCAACACTCTTTTTGCATATATTATCAATTGATTTAAATTTCCTAATGGTTTTTTTATCCTTTCTCACAAATCAATTGCAGGTGCGAAATACGAATTGCCTAAGTATGTTTTGAGCGAGCCAACAAACTTGGTTTGAAGTAAAATATGAGAGATGAGGAAGAGGCTGTGTATCTTTTGTGTTGGAAATTGATTGTAAATCATGTATATTACAATATTACTTCCTTTTCTAATGTTTCTTTTCAGTCTGTACTTTGAAAGATTTCCCATATTGATCAATTGGGGACTTGCGCTAACTTGCTGTAAGTTCATTTTGATCCAATGAAAGGAATGAAATGTTTATTTGGAGCTGTCTCGGTCTTGTCCTATTGAGTTACAGATATTGATTATCGCAAACATTTAATTCCTACATATTCATATAATATTTGCAATTTGGTTAAACTAAAGATGAGTTCAACATCCTAATATCACAATTAGGCTTTCCATATTATGTTATTCCTCGTTTCACATGTATATTGGTTAAATTTCATCATCTATTGTCATATATAAATGGACAAAATTGACTTAAGATTTATTTTTTAAAGGTTTTTCAATAGACGTGCCACGGTTATTAAAGAAATTGGCATTGACTTGTAAACATTTTAGTTGCATATTTTAAGCAAAAGAATGAAAGTATGTTAATGCAAGGATTAAAACACCATCATAAAACTCAATGATTTGATCTCCCAATTGTTGGATTATAGAAAAAAAGTATCTACATCATGTAGATAGTCAATTCAATTGTATGATTCAAATCACGACCAGAATGAAGTATGAAATTCAAGCTGACCAAATTAAATTCAAGGTTGGCTTACCATTGCAGACAATTTCCTCATGAGAGACCAACATCAATTCCTAGCTTCGCATTTATCAACCTGTTCTTCCCATTCCAACCGTTTCAACAACATATCAAAAAGAATTAAAGAAAGAAAGAAGAAAAAAGGCTTCAAAAAGTCAAAAGTAGGATATTATAAAGATTACAAAGCTTTTTATTTACAAAGTTTGCTCCATCGGTTTTTCAAACCCTCTTGAAAAAAGAAAGAATGTTTCCCTGTTTGGGGCCAGCTGCATTTCCAGGTTTTTTGGCACCTGCTTTCACTGCTGGATTTGCACCACCATTGCCCAAGGCCGGTGACTTCTTAGCCGCAGGAGTCCTGGTTTCCATACACAAAAACTTAAAATCTTATTGAATGATGAGTTAAGAAAAGCTAATACAGAATACTTTAGGGATTAAAACAGATCACAGTAATCACGTTTTCGTGTGTGTGTTTGTTATTCAACTAAGAGTTTTAATCATGATATGGTTGGTGGCAGTTAGAAGGCCTAGGAAATACAAGGCTTCTTAATTTGCACATCGGTTCTGTTTTATACGTACGAAGGCTGTGTATATCAAATCCGCAAAACGGAATATGATGGATAGTATAATGAATGGAAGAAAAGAAGTTGGTAACTTATACCGAAAGACATAATATTAGAAGTAACCTGTTCGTAGTAGTCTCTACTGCTTTTTGATCAGATATCTTTGCTGAAGAGACATCATCCTTCTTTTGTTTCTGCTCTTCACCCTCCCAAACCACCTCATTTACTAGTAAAATTAAAAATGGAATTGGTCAACTCACAAGGCAAACATATTAAAGAGATGAATTAATTTTACTACAGTATCGTGGATGAGCCAAAAGAAAACCTCTTTTAAAGTTATCAAGTTCTGCTGGCTAAAATTTCTAACTGCACACGCAAATAGTAGGTAAAAACCAAAACCTAAATGCATAAAAAAAAACATTTTCTTATTCCCAACATGCAAACAATACTTTCTGTTGCTTCTTCAAATGCAACATTTCAGCATGTAAAAATGGAAACTATCTTCCCTTCCAACGAAAAACAAACAAACAAACAAACATCAAACCTGTAGCTGGCCATGTATAACTAAAAAATTATATCTCCATCATTTGCCAGGTGAACGAAGCAAGTTCGAAAATAGCCAGTAGAATCAATTAGGTTAAAATAATATTTAGGTACACCCAACATATCTTAAAAAAATTTGAAGTTTCGACTCATGAAATAATAATTTTCAGTAGAAAAGGTGCAGTACAAATATGTTTGGCAAATTTTTAGGTAAAAGGCTTAGGGGACTAAATATTCTTAGCAAAATTTAAACATAGATGAACTTTGGGGACTAATTTTGAGGTGGACTGAAAGTTCAAGGGTCAAATTTGGACATTTAAAAATAGAGGAGACGCAAAATGATGTTTTAACCAAATAGATTTTATCAAACCAAGAAACGTAAAGAAGAGGTGTTTAATGTGAAACAGGTTGTGAAGGTATACCTTCTCTCCCACGATCATCAATTCTTGTCCTCAATACTTTTCTCCTCTTAGGTGAAGCAGGAGTAGCCTCGACTGATTTTTCTACCTTAATAGAGTCATTTTCATGGGCACAAACTTCATTTTTCTCAGTGGAGCAATTATGTTGTTTTTCTTCTACTAAAGATTGCTCTAGTTCACTTGTCTTTTCCTCCTTGATTTTCAGCTTTCCATTTAGTTGTTCGTCATTGTTCAAATGAGCTCTCTCTTTAGGAAGTTCTGTGTATTGCTTCAGATCTAGACATGATTGATCCTTTGGGTTTTCAGGTGATGCCAAACTGACTGCATCTTCAAATTCTTCATCATCTGAGAAATCAAAAACAACCCTCCTTTTTCTTCCGCTTTCATTGGAACTTCTTTTGATATTTACATCTTGATCATCGTCATCACTGTTTTCAATCTGGAGTGCTTCATGAGCGCAAATTTGTGCCTCTGCACTAGATACTGCAACAGAAACCCAAGGTTAGAAAGGAAAGGTCAGTACTGTATACAGAGCTTACTTCCAGTTCCAATCTTTTCTGTCAATGCATCAAGAATGTCATTCTAAATTAACATATTTCATAATCAGTCCTCGAGAAATTTGAATGAAATCAACCAGGAGGCATAACCAACCAGTAGGATTTGCACAATTTGCATCTGCATGATCGTCACCAAATTTAGACTTGGTAGGGACACGTCCCCATAAATTTGCTAATGAGCTTCCAGTACTGGAACAGGTTTTATCACCTTGAGCTTTCTTCTTATTAGCAGGTAAGGAAGCAACTTTTTCTTTTACTGCAATAGGCTTGGAGGCTTGATGGTCTGTACGGTTGCCTTCACTTTTGACTTCTTTGACAACAGTGGAACTTTGTAGGCCAACATTAGGACTAACTTTTTGCATTTCACTTTTTTGAGGTTGTGGAACAGTAGTATTTTGATAACTTGTCATCTTTTTGCTAGATTCTAAATCTACTGCACTTTTTGACTGAGAAGCTGCAACGCTTGCAGGTATCTCATCAACATTGCGCTTGACATAGGAATTGGAAATCCCACAGAACCTAAAATAGAACCACAGGAAAAGAAGCAAATGAGTTCCCATTGCTATTGCACTGGAGAAAATAAAAAGCCAAACAAGAATCTGGCAAATGAACTAGTATTAATTGAATAGTAGCACAAATCATAGCTGCAAAGAGAGAAAGAAAAAAACATTAGTATTATGTCATGAGAAAGTGTATTGCTACATCTTGTACTAAGTTCAATACTATGGATTTCGTCAGGCGGTTTATGTGAGTGCTGTGTAGTCTCTACTCTATAAGGATCCAGATCGTTCAATCTCTACTGAGAAAAATATATTCTGCCCTTGCAAACTCATACCCATCCCGAAGAAATGCTTACAATAAAGACACAAAACAAAATGATAATAAACCATCCAAGTGCAAAATTTAACTGTGCCAAATGCACAAAACCTGTTATCTCGCAAACAGTTGTCAACAGTGAAGGGCTGCTTGAAGAGCTCTTCTGCCTGAACAAATTCAGCATTCCAAAGTGCAGCTGGATCCTTTGGGATGGAAGCTTGAACACTATAAACTTGAATAGAGCAGGTGCCATCAAAATCTTGCTTTGCTTCTGGTCAAAAGTTAAAAGAAAAAATAGAAGCCACTAAGTCTCTTGAGTACAGTTATTATTCATTGAATAACAAGACGGAGGTATGAGTTCTCAAGAATGGTATGATAAACACTATACCGAGCATTATCCAAAATCTTTTATCGATAAAACAGAGAAACATCACAGCATGTGGAAAAACACGAATCAAATTAGAAGCGGACCCGGAAGTTTTGAGCCAGAAACAAGCCTAATATGGTAACTTGGAGGATCCTTCTTCAACCATCCGGATAAGGCATAGACCACTTGTAATCCACTTTCATGTTTTTCAACAAATTCTTGAAGCAACCTACATAACAACTTTACATTAAAAACATTGAACGGCGACCAACTAATCATGAGCAATTTTCTATGTCAACTTGCCATGTTCCTAACCTCTTGGCAGTATCTGAAGATATCAAATAACTTCGACTCAGCCACTTGTAGGAAACCTGAAAAATGTTGAACAAAATTAGCAGGTATTGGATTGCTAAAATTTAAATCTATTCCTGATTCTAAATTACAAATTTTGAAAATGGAAGCAAAAGAAAAGTACATAAAAACAAGGGAAATGAACAATGATCAAATAAAACTGATGCAAAACTCCTTAGTTAGCTTTGGCCTAGTCATTCCTTGGAAGCAAAACCTGAATAACTCATTTGACCCTGAATAACTTGGCATCTTTAAATATTTACGTTATAGATGGTTGTGAGAAGGACGAACGAGGCAGCCACTCATGCAGACTGATTGAAACCATAAAATAAATAAATAAATAAAACCCTATAAAAATCTTCCTTTTCCCCAAGTACGATCGTCAGTACCCAAAAACATACAATACAGAAAATTCACCTAAGATAACTAACCAACATTTTCGGTGATAAGCCTCCACCTACAAACAACAACAAAGGGCAACACCTGACAACGAGAGTACAAATTACAGTTTTCTTAAAAATACCACTCTCTGCAAGAGACATAAACTAATTTTCCAGAGAAACACAAGTCGTTCAAAACTATAAAAAAACTCGGCAGCAAAACTAGGGCTAAAGCGCCACTAACCCATTCCCGATAAGTACCTCAATCGACTTTAACTAAAGATTTCTAAGAAAGTAATTCACAAAATTAGAGTAATAGAGGGGCTCTAGATTGAAACATGATACAAAATAGTGACGAATGAGGAAAACAGAAATGGAAGGAGATGGTTACCAGTTGAAGCTTATCGGCGACGAGGGATTCAATGTCTTGGAGAATACCTAGGGTTTCGATTTCAGCCATTTGTGTTGAGATCGGAAGACGACGGAGAACAAAAAAAGGGAAGATGCAGCGCGAGATAGAGCGAAGAATATCAACGATTTTCCCTCCTCCGCTGCTCACTCTTTCCCGCCATTTCCAATACATTTATATGAAAGAATAAAACAAAATCCTCAATTTTTTTTTCTCCCAATTTCAATTTTCTTTTTTTAAAAAAGTTAGATACGTTCGGTTGGGTGAAAAAATCGAACTTCTAATTCTAATCCATATATCTATTGACTAAAAAAAATATGATTTTCTCATTCAATTCAACTCATTATAATTTCTACTTTAGTCTTTAGATTTCAAAATGTCTAATGTCCATTTGGTCCTTAGATTACTATAAGTTATGATTTCACCCGTAATTAACTAATGTTTTTCTTTTGTTAATTTAAAAAGATATTATAAGATGGCTTATGAAAAAGATTTTACCAATGAAAAGTAATTTTAAAAGACTAGTAAAAATAAAACTTTGAATCTTATGATTATAAAGAAAGATTAAACTCAAATCACATCGACAAAGATGTAACCAAATAAAAATCAATTTAAAAATTTAGAGTAACTAAAAAACCTAACACAATTTATTTATTTTTATTAATTGCTTTAATTTTTCTATTAATTTTAGAAAATAGGCTAACTATTAAACTATTTTCAAATTGGCATATAAGAAGCTTAAACAAAAGACGACTAACACATTTGTATTAATAATGCTATTTGAGCCAGTCTCAACAATTATTCAAAGAGTGGAAGCTAAGATGGTGGGATACATGCTAGAAGTTACACATTGCCAATTTTCTAATTTGCTCTCAATGAAAAATAATGACTTCTCAATGTAATAGTACAACAATTCAATTCCACAAGACAGATGGCATTTGTACATTGGATCATGTAGACGGAGAATTTCTATGCGAATATGTAAACTTCATCAAATCCCTTCCTACATTTTGCCATTAATATAAAAAAAAAAGAGAAAGTTAGTGATCAAGTGATTAAAAGAAATAATAATATTAAGGCAAGATCTTATGAAGAATTTGGAGTTACCCAGCCTTGCCACCAAAAGTTGGGCTATAGTTGTAGATGAGATTTTCAATAACCTTCTGTGCAGGTGGCTTGTTAAATGATTTTCTGGCCTCACTACAGACACAAACATTGAAGCACGTAAAAGCAAGCTCAAGAACCAATAACCCGCAATCTCGATTTAATTTAGTAGATAAAACACCAATTATAATTACAGAGATTGATGATCTGACTTCCTATACCATAATTGTTGAACTAAAAAACTCCACAAGTAACAATCTACACTATGATTCTAATTACATGCTCATGCAAATGGCAAAAAGGCAAAAGTTTCAATCAATAAGAGAAACAAAAGTTAATCTCGAAAATGAAGACAACATACAGCCTAAAGGCCAGGGGCCATATACTTCACAAAAATGGAACACAAAAAACTTAGGTCTTATTTGGTAACTGTTTTGGTTTTTAAAATTAGGTCTATTTTCTCTCCATATCTTATAATGATTTTGTATCATTTTTAAATATAATGGTTGAATTCTTAGTTAAATTTTAAAAACAAAACAAATTTTTGAAAGCTACATTTTTTTTGTTTTCAAATTTTTACATTATTTTTTAAACCATTGGTAAAGTATAGATAATAAAGAAAAAAAGTTGAAGGAAATAGTGTTTATAGATTTAATTTTCAAAAACAAAAATTTACATCCATGCTCTAACCTGACTAAGTAATTGGCAACATGTTGTGTCACTTCAACCGCGTGCTCTGTGTGCGGAATCACGGAGTAGCCCCACTCAAATGCGTTTTTCTGCAATGCAAGTATGTAATTTTAGGCGCTTGATTGATTTATACATCAACAAAGATCAAATGACAAGGTTATCAAACGCCAATGCATGTAGATTTCGCTATGGAGAGGCAGGGGATCCTACAAGTTTTTGTTATCACCTGAGCACAAGGTGGAGATTTTTTAATTTAATGTATTGATGAAAAGGCTAAATTACTTCTTTTGTTGAGGGGGAGAGGATTCCATTCATGTGGCAACTGGATGTTTAGCAATGATCCCTGTCTAGTCCACCTTGCCACACACCTCATGATTAATCACTTGCGCAACTACTTATAATATCTTTAAAGAGTTTTCTTCCATGGTTCCAGAGCCCTCAGAGTTGAATTTGATTACAGTACAATCAAGTATATAATATACAAAATAAGCAGAAGCATGTACAGAAAGTTTCAATACTAGATGAAAGGAATAAAGTGAGTCAAATAATAACCTCCGGATGCCATTGAAATGCAGTCACAGGATAATGCCAAGCTTGTACAGAGGAGACGTAGACCTGTCATAACCATACACATAGCTGTAGGTTCAACTAAAATGTAGAGGTGGAGGAGCAATTGAGAGAAACTTTACAGAACGTCAATACCTTATTGTCTTTGTCACTACTAGTTGTCAATATCTGAAAAAATTTGGCCAATTCTTCATTTTGTGCAAATGTCTCTGGCGAGATACCAAACTGTAAGGAAAACAAGACCTATATTGGTACACTGATCTACAATCTGATTAACAAAGGCCAATTCTGAAGTCCTTAAACCCTATATTGCAATATGGTTCGTGAATACAAATTGCAGTTGAGCATGTATGCTTACAGAAACATAAAACTTGCCTTGGATATCAGAGTGAAATCTTAGAAAGTTGAGATGAACAAGACAAAGAAAACATTTTTCGGATGAAGAATTAAGCTGGATTCAAGTTATTAATTCTTCTAAGGGACCGTGTTATTTAAATTTGAATCTAAACATTCACGATACGCAAAATTAATTTAAGTGCACAAACAATAGCAACAGGATTAACCTAAACCCTTGCAAGATTAACCAATTCGTAAATCTGAAATCTCAACTAGCGTCAAAAGAAGCCAAATTCCATGCAGAAGCAAACTGATCTAGATATTGACAATTCGTGTTGATTCAAATGGAAAATTAAACCAGAAATCCTAAAACATGAATACACATTTCCCAGTACATCTATAAATTGAAGAAAATTAATAGTTCTTTTCAAATTTAAAATCATGAACAATTGAGTGATGTGAAAACTGAAAGACCCAACATGAAAATAGCTTAGAGAATGAGACATTTGTACTACTCGCAGGAAGTGTAGGCTCAAACCCCTCCCACAATGTAATAATCTAAAAGATAAATAATGTTAAAGTTCCATGGCATGCATAAATTAATGCAGAGAAACTATTCATCTACCATCAATCAAACCCAAAAGAACTTACATAATGGTTTTGGAAAACAATACAATCTGTACTCAACTTCTCCAGTAAATAATGTGGAAATCTACAGATAAGATCACAAATTGTAAGCCTCAGGATAAGCAACTAAACAGCCTTATAATAAATAGTAGTACTGATTATACAACTTCCTAAAAGAAAAATATTTACTGTCTAACAAAAACCTGATTTAAATTGATGGGTCTCAGAAAAGTTGGCAGTTGAGACAAACATTTAATAAACCCATAAATACATTTACAACCCATTGGATGCTGTTGGCAAATATGCAGACATGATAAATGAATATTTAGGATAAAACCTTAACATTTAGCAATAATCAGTATTCTAAATGGTTATGGAAAACATTTTAGAGAAGGTATAAACAATCTGTTATAATTTCTGAACTCCCAATTGCGTGTTACAGAACCCTCCTTCCCAAGGAGAAAACATTTCATAACAATAACACAACCTGCAAAGAATATTGCATACTGGTAAAGTAACATTGGCTGAGTAGGTGAGCATCGCTACCATGCCTTGTCTACATTATAGATCTAAACGACGACTCATCGACTCCAACTTTGAGATACATTTGGCAATGTAAGTATGAAAGATGTGCAACTCTAAGCAGGCAAGCAAACCTTGAAGAAAATAATACATGACCAACAAACTGAACAGTTCAAATGCTATCTAGTTTCCAGATGGTAGCTGCCTTACAACTGTACAATTGGTGAGGGAATGTACCTTGTATCTTGTCAAAGACTCAAAAGATTTGAAAATTTCTCTAATTGGAAGAAACAACCACGAATGGTGATACATACCTTTGGAAAACTGTTCCTTGAATATTTACATTGTCCACAAATTGAAGTGTGGATGCCATATACGATGCATTAAATGGTTCAAGAATGTTCCTATTCTGTAAATTAAGACAAGATATGAACTTTAGGTGCAAAATATTTACTCAAATTTAATGGTAACTAAAAGCAATTTTGGTTGAAAATGATTTTATTCTCCACCAAACAACTAAGGGATCCAAAAGAAGGATTGCAGCATCCTTCAGTCATTGACAGGAAATGTAAAGAGGGGAAACACTATTTTGTCCCTATGTCCCATCCATCTTTTAGTTCTCAAGATCATTTGTATTTTCTTTTTAAATTAGAGTTGCATCCATGAAACACTCCTCTTGCAGGAAGTCGAGCTAATCGAAACTTTGCATGACATTGGAACTACTGTATTAAATATGGTAGCATTTAAAAATAATCAATTTTTACCAATAAAGCAGTGGATGCATATAACAAATGGTCAAAGAAATATTGTAATTGCTTAAATACATGAGGATAGTTTTTGCCTCATCAGTGATCACTACCACAAAATTTGAAGAGATGAATGGATAACCTTGCTGATGATCATGCTTAAGATTTCAAAACCCAAGCAAACGCCATATAAAGGGAAACGATCCCCAGCATCATTCCTCTCCAAAATTTTCTACAAAAACAGAACAATAAGTTATCAAAACAATTGTCAACTTCGGCTCAAGGCAGTGCATCATTAGTAGTATAGTTGTCCTAGGAGTAAATCACTTCCGAAACACTAGATTCCCAGATTAAAGATGTCTGCACCAGAGCTTGAATTTTTTACTTTGGACTTCGTATAATTAATTATCATTAGGAAAAAAGGGCTTCAATAATTAAAAGGTTAAATTATAAGAAATACCACAAACCTTTTCCTTTGTTTCAAAAAAGATCCATATACTTCCTAAGGTTGCAATATTACTCTTGACCTTCCACCATAAACATTAAAACTACCTTTGATATATAGATCTTTTAGAACTCTGAATGGAAATTGTGATCTAAAATTGTGTTATGGTGACTTACATCGAAAATTTGGATGGTCACGCATTTTCAGGTTGCCACCATCCCGTTCCAAACCCCATTTTATGTCTAAGATTCTAAATGATTTTACTCCATCATAGTTTATAAAGTTAATGGAAGATCAACAGTAATATTGACTTTCAAAATTATAGGTGTACCTTTGGAACAAGGGTATTTTGCATAATTTAGCCTAATCAAAACTAAAAGTCTAACATAAGCGCATTCACTCGGATAGTGAACAAGGCCTATAGTTGATTCATGCCTAATTTCCATGGGCTGATTATTAGTCATAAAACTCAGAGCAATTAAGATATAAGTAATTACACTCTTAGATAGAAGGCTTGAATCAATACTCCTACTATTATCATGTTATCTTAAAAAGGAAACTTATGTTCATCCGAGATACTGATTATGCTGTGATATGCATGAGCTTTTAATGGAAAAACGCTATTAACAGTATAATTAACTTTGAGGACGGGAAAACCTCAAAAATCTTCTCAGCAACGGAATAGTATAGACCCTCTTTAGCCCATCCTCCAGTGAAGAGCACTCCATTCACCAAACTAAGCTTCTGCAACAATTCCATAAGTTCTTTAATTAAGCTCGATCATCCATCCCCTATAAAAAATCGAAAGAACAAAAGTTTCAAAGTTCTTAACCCTTTTTCAATACCTCGAAAATAACCTCAAGCGGCTCGGTATATATAAGCGGAATAACTCTTGCTCCAGCCGATTCGACAAACTTGACATACGAAGCAGCTATATAAGACGCATTCGTCGCGTTGCTTAATCTGCCGGAAGCACCATCGCCAGGATGGCTAAGGATTCCGATCACCGGCCGGTAATTCAACCTGGGATCCATTGCTGTACAAGAAGGCGACGAGTCAAGGACAGATTGAGACGGCAGGACGATGTTGGGGTAGGGATGAACTGCGTGAACGAGGCTGAATTCGAGGGATATTATGAATAGGAAGAAAACCCATGTGTATTTGAAGAGGGAAACGGAAGACGGAGAAAAAGGGGAAGGAGAAGAGAAGTGGAAGCGGCGGTTGGGGTGTTCAGAAATGGTGGGCTTGAAGCCAACCACTTTTTTGAACATTATGAGGGGAGTTGTTCAAGTAAAGTGTGAGAGCGAGGAAGTGGGAGTAAAGGACAGAGAGAAGGAGAGGATGAAGAATGCCATTGATGAATTCATGAAAGCTTATTATATTGGTGAAGTGTTGAAGATGATGACTCTGATCAGTGACAGCGGAAAATGTTCTCTCTCACTCTCATTGGTTCCTAATATTTAATGGATTTTTTTGTTTTTAAAAATATAATTTTGTTCATTTTCGTGCACGTTTTTATTTATTAAAATACAACCTTCACTCTCTAAACTATCAAATTTGTAACATTTTGTCTAAGACTTCAAAAATTTGTCATCAACAAAATCGATACAAAATAGAAATTTAAAAAGCTTAATGGTTACAAATCAAAATTCAAAAAACTAAATTATTATTTATATAAAAGTGTTCTTAACTTTTTCTATATGTTTTATAGAACTTATAGTTTTGATAACATTTTACAATTTTTATAAGAAAATTAATTAATTTTTAATATTTGTAGGTAGCTTAGTGGTTATTCTGCTTCTAAATCTTACTTACACCAATGGATGGATGATTATTTTGTAAATTTTTAATTTTTAGAATTACTAACTTATAAATTATTTTGACTTAACTATAAAATCTCTTGTCAATAATCTATATTTGTACGAACTATTTACAGAGTTTTATGAGATGGTAGAAAACAAATGTTAGGTTATAACTTCATTTTAGTTCTCATATTTGTTTAAAATTTATTCAGTTTTAATCTTTATATTCTAAATTTAGTTCGTATTTTTAATAAATCTTAAAATTGGTACCTTAAAATTATTTTTTTAATAAAATTAACTAAATAATAATAATAACTTATATTCAAGTAAATAGTGAAAGAGTTATATATTTAACAATCAAATAAACCAACCATGAAAACTAAATTTAATATTTATCGAAAACGTAGAGAATAAGATACAAAAATTAGCCAACTTTAACCAAAATGATGTTTCAAGTAAATTATAATTCTCTACTATTCATATGAACAAATTCTGAAGTTTTAACTCATTTTAAATACAAATTCATTTTGGTTGAATATTTTGATCTTACCACAAACTTTTAAATAGATAAAGAAAAGGTGACAACATTTTTTAACTTTTTAGTGGATATTTTTTTTATTCAATTAACCAATTATCATGTTAGGAATTTCAAAATAAAAATAGTTAAAAATGAAATGATAGAATCTCACTTTCCATTGGGACCAATGCTCTCGGTTCCAAACTCGAGAAAATATATAAGAAAAACAAAAATATCAAAATATAAATACCAAAACAACTAACCTAATTATAATTGAAATTTTACTTTAAATTTTGGATCTAATTTATATATTGTTTCTAAACTTTAAACATGTTACATTTTACTCTTGAATTTTGAGTTTAAATTACGAAAACAGAGGATCAATAGTAGTGAACTAATAGTTTAAAAATTGGTTTAAGTACTATTATTGACTAAATGAAGTATATTTAGATTGGTAAATATGGAGTAAGTATCAATCACGAGGGATAGAAGAATAAAATTTTAATTTTTGTTGTAATAACGAGGGACAATCTAAATACAAAAATTGAGAAAATATAAAATTAAAATAATAAAATTAGGAAAATCTCAAATTTCTCCAATTACTTTGCTTCAATTTGTTTGAATTTCTCTTTATAGACCAAAATTGAATATTTTATAAATACATAACCTTAGCATTTGATGATTAATGGAATAACACATGTTGGATACTAAACTTATAAGTATTAAAACACATGGTTTGATAGGGAATGTTTATAATAATTTTGAAAATTTTAAAGGTTTGAAATGGTCCGTACATTGTTTTTATTTATCCTTTTTACTATTTATCTTCATTGGCTTGCGTTATTGCTCTGTCGTTATTCTTCATCTCTTTCTTCAACAATTCCCCTTCCTCCATCCCTCTTTTATCTTTCTCTTTGGCTTCACATCATAAAATAAATATATTTTCAATATCTTTATCTTTTATCTTTAATATATTCAAAGGGACCATCTAACTTTTTACAATACTCATTACTTAATAATGCAACATTTTCAAATTTTATTTATTTATTTATTTATTAAAGCAATTTAAGAAAACACAACCACAGTTTTGCAAACTATTACTAATATAACAATATTTTTAAAAGATTACTAATACAACAAAATTGATAGAGATTTTGCTATTTTTATATTTTTTTTTTTTAAAAAGTGTTGCTTTATATATACTTAATTAAAATTTATAAAATTATTTAAAATGAAAAGAAAGTAGAAAAGAAAGAAACATTTTAGCACCTAATTAAGTTATATCACCATCTTTTCATTACCAAAAGATATTTTAGAAGGTAGATTATAATTACGTAGGATTGAGTTGGTAAATGTTATAAGAGAGATTAATTGTGAGGGTTGATGTGAACAACGAGACGGATTAACACAAATAACAAGATATAACAAATTTGTGTGAAAATTTTTTATTCACCCAACTTAACCTAATTTGGAGGCAAGACACCTCTCAAGAGAAAAAAAAAAAAAACGATAGAAACATATGGTAAGATCAGAAGGTAGGTGAGTGACGTAGAAGTTAGAAGGTTTTGGAATTTCCCATTTCTCATTTTATTTATAATTTAGAAAATGAAGTTAATTATTACAATATTACTCCTGAAGAAGACATAGATGGAAATTCCAAATGGTAACAAAGAGAGGATGCAGTAAGGTAAGGCATTGCATCTACTCAAAAAGATAAACTTGATCATATCCCTTCCTGCATTCACATAAGTACATATTAACTTAAATTAACAAAAACAACCAAATAGTTTTAAGAAAAGAAAAGGAGGGGAGGTTAATAAAGAAATGGTATTTACCCAGCCTTGCCATTGTAAATAGGGCTGTAATTGTAGATTAGTTTCTCAAGAACCTTTTCTTTTGGTGGTTGGTTTATTGATCTCCTTGCCTCACTGCATTAATTCAACCAACACACATGAGTACACTAAGTATATATAACCCTTTCTTTTCTCATATCTTTATTACAATCCTTTTAAATATCAGTGATGATCATGGGCTATTTTCAAATATATACCAAAATAAATCTAACCTGACCAAGTGATGGGCTACGTGGTGTGTCAATTCAATGGCATATTCTGTGTGTGGGATCGTAGAAATTCCCCATTCATATGAGTTTTTCTGCAACATTATATTCATATATTTTGTTAAGTATAAAGATTAATAAACATATTTGTTAGAGTTGTTATATCAATGGAGAAAAATTAGTATTATTTAAAAGATGAATTACCTCAGGAGTCCATTGGAAGATGGTTATCGGATAGTTTCGAGCATTTGCGGTAGAAACATAGACCTAATTACAATGGTACAACCACAAATTAATCAATTCTAGTGTGTTCCAACTATATGAAAATTAGTTTTAATAGAGTTAATTTCTACTAATCATAAGTTTGATTGTATCTAAAATCAATTAATTGTAACTAAATCTTTGTTTTTAGAATCACTACAAAAAAAACACTCTAAATAGTTTAAATGAGTATAGTTCAAGTGACATGAAATTTATGAAATGATGTATTTTAAATTACCTTATTGTCTTTGTCAACACTAGTTGTCAAGATCTGAAAAAAGTCTGATAACCTTTCATCTTGTTCAAATGTTTCAGGTGAAATGCCATACTATATTCAACAAAATAATTAATAACCAAAGTGTTACGGAAGTCATGATACAATATAATTAAACCGATGACTAAAAATAAAAAAAAAAAGTAAAAGTATAGATCTAGTTGGAAACTACTTTGTTTTGTTTTTTTTTTTTTTTAATTAAAATTAAGTTTACAAACACACTTCCACTTTCAAACCATTTTCGTGGGAGCTAAATTGAAAACAAAAAAACCTTATCTTCCAAAAAAGTTGTTTTTATTTTTAGAATTTGACTAAGAATTCCACTATTGTACTTAATAAATAATATGTAAATCATGGTAAAAGTATATGAAAAGAAAAAAGACAAAATTTTCAAAACAAAAAATATAAACGAAATAGTTACCAAATAGGATGATGAAAATATGAAAATTAGAGGACTAGAACGGAAGCTCAAAAGCAAAGAAAAAAGGGTTTGAAACTCACTCCATGGTCTTCCCATGTAATACAATCTTTAGTGGCCCTTATTCGTAAGGAGAGTGGAACTCTACCAAAGAAATAACATATAGATCAAACTCCACATTGTTATTCATTAATCAGAATTGTAAGAAATATTGTATTTTAATTGTGAATTTCAAATTTAACAAGAAGTGGCTAAGCATTGCTCAACTTATAACTTTAAATATGTACAATATCAATATCGAGATGATGGGACTCCATATATGTTATTAAAAAATAAATGGTAAATGTACCTTTCGAAGACAGTTCCTCTAATGTTTGCGAAGTTGTTAAATTTCAAGGCAGATGGAAAACGTGAGGCATTAAATGGCACTATAATGCCAAATCTCTATAAAGAAAACAAAAATATATTATATATGGAAAATAAATTATCTCAAATCTTAATTACCTAAGCAATCTTAACTACCAAGTCATAATTAAAAACAGTACATTACCTGGCTAACCATGGCGCTAATGATCTGAAAACCTAAGGAAATGCCATACAAAGGGACATGATCCCCATCCTCATTCCTACTCAACATTTGCTGCGCCCAAAGTTAAATAAAATTATCATTTAAAGAAAAATTCCAGATTCTATAAATAATAAAATATATATATTATATGAAGGATTTACCTTCAAAATTTTCTCAGCCACTGAATAATATAACCCATCTCTAACCCTCCCTCCTGTGAAGATCACTCCATTCACCAAACCCATTTTCTGCCAACCAAAAGAAAAATTGTTCTTAAAAGATCACATTATTCATAATTAATCAAGTTTTAAATTTCTTCAACAGTATTGATTTTTTTTTAAAAAAAAGTTGGAATAATTAAGGTAATATCTCCAACTTCTCTTCCACTTAATTATGTTTGGATTAGCTAATCATCGTCAAATTAGTTTAATTTGTTTCAATCTGCACGTTGTTGTCAATTCTTTGAAGGTTACTTCAAAGGTCTCGTATCCTATCAATGACGATGTATTGTCTTATTCATATATGGTACGTATGGTTTGTGTCCCAACAAAATTAGTCAAGATTTTGATGGATTATAATTCAACGAGGGATCTCTTATAGGTAAATTTCCTTACAATGGTCAATGGTTTGATTTCATTTGGGTGAGATGACAGTGTAGTTGATATAATTCGCACAAAATCATTACTTTATTACCTCTTCGAGAACCTCAGGTGGGTCGTTATAGATAAGAGGAATAACTCTAGCACCGGCGGATTCGACGAACTTGACGTACGAGGCCGGAATGTAGGACGCATTGGTGGCATTAGTGTGCCTACCGGAGGCGCCATCGCCAGGATGAGAAAGGATTCCGATCACCGGTCGGTAGTGGAGCAAGGGATTGACTTTGGTACAAGTACGCAATTGGAGGTTATCTGATCTCTCATTGTTCTGGAGTTCAGAAGGTAAGAAAATGTTGTTAGAGGGAGGATTGTGAGTGATGGCTTTAACGAGACCGATCTGGAAGAAGGAGAAGATTAAGAGGGAAATACAGAGGAGATGAGAGAGAGCTGAATTGAACATTGTGAAAAGAAACAATGGAGAGAATTAAAATAGATCAAGAAGAAGAAGATGATGAAATGAAGAAAGATATTGGTTGAATTTATAGAGTTTTTTTTTTTTTGCAGATTTGTTTGATATTATTAGATTTATTTATCATAATTTTTCTTGGGGCTATGTCTTTTTTGAGAGAAACTTTCTATATATCAGAAACAAAATGCTTTGTGGATAGGACTCTGTTGCATGCAGTGTTGTTTTAATTTGAAAGCTGAACACAAATCCTATTAATGAATATTCTAAAGGCGGGAGGGTTATTAGGATGGGTGCTGCTTTGGGAGCACCAAGGTCGAGTTCGGGTTGCTGCCTAGCTCAAAGTTCATACTTAACGTGGTGTGAGACTAAGGTTCTTGAAGCAATAGGTAATATTGTTCGTGTTGAAATGGAAAGGATTTCAACAATCTCCGATGTGGAATCTCGTAGCTAGTTGAATCTGAATGCTTGGTATACAATCCAATACAAACAAAATAATAAAAACATGTTTGACATATTTATTTTTAAAAACTGTTTATAGAAGCATAACCCCTTGAAATAATCCATTTTGTTTATAAATCTTGTTTACATAAATTATAAACATGAAATACACACTGTTCACGATATTTTTTAATTCATAATCAAACACAAATTTTAATAACTTTAAAATTCAAATTTCAAAATTTTAAAATGATAGGCGAGTGTGTTTTCAAATATGTTGGCTTTTTTGTCAGTATTATTTATATTAAAAGATAAAAAGATTGTCCTCTTTAATTAATAGAAATCTTTATCTATATCTTTTAAACAAGAAGATTTGATAAATCTTTAAATATTGAAGCTACTCGCTCGTACGCACGTTACTAGATTTTCAATTCGAAAAGTATTCTTTTGCTGAGAAAAATTAGCTTTTCGAAGGTACTTTTGTTACCTTATGTGATAATGGCAAATTATTAAATAACGATAGGTGATCTAACTGTGTATCAGTTGATAAGAAATATGAAACAAGACTGAACTAGTTGATGAACTGCGATCAATGAATTCAGATAGAGTTTGAGTTTATTTTCAAAAAGATTCAAACACATATTCAGAGGAAGTCTGTCTTTATTTAAGTTTTTATTATAACTTAAAAGAGTTGCTTTAGTGATAAGTTGCTTATTTTTTAAACCTTAATAATATTTTTTATATGAGCTAAGACGCTCTCTAGGAGGTATTCGTCAAATTGGGTTAACAAAGTTTTATGTGTTATTTGCTCTTTCTGTTTTTTTAGCTATTCTTTCATTTAACTACTTTCGACATAACTAAAAGATATTATTGATTGTCTCATTTATTTCAAAATACATTGAAAAAAAACTCATTTGTTTTTTATTTCTATTGATTTCTAAAACAATTTTTGAATCAAGAACCAAACAGTAATATTTAATTTGTTTATTAAAGTTCAAATACAAAATTGTTATAAATTTGAAAGTATAAAAAATATTTCAAAAGTTTTTTAGTACAAGAATTGTGGAGATGAAGATAAAACCTCTCACTCCAAATGTCATATCAATTACTACCGAACAACTAAGCTCATGTTCATCCAAGAAACAGAGATATTTTCATTGGTCCCATATCGTCATGTCGATCGTCCAGGACCATTTTTTGGTTGCCTCAGTGTATGATCAGAAACGTGCTTTAATACTAATGTACCTTCAGACCATTTTTATATTTATGTTGCAAACAAACAAACAAAATAATTTCTTTTAGTATAAACTTTGATGCTACTAAACTAAAGTCATATACTAGCAAAATTATTGTGTTAATTGAAAACTAAATATAGTTATACGAATTTAACTTTATGTTTCGCTTTAAAATCATGTTCGATCTCGAATTAAAATTTAGGATCTAGAAACATATATATAATATTATATTTCAACACATTACACTCTCTCTTATCCTAAAATTTGGATCTAATTTATATATTCTCTAAACTTGAAACACACCATCCATTTACTATTGACTAAATGAAGTTATATATTTAGATTGGTAAATATGGAGTAATGTATCAATTATGAGGGGATGAAGAATAATAAAATTTTAATTTGGAAAAATTGAAAGTTTGTAAGGCTATAAGAACAATGTAACAAATTAAAATGTGACAGAATCCGTACCTTGCTTTTATTTCTGCTTTTACTGTTTCTCTTCATTGCCTTCCATTATTGCTCTCTATCCTTTTCTTAAGTTCCTCTCTTTCTTCAATCATTCCCCTTATCCTATCTTTATCATACCAAAAAAAAAAAAACATTTTCAAATATAGTAAGGTTAACCAAATCTTTATATTTTATATTTGGAACGTGTAACGACCAACATTTCAAAACTAATTAAATTGAGGTCATTGCTTGATAAAAACAACTTTAAAACATACCAAAGTCTACTTACTTATTTAATAAAAACAAAATAAAGCAATTAAAGAAAAGACAATCAAGAGTTTTGCAAACTATCATATGTGTGTATATATATATAGCATTATTTTTTTAAAAAAATACAAATATAACAAAATTTTTCGAAGTCTATTAGTAAATAATAGAACTGATTAATCATTTAGTTTTGTTGATGGTTCACAAACGTCAAGAAAACTATTTTTCGATGGACAATAAACATCAAAGATAATATATTAGTTGAGTGACAATGCCTATCAAGTTAGATAGGTTTTTTTGATGGGCGAGACCTATCAAGGAATGAGTTTTCTTGATTTGCAATGACCATCATCGAAAAAAATTAATATATTTGTTTTGGATTTCTTGATGTGTTTAGAATTTTCTTGATGGAAAAGACAAAAAAAAAAAAAAAATCATGGATAAGGTCTATCAAGAAAAATGATATGCCCATCAAGAAAATAAAATATAATTAATTATGGATTTAGCATAAGATCAAGAACAAGACCTATAAAGAATGATACCTTGATGGACATTGTCCATAAAAAAAAAAAAAAAAAAAAAAATTCCACGAATCATGAAATTCGGACCCTCATTAACGAGCTTAGAAATCACGATATTCATCAATAATATTCTTAAAGTTTTACTAATTTTTTTCAATTATTACTGTCTATACATCAATAATACAATATTATTTTTTTAAAAATTAACTGTTGTAATTATAATTAGATTCAAATAAGTGACTTTATCAAAATTAAATTAGTCATTGTGTTCAACATTAATGAGTTGAATCAAAAGTTTATAATTTAGGGTTTTTAAAATTTGTAGAAGTTATAGAACATGAACTTAGTTCAACTGGCACATGTTTGTAGAAGTTGTGATGCCAATTTGCACCCCCACTTATGCATTAAAAATTTGTAGAAGCTGGATGCTAATTTGCGTGAACCTAAGGTGGAGCGAGAGCCCACTGTTACATGCCCCTACAAATTATAATTATTAAAATTGCTACCAATTATAATTATTTTTTTTATAAAATTATAAAACAGTAAAAAAGAAAGAAACCTTTTAGGAACCCCAACTTTTCTTAGAAAAATGAAAAAAATATAAAAAAGTAAAAAAGAAAGAGACGTTTTAGGAACCACGGGTTTTCTTAGAAAAATGTGGATTATAATTATTCAAGGGACATTTGGTTAAAAGAATTGAGTTGGTAAATATTATAGGAAAGATAAATTCATAGAGTTGACGCGAATAACGAGATAACAAGATAATAAATCTCTTCAATTATTGGTGAACCAATTCGTGTCTGAATTATTTTTACCCATCCAACTCAACCCAATTTGGGAGCGAGACACTCCTCAACACTCCTAATATGCAAAAAAAAAAAAAAAAAAAAAAAAAAAAAAAATCGATCGAAACATATATGGTAAAATTAGGACGTAGGTGACATAGAAGTTAGAAGTATACTGTTTCTGATAGATGAAAGTAAAAGTAGTATTTGGAATTTCCCATTTCTCTTTTTGTTTCTAATTTGTATAATAAAGTTATTACAACATTACTACTCCTGAAGAAGACATAGATGGAAATATATTCTTAATGGTAACAAAGAGAGAGGATGCAGGCAGTAACCCATGCATCTACTCAAAAAGATAAACTTGATCATATCCCTTCCTGCATTCACAATTGTTCACACACACACTAACTTAAATGAACAAAACAACCAAAATTTAAGAAAACAAAAGGAGAAGGTTAAAAAAGTATAAAAAGAATGGTATTATACCCAGCCTTGCCATTATAAATTGGGCTGTAGTTGTAGATTAGTTTCTCAAGAACCTTTTCTGCTTGCCTCACTACATTAAACCAACACACAAAATATAACCCTTTTTTCTTCTTCTTATTTTTATTATATCGACGTCGACATAAATATGATTTAAATAAACGAGCTATTTTCAAACATACTAAAATAAATCTAACTTGACCAAGTGATGGGCTACGTGGTGTGTCAATTCAATGGCATATTCAGTGTGTTGGATCGTAGAAATACCCCATTCATATGGGTTTTTCTGCAACATTATATTCATATTTGTTACAATTTATACCTTAAATCTTTGGAGGATTTGTATCAATGGAGAAAAATTCGTATTATTTAAAAGATGAATTACCTCAGGAGTCCATTGGAAGATGGTTATCGGATAGTTTCGAGCATTTGCGGTAGAAACATAGACCTAATTACAATGATACAACCACAAATAAATCAATTCCAGTGTGTTCCAACTATATGAAAATTAGTTTTATTAGAGTTAATTTGTACCAAACATAAGTTTGATTGTTTCTAAAATCAATTAATTGTACCTAAATCTTTGTTTTTAGAATCACTACAAAAAATACTCTAAAACTGTTTAAATGAGTATAGTTCAATTGACATGAGATTTATGAAATGATGTATGTTAAATTACCTTATTGTCCTTGTCAACACTAGTTGCCAAGATTTGAAAAAAATTCGATAACCTTTCATCTTGTTCAAATGTTTCAGGTGAAAAATGCCATACTATATTCAACAAAATTAACAACAATATATAATTAATAAGCAAAACGTTACAGTAGTTGTGATACAATATAATTAAACCGAGGACTAAAAATAAAAACCAAAAGTAAAAATATAGACCAAAAGTAAAAATATAGACCAAAAGTAACATCTGTAAATAGTTACCAAACGGGTCTATATTTTTACCAAACCAAAAGTAAAAATATAGACCCAAAATTAGTTCTACCAATCTTTACAAATCTTTTTTTTAATGTAACCATGAGAATCTTGCTCATGTAATGAAATAGTTGGGTGATTTATGTTTTGATTTTGTTAAAACAATGTAAATATTGTTGAAATTTATTAAGTATAAATAAAGGTAATAAAATGTGTAAAACAAGAAATATTAAAGTCTTTTCTTTAATTTTTTACCTATAAAATCATTAAAAAAAATTATGATTTCACATTTATAATTTCATAATTTCAAAAGAAATATGATTTTAGTGGATGTTTTACCCTTTCATTATAATTTTTTTTAATGTTGCTTTCTCACATAGATTTAATGTTTGTGATCATTTTTACATTCAACAAAATAGAAGTTGCACTTTGTTAACTTTTTATCTCCTTATTTGAAAAAAAAAAGTTTTGATCCATAATTGATATTAGTTAATGCTCTATGTTATTAGGGTCATAATGTAATTTTTCAATCTTCCATAATTGATATTATACAATGATATATGTTAACATTGTTTTTTCAAGATGTTAAGAAATAGAATTTGAATTGTGCAAACAAATCAAATTTAAAGATACATTCAAAAGATGACAACATTTTCTCTTTACGGAATAAATTCATTTTTCACTCATTACGATGTGAATATAAAAAAGATATAAATATGAAAATACTATAATAACAGTTAAATTAAAACTGTAATTTTGTTCGTGTGTGATTTTCACGTGCATCGCACGTGTTGTTTACTAGTATCTCAAAAAGGCAATATCATACCTTCAACCGATAATGTGACGAGGCAGAAAGTTTTTCTTAATGAAGCTTACACTACAAGAAATCAGAACAATTGCGACACCAGAAACAACGTCGGTGAAAGGTGTGTCGCCGTTGATGACCTTTCGTCGACGCACGCAATACTACGTTGAAGATGAAGAAGAAGAAGAAAAGAAAACAAAGTTTAGACTTTTTCCCAACGTGTTGACAATGTACGTCAGTGAACCTCGACGTACATGCCGACCTCGACAGAGACGTCGAGGTAACCTTTCCCGTCATGTTTTGGGGGTTTCTTTTGGGAAAGACCTTATTTCTTGTAGTGTCAGATTAGTCTGTCTTCACACACACGTAAAAATGCCGAAAAACCCATATATATATATATATATAATCATGTACATAAATTAATATGGGAGAAAATCTTCCATAAATTGTTTGAATATAACAAGATATACTCATATTTCGTGAATATAGGCAAAACCATTATTTGAATCTTTAATAATCCAAACAGACAAATTCCTTTTGACAAAATATTTCAACATTTTGAATTATCTTTTTCTATTATAAAAAGGAAAGCTATTTGGTCATGAACAATAATTCTGAAAATCCATTTTATGATCACTTTACTTCAACTCCTTTAGTCACTTTTATACTGAGAGACAATTACTCATGAAACGAGTAAAATCGTCTTTAAGAAGACAATATGAATTCATTGGCTCATATTCTATTTGATATACCATGTTCAACATTTTTTGATTTCTTGGTGATATTATCCATATAACACGAACATAGCTCAAATACCCACCCACTGTTATGAAAAGCCGCATTAAAATTCATCTAAAAAAAATCCAAGAGGATTGCTTGACCAACAGGGAGCCTCCAAACAAAACAAAGGTAGAGCTTACCAAGCCACTGATAAAAAAATTGCACTAAATTCACAATCCATCAGACGATCAAACATTGAATGCTTGTCTAAAAATCTATTACAAAATAAAGCAACAACTAAATATTCAACGTTGAATGTATATATCAAATGAGTAATACAACAAATGGGGAGATGTAAATGTGAAGTGATTCTAAATGAGAGTTTTTGAATAGGAATGTTTCGGTACACTTGATAATAGATGGATCGGAGGTTTGTGGATTACAAGGATCACATTAAGTGTTATAGGTTATCATCAAAGCACTCAAATCTAGCATATGGGCACATTTATTTTAGCCATACTCTTAGGGGCCGTTTGGGGAAAGAAAAAAAAAAGAGAGAGAGAGAAAAGAAATAAGGAAAAGGAAATTAAGTGGAGGAAACGATTATTATAATTCTTGTTTGGGAGAAATGATTAAGTGGAAGAATTATGAGAGATTATGAGAGATTATTTATAATCCTTATTTGGGAGAATGATTATGAGAAGGATTATGAGAGATTATTTATAATATTTGCTTGGGAAAGGATTAAGTGGAAGAATTAAGAGGGATTATTTATAATCCTTGTTTGGGGGTTTAGAGTTATGTGGGAAGGATTATGACAAAAAAAATTATAATTTTTTTATTTGTATAATTTTTTATGTGTTGCAAACTTTGTTCGTATCATTAAAGCATCTACAACCAAAAATTGTATTCATATTCATTTTTCTAGTTAATCGGCACACAAGCTTTCACAAAAAATATGTAGTATTAATTATTTTTTCGGTTGTGTAATATACGTTTCTGAAATTTGTACCATAAATTCAATTCATAAATAAATTGTATTTTTTAATTTATCATTTGTCTTCAATTTGCAGTTCAATTTGACCCGTAAATCCAATATATTAAAAAATATGTTTTTTTCTGTGGCAAATATGTTTTTTTGTATGGCAACCTCTCATATTAGAAAAAAAATTGAATTACATTTTTTTCCACGTATACGATATGTTTATGGAATGATTTCCGTACACAAAATACAAAATAAAATATGTATTTTTTGTTGTCTAAACTTATTTATTTTGTTCGTACTATTTTCAAGAAGGACGAATAATTGTATTAAAATAATATTTATATTTCATTTCAACTGTAGCCTCAACACACAACAAATATGTATTAATTTTAAAGTTGATTTTGTCAAAAAAAAAAAAAATTGAACCGTATACGCAATACACAATACAATTAAAATGTATTATTTCTTTCAATTTGTGTAAACTATGTTTCTTCAAGTTGTACCGTAAACAGAAGACAAAAAGAAATGTGTAAGTTTGTATAGTCAATCCTATAGAATAAAAAATTGGATTACGTTATTTTTTTTTTTTTTTTCCATTTTCAAGATTTATTTTTCATTTATTAATTTTGTTTTCTTTCTGAGAACGATAAGCAACATACTAGCGGTTAATGGAAAGAGAACGACTATTTTCTCGAATTGTAGTTAACGAAAACATCAGTTATATAATTCATCAGTCTAGCGAAAAATAACAAAAAAATTACAATGGAAACGAAAAACATAACGGGTCAACGATGGAAGGGGACCGACAATAAGAGGTTATCACGTAGAATGACTCTGCAGTAGGTAGGCTTCAGGTGATCGAACATGTCCAAAAATGTATGCATTAATGACGTTTTTTCCGTCACGACCATCATCCATTTCGTCAGGTCCTATTCACTGAGGCCTAGAATGGACTGCAGTTGTGCCAGTACCTCCCGCCGCACAGCATCTTCAGTTTGTCAGGCCTTATCCGGCCATTTCGCAATCACTCTCAGTTGTTCATTCGTACACTCCATGGCATCGCGAAGTATGTCCAAGTTGTCAATCAGATGCATGGTCCGCTTTCTCTTGCTTTCGCTCGATCTGGGCCTAACATCTCTAGACCTCGAAGGACGTTCGCCCATCATATCATCTGGGGACATGTTCATCCTTGGGCTGGACATACCGGGGAACTCCATATCAAGGTCATCCTCTGGTCGTACTCCGTCACTAGCTACGGGGTCGTTAGACTCGATATCCGTGAACGTTTCCACATGTGCCCCTGTCACACTATCTTTTTTGAATACGCGTCGTAATGCAGAAATGGTTTGTTGAGTAGGCCTTTCGCTGTAGGATGTGCATGTCGAAATGTTGGAAAAATATATTTAGCATTGTAATAAATCTGATATGGACAAGAAGGTGCAAATTTTTTCATACTCGAACCCAATTGTCGAATATGTCCTGCTCCGCAACGATGCACTGAAGCTCGTCATTCCACCTGAACCCACTGCACGTAGGACCACGCATCTCTGCAATTTCCTGGAATAATCATTTCAATAACTTTATTCTGCTTTCTATAAAGGTAGTGGATGTCAATTTGCACCCTGGCATCCTCTCTGCTAGCATTCTCAGCAACTGTGCGAGGTAGTCGGGTCGAAAGGTGTCGTTGTCCGGCCTCCACCCTCCTACAGATACAAGATCAGCAAAGACAGCTAATGAGGCTTGACTCCTCTGCCCTCGTCCATGCGTGCTTCGGGTTTCTCGATGAACTGGTCATGCTGATAAAAAATAGGTAACAGAAGGAATGAATTTATACATGACATATGTATAGAATGAACGCGGAAAGTGCATACAACAAAAGTGTTATCAATTGCATTACACCATTAAGTAGAACATGAACGGGCAGAGTGGAAAATAATGGTAGCAAATGTTTAGAAAATATTTTTTCACGTGCTTCTCCTACAGCTAATTGTGACGTACTAGTCATTTCGCGACTACCATTCGGTGAACATTGACTGTGTAAGGCCATCCCTCCATTGAGTCCATTCGTTTGTCGTCACCTCCAGTCGTTACATAGTTCGAGTCACCCTCGTCGTCGTCGTCTAGCGTGTCAACATTTGTCATCTCACGATTTATTAAATTATGGAGTAGACAACAAGCCATAATAGTGCCAAATTGAACATGAACGGTAGTACGACTTTTCACGAAGTATTGTCCAACAACCCTTCAAAAAACCAAATGCTCGTTCGATACGTTACGTGCAGATGAGTGTTTCATGTTAAAGAACTCATTCGCTGTAGTTAGAGCATTTCCAACGCCACGCCACTCTTGCAAGTGGTATTGTTGTCCTCTATACGTAGCCAAAAATTCCTTTGCATTTGGGTACCTCGCGTCGCAGAGGTAGTAGAACCCTGAATGGTTTTTTTTAGTTATACTAAAATTGTCGGTAGTAGAAAAGAAATAGTAATTTTTTATTTTGGAAACACTTGTTGTTACCCTTAGGAACCCTTAGTCCGTTGGGTCGTGAAATGGCATCGCGTAGGATACAAGAGTCAGCTGCTGATTCTTCCCAGCCTGATAAGATGAAAACAAAGTCCCCTTTTGTGTCGCATACGCCACGAACATTCGTCGTCACTTCGCCCTTCCATTTTCGATATCTAGGTCGATCACTTGCAGACATGTTCACTTTTATGTACGTGTCGTCAAGGGCACCAAGGCAATTCTATAGCGTATAATAAAACGATCATTTATAATTGCGCGAGAGAGTCAGTATGTATAATGAAACCAAATTCGAGACACCTAAACCTCGAAACACCGCCACTTGGGATCTGTGTAGCCGCTTAGAACAGGTTGTGGTGTCGCCAATAACTCGTCCGACAGATGCAGCACGACCATAAGGACTAGGTTAAAATGTCGCGATACAATCTCGCCAGAACGTACAAAGTTTCGTTGTATCTCACAGTTCTTAACATCATACGCAAGCACGTGGAGGAAGATAGCGGAAGATAGCGACAATCTCTTCGATGTCGACTAATTACGTTGATTCTAATCCGACCGTTGTCCGTAGGAGATGACACAATTGCGAAACAACGTCTATCCATGTGCGTACTTTGCTGACATACAAGGTCAGACTTGTGTATCATGCAAAAATACACAATCTACCTAATCCTATGCCTAGTGTCGCACGGTACTTGGTGAATCCTTCTCCAGTCATTGAAGAATGTGCCAAACGTCATTAGCCACCTCTTTTTATCCTACACATATATATTTTTTAAAAAAAACTAATATTAGTAATAATGGCTAAATTTATTTATTTGTTTGTTTTTATAAGGGTAAAAAGTTAATAATAACAAAATATTTTATAATATTTCATTTTTATCATTTTAGAAAATAAAAATAAATCAATTTTTTTTAAATCTTTTAATATCACATTTATCTTATTTGTACTATTTTAAGAAAAAATATATGAATTTGTTTTAAATAAAATCTTTTAATATCACTTTTGACTTACTTATATCATTTTAGGAAAAAAAAAATCAATTTTAAACAAAAATCTTTTAATATTCATTTTATTTAATAATTTATTTTTCAAAAAATCTCAAAATATCTTTACTTTATTTATTTTAGGAAAATGAAAATTTATTTTATTCACATAATATCAAATTTTGATTTTATTCTTATTATTTTTTCCTAATTTGTGGTACACCCATGTCATTTGGAAAGAAGAAGAGAGTTTCTTAAAAAAGAATTCTTTGGGGAGAAAATTTCTAAAAGAAAACAATTCTTTGGAGAAAGTTTGTTAGAGAAAAAAATTAGAGTGTTTAGAAAAAAAATTATTTTGAGAATCTCTATAGGGAAAAATATTGTTTGAAGGCTACAAAAGGTGGGTTTTTATTTTTCATTTTATTACCTTAGCCTTTTTTCCCCAAAAAAAATAGGGAGAAAGAAAAAGACGTAAGCAAAATGTTTTTATTTGTTGTTATTATCATTATTTCTTTTAATCCCATCTCTTGAACCCTCATTTTTTTTAAACCCATCTTCTTTTCTTAAACCCTTATTATTAATAATGATAATAATTTTATCATTATTATCGTAATTGCTGCTGTTGCTGCTCCTCCTCCTCTTTTTTATTCATTCCTTTTTTTTCTTTTTCCATTTTTTTCTTTCCTTGTTTCATTTATTGTTGTTATTATTATTTTTTACTTATTCACGTTACTATCATAATAGTTATTATTATATAATTAAATTGAACTCTTTGTATTTAAATTTTTTCAATGTTTTAAAATCTTTCAATTTTAAAATTCTCTATGTTTTAAAATAAAGATTTTTTTTAATCATTTAACAAATTTGTCTTTAATGTTATAAATTTTTTTTATGCTTTTCAAAACTTCAAAATTTTATCTATGATTTCATAAGGTTTCCTAAATCAATCTTTTCTAATAACTTAACTGTTTTCTTTAAATAAAATCCTATGATAGAATCTAGGAAATTTGGGAGTCCAATTTTCTAGAATTATTGAGGTGGGGAATCAATATCTTTGGGAGTCCGAGATTTGATCTCAAGAAAAAAAAATGAATTGAATCAATATTTTAAAAAAATATATTTATTCGAAGACTACCCTATGATAAATTTTGAAAAATTGTAATAATTTATCATTTTCTTAAGGTGAGAAATTTTCCTCAATATATAGTCTAATTAATGGAATATTATTCTACTTATTTTATGAAATCATTGCTTCAAATATTGGAGTAATGAGGGGTAAAATAAGATATTAGTTTTAAAATAATTAAAAAAATATTTGAAATTTGGCAACCGTTTTTCTAAATGGGTGTTGTGGGGTGCTAATATCTTCCCCATACACAAATGACTCCCGAACTCAACTCTATTTTTCACAGACCATTTTTAAAAAATTATTTACTTTATTTCGGTGTCCAATCACACCGTAAAAATGATTGGCGATGACTTCTATTTTCTTTTAAAACTAACTCTTTTGAGGACGTCGGCCGCTCCGCGTCGTCTCGGGCACGTGGCGACAGCTTGGCAACTCCACTGGGACATGAGGCTCTACCTCGAGAGTTTGGCCATTTTCTCCTTTATCTTGAATTATTTTATTCTTTAATTTTATTCTAAATTTATTGTGTGTAGTTATTGCATTTTATTATTACACACACAATCACGAGCCTCCTACCCAGGCTTTACCTTATAAGATTAGAATTGAGGACAAAGTAATGTTGACCTTCGAGGAGTTTATGCTCCCATGTAGGCACACGAAAAAATCCTCACTCAAGTTAGTCATTGTCATGTACGACTTTTGACCAATTTGAGGACCTTTTTGTATAGAGTTTTAGAGCAAAACTCACTTTGTTTGGAGCCTTTTATTTTGACTTTATTATAAACTATTATTTTGCTTCACCCACTATCACAAGTCTCCTACCCGGGCTTTACTTCATAAGATTGGAATTGAAGATGAAGTAGTGTTGACCTTCGGTGACATGAAGGGCATTGAATCCATATCAAATGCGGTGACATGAAGGGCATAGATAAAATGTAATGCAAACGTACGGTATAAAATCATGGATGCAAAAATGCATCACACACATTCTATGCATTACAGTGAAGAACATTCAATGGAGAAACTGAATATGGACAGCAAAAATACGTATCAATACGGAATGTCACACCGAAAGATGCACAACAATGGAGGAAAGAGTGACCAACAAAGGAGAACAACATCAAATGAGGAAGGGGGACAGTATATATAAAGGAATGGAGTATCAAAGTTAATGATGCAACAACAACCCAAAAAAAATATTAATACCACTGTCAAACGTGTTGTGTTGACAGGACAAGAAATAGAAAATGGATGGTCAAAGAAGCATTCATGGGCATGCCACACAAGTCAGTGCATGTGAAGTATAGAAAAAGCATTTTTTTTTTGTTTTATTTTCTACACAACAGAAGTGAAAGAACAGTAAACAATACACATCAAAAGGAGGAAAATAAATGCATTAATCCAGAGACACGTCAAATGATGAAAGTTATTGTTTTCGTTTCCCATTTTGGGCACACAAGAAGTCGAAAATACAAATACAGTGCACAACAAAAGGAAGACGAATCCAGAGACACAGTGCAACAAATGGATACACAAGGAGAACTTCTTTTCCATTTTCTACACATAATAAGTGAATGCAAAAAATATAAGCCACTGTCAAACAAATGAAGAAAGAAAATGATCATCCACAAAGAAAAACGACTGTGAACACTTCAAGAATTAACATGGAACAAAAAAAGAAATGGCAGAACAAAATAAAACTACTAATAATGAAGATCAAAGAGAACATGTGGAATGATCGTTTCAATCAAAAGAATATGATATTCAGGAAAATAACTCATCATCGGCAGACGAATAAAATGAAGAAATATTACCTCGACCCTACCTTGCTCGGAACCACCAAAGCCACAACCCTCGGTTAGTATCCGTCACTCATCAGTGGAGGAAAGGTCGTCGCGGCCACGGAGGTTAATCGAGTGGCAAGAAAAATACAATGAATGACGTCCGAGCGGCAAGTCCGTAGGACAAGCCATGCAAGGAAGTAGCCACCTAGTCAACGAACGTCCGACCGGAGATAAGGCATCGGAGGCCTTCGTTTATTTCTAAACATGGCTTGTCAACGACACCCACATCCACTGGGACATCAGAGACCGACGGACAACAGGGAAAAATGTGAGGTTTAGAAAATCGGTGTGGATCAAAATACCGTGAAGAAGACGTGTTGAACAATGGATTTCAATTTGTTTCTCACAACCATGATTTATTTTTATTTTTGTTATGATTTGTAGATGTGATTTCATTGGTTGTGCTTTTAGGACACTGTGACCCAAACCAATAGAACTATAACAACTCATATTATAAAGTGTTAAATCTGATTCAACCAATACAATGAGGGTTCAATGAGAGATATCACGATGTATACCTAACAAAAAGCGACTAATTATTTGAAGTGTTGTATTCATTTTTAGTACAACATAATTGTGGGGTGGAGGATCGAACTTGAAGGAAGAGAAGATGTTAATAATTCTTATAAGTTCATGTGGCTATTTTTGTTGAAATTGATGAGAAGAGATTGTTGTTTGATATTGCTAAACTTTGGATAGGAGTAAATGTACATGATCTTTAGTAGAACCAACCGTGAATTTTTTTAAAGAGAGGAAGATCTTGACATACAAAAAGATAGCTTGTATAACTTAGTGTTTGCCACACATACATAAAAAGTTGTCTCATATAAAGTTAGTATAATGACGTGTTTATAAAGAAAGTTTATTATGCTTTCTTTTAACTCTGTCTTTTGTAAAAGTCAATTATATCCTTGAATAAAAAAGAACTACAAAAAAATTACAATAGTAATAAACCATGAAATGAAATTGAAAATGTAGGTAGAAATTAATACAACCAGCTAGTTTTTTTTTTTTTTTTTTTTTTTTTTTTTTTTTTTTTTTTTTTTTTTGACAAGTATCAATTTGAAGTGTATCAGTTTAAACTCTAAACTAATAAGGACATCAATTTAAATGTGTAACTCTAAGGTTGTCTAAATTTATATTCCAAACTAATAGATGTATCAAATTAGTTCATAAACTTGTATAAGTGTGTCAATTATTTATTTCTTTGCTTCTTCTCTGAATGTTTATAATCGGAGGTTTTAAATTAGTACAATTATAAAAGTTAAAAGCTTATATGTATCGAAAAGCTAATTTCATCCAAGAATAGTGAAGTTTAAATTGATATTTTCTATTTTATTTGCACCGCTCATGTCATAGCATTGCTTCAAATACAAAAATCAACCAATACAAAATTAACAAACAAAAAGAAGAGGCAGTAACTTTTGCAACAACCACAGTAATATCATCAATTTCCCTCCACAGTGGCTCCGCCCAGCTTTCCGAGCCTCCACCGCAAACGGCCCATCTTTAACCGAATTCAATGAATTATACCACGCCAGCTCCGCCACCATGGTCGCCAAATTCAACTACGTATATAGTTTTCCAAATTCTTAACACTCATTTAAAAACAACAAATACACACGATCACCATAAAAACCAATTTCATGCATACAAAAAATATTGTTATTTAAAATAGTTAAGTTGGTTAGTCCAACCAAGTAAGTATTGTTGGTGATATACAATTAAATTTTCCTTCAACCTTGCATTGTTGTTTTCTCCCCAATTAAAATCGATTTTCACTTGTTCGGCCTTTCAAATATTTCAAGCCCACAAGTAGGAAAGTGTTGATGATATATAATTAAATTTGTCTTCAAGCACCAGTTTAAGAAGCAATGAGTCTTTTGAATGCTTGTGACAAATAAATCTATTAGAATCACCCGACCATCCTTAGACAACTTTTCAATATCAAATTACCATAAAAGATGACTATTAGCATTATAAACGAGTAATTTCAATTTTGTACTTAAAAGCACTTTTGCTAACCAACTTATTTTTCTAAGACGTAAAAGCACTTGTCATTGTAGTTGATTATCAAAGGTGATTTTCCTTGAAGTTTATCATAGAGAGGTAGTTGTTGGAATCCGAAGTTGAATATGATTGTCGAAGTTGATTATCCAATGTGATTTTTGCTAAAGTTTGTAGTTGTAGATGGTTGTCAGAGACAGGAGTTGGTTGCAGAAAATTGATCTTGGAAATAGTCGCAAGAGTCTATTGTCGAAGCTTGAAATTCATCGCACAAAGGTGGTCATCAAAGTTGATTTTCATCGAAGTTTGTTATTGGAACCCAAAATTGGTCATCAAAGTTTGTTATGCAAAGTCGGTCGTTGGAGGTGGCCACTGAAGTCTATCATCGAAGACAGTTATTGAAGCCAAAAATCAATCATCGAAGTTGGATGTGTGAAAATGGTAGTTGCCAATGGTAGTCAGTAGGTGAACCTATTGGAACCATTAGGGAGAAGGGAGTTAGAGTGAGTTGGTATAATATACCAACTCAACTCCACCAATATGTAAAGTTGATGAGCTAAACAATAAGTTGATATATTATAACAACTCAACTCATCTCAAATCGGTGTGTCAAACCCCCTTCACATCTATATTTTATAAATCTTTTTATAGTAAAGTATATATTATTTGTCCAACAGAAGCAAAAGACAAAAATACAGAATAAAGGAAAAAGGACAAAATTGGTAAAATGATTTTCTGTTGAATAGGCTTACATCTCATAATCTCATAAACAGCCAAAATGTCACAAAACGACCTTCATCAAACTTTGCTGAAGGCAGATTTTACTATCAAGGCTGTTACCTAATGAAATCACATCTATGTTCTTAACTGTCATTAACACCTCACTTTACAAAATCCAGAGCACCATCCTTCAAAGTATCTTCACCATTGCGATCAACCTTCATAGAATCAGTTTATTTGATACCCTCCAATTCGTTAACCTTTGTCGAGTCATCTTCAACGATATCATCCGTAATACTAGACTGCATTTTGCCAACAGATTTGTCCTGCAACTTCGCCGAAGGCAGCAGTGTTGTTAATAGAAAAAATGAACATGAAGTTAAAAGCATAGTGAGAGATTGATTTGATGAACTAGCAGACCTTTGACACTTCTGACTTCGTTAAGGAACAACCAAGAGCTTCGCCTTTTAACACGACTGCAGGAAGCATTTCAATGTCGCACCCAAGAACCTTGCATACAACTAAAGTATATGCCCTATGAGCCAGCATTCCCGTTTTCAACACTTTAGTTTTCTGAGGCTTCTGATCCTGATTCTGTGTATTGTTCTTCCCTAGATGAGTAGAATGCTGGAGAAGGCGTCTACATGTCTTAAAACACTTTGATTTCCTTCCTGCTACTTGGCAAGCTAAACAGGTAAATTCTCCATCGCCATAGTGGTTCTCATAATATCTTCTAAAGTTTTCATTCTCGGTGAACAACTTCAGAAAGAATTTGAACTCTTCGCTCTCCTCAACTCCATCCATTAACTCCTTTTCACTAACATCATCATCGTTCATAGATCCAAAGAAAGCTGCATTAAATTCTTTACATGCTCTCAAAACTGTTACCTGCAACATTTCGACTTAAATGCTCATCAGCAGAAACTACATATTTTGAACAAGGCATTTGGTTACTGCTGCCAAGGAACCATTAGTTTTTTTTCTTTCTAATTAACATAAGACAAGTAACTGCGTGCTCATAAAGAACACCTGAATGGCTGAACCGAATATAGCTTAGTTCAAAACTGCATAGATTGTTTTCTTCACTACCAAAACTTCAAGACCTTGGAAATTTGAAAAGAGCAAATGCAATAATATCATCTTACAGGCAAATTATCCATTTCTTCGTCGCTTTCTCCAATGCCTGAAATTGAATTATCTGCATTTTCTACTTGCAGCATGACATCATTATCCTCCCAGGCATCATCATTCTATAGTGAAAAGCAATCAAAATGGATAGTTTACACAAGAAACCACAGAGATCAAATAAAAGTTAATCCAGTAATTGCATGAAAACCAACCTCTCCAGAAATCCAATCTTTGGAATTAGAAGTTGGATCTTCAGCCGTCTTTACTTCCTCCAATTTCTGTTCATCCTCATTGGCATTCACCGAAACCACTTCATACTCGTTATCAACATGAATTTCCTCTGGCTGAACCTACAATTATGTTATAATAGAAAGCAATCCCATTATAAAAGAATTCAACTTCGAACACATGGGCAGGCCAGTAAAGTACCTTCAAGTCTCCTGACTCGGCTAATGATCGACTAAGTGGCTCGCCCTTCAACACAATCGTTGGAAGTCGATCAACATCCCAACCAAAAACCCTGCTTACAACCAGACCAAAAGCTCTATGAGCTCGCTTCTTCTTCGTCCCCGATATCGAAATCGAATGTAGAACAAGCCCAAGACAGTTCTTAAACCTTTTCCCAGATTTCTTTTTCCCCGTTCCACCACAAACCAAGCAACAAAACAACCCGCTTTCACAATTCTTCTCGTAATAAACCCTAAGTTCTTCATTCTCCACGAACATCTTCAAAAAGAATTTATACTCTTTACTCTCCATCATTTCCCAATCATCTTCCTCCTCTTCTTCTTCGTCACTCTCTGAATCGGCATTTCTAGCAAAAAATTCCCGGCAAGCATCGGAACCCTCGTACTGCAATTGCAATGCCGCAAGATTTTTTCGCTCTTCAGACGATACAAGCTGGGCTGCGGGAGTGGGAACGGGCTGAATTGGTGGCCACCAAGATGAGGTGGAGGGCTGATTTTGAACGGGCTGGGGACAGGGCCAGTTGGGGGCGGAGTCTTGTGGTTGTGGTGGGTCGGGGCGTGGTTTTTTCTTGTTCTTGTTCTTGTTCTTGGGCTTATCTGGACCTATGGGTCTCTTGTTGGAGGGAATGGGATTGGCGACGGGGGTGGATGAATGGCTGTGAGTGGGTATAGGGTTCCTCGGCGGCGGGCCTCGGTGCCAGAGAGCATGAAGATGGAGGACCTCTTGGGTGAGTCTTTCCTCGGAGTAAGGATCCATTGACAACTTCCTCTCCCGACGCTCACGAACCTTTCTTCGTTCTTCTTTCTAAAATAAAAAATAACAAAGTTTTAACGATGGTAAAATTTCAAGACTACTCTTTAAGCTAAAAAAAAAGATTAACAAATACTTTCAATCAAAATTTTAAATTAAAAGTATAGTTTAAAATTTATTTGATTATGCAAAACATAACCATCTTAGTTGTTATTGTTGTAATTGATTGTCAACTAAAAATATATAGTTGATTATTGATACAATTTGATAGATCTATATTTTCTTTTGTTTGTCTAAGTTATTGTTTTTTCTTTTTTTTTTTAAGAATATTTTCTTTTTAAACTTTATAAGTTTTGGTGGAATTTTATGTTCTAATGTTTAAAATATGGAAGTCGATTGTTAGATTGTATTCTTAATTTTAAAGAATTTTCTATTTCAATGATATTTTTTATACACAACAAATTAAAAAAAAATAGTTTTAAATTAGTAAATAAATATTTTATTATTTTTAAATAAGTAAATATGTCTATTATTTATGTTAATGTCATTTTTACATATATTTTTTGTGATTTGCGTATTTTGCTACGATATGATGTAAATATCGATTCACACTCCTATCGATATCAAATCCATGGACATGTGAAAATTTGATAGATATATTCAAATATCGAAGAAAATTGGTAGAATTTTTGTGTAAAAATGGGATTAAGTGAAATATTTTTTATTTTTTTTATGAGTTTGAGGCTATTTATTAAAATTTTCAATAATTCAAGGATATTTTTTAAATAAAACTTTAATGGTTTCAATCCAAAATTAACGGTAAGAGTATTTTTTTTTAACCACTTGGGGAAGTTTTTAAGGACATTTTTTAAACTTTTGAATGATTGGTGGTATTTTTTACACAAACATCAAAGTCGAGTGGCATTTTTTGTAATTTAGCCAAAATAATTTAAAATAAGTATAATCAATTAAGTTTGGTTAAACTATCATCTTGGTTCTTGTATATCAAAATTATGTTTTTAGTACAATAGTTATGGATGGAGAATCGGACCTCACACCTTTATAACTAGAGATTATGACTTTTGCTTTGGAATTCTTTTCTTCCAATTTCCTCCTTCTTCCCCTCCTTAAGCTGATTGGAACTTCCACGTTCCGTACGAGTCATATGACCTGCTCTAACCTCCTTCTTTCTTCTCTCCCTAAATTTCCCACCTCCCCATTCATTCACTTCTCTTCTCATTTCACCCCTTTTTTCCTTCACCACTCACCAATGTCTTCTTCTTCTCTCAAAATCATCGCCGAGTACGCCAAGTCCAATCGCTCTACGTGCAAGAACTGCTCCAAAACCATCCCTGCCAGCACACTAAGGTTGGGTTTCGTCACCAGAGATGGTCGGGGTTTCGACATGACCCGCTGGTTTCATTCTGATTGCGCTTCTTTTGGTCCTCGCCCTGTTTCTTCCGCCGAGGACATTAATGGGTTCGCCCTCTTGAAGGCACGTTTGAATACAGAACTTCAGTAGTGTCTGTTTTCTTTTCTTTGAAATGGGGGAACACTGATTGCTTCTAGTATTTCAGCGTAAAGGGGAAGTCTAATTTATGTTCAGTCAAATGAAAGCGATGGTTCTTTTGGGTCACTACGTGTTTGATTCTAAGAGTCTATTCATTTTATCTCGTTGGTTTTGTTTGTTTTTCTTTAAGACGGGGGAAACGTTGACTTTTTCTAGTAATTTTGCGTAGGGAAGTCTAATTTATGTTCAATCCGGTGAAAAGGATGGTTTTTTTCTAATGGGTTTCCTCGGGTTTGATAAAATGCTTATGCGATTTCATTCATTTCATCTGGTTTGTTTTGTTTGTTTGTTTTCAGGATAGTGATCAGGAAGCTCTAAGGAAAATGGTTTGCAGAAGCCATGAGTCTAAGGTGACTGTTTTGCTCACGTTTCTTTGTCATATTGTTTGCTTGACTATGCGGTCAGTCAGATATTTGGTCTGGTTCTTTGGTTAAATTTGTCTTTGATATGTTTATTCTTCGCATTCTGGCTAGCTATTTAATGCATCTCTAATAAATAGGTCCACAAAAGGGACGAGGATGAAGAAGATGGAGTTGAAGAAGGAGATCAAAAGAAAGTCAAGGTATGCATCTGGAGACCAACACCTTTTGCACAGCGTTCTCAGCATTTTCAAGTTGTATTGTTCAATTCTATTGTTGATATAGTATGTTCATGTCGTCGATGACATTGTTGTACTGAAAGGGGCTCCTTTTTTCATTTGAAATGCAATTTTTTTTTGTCCTTCATGTAGCGGGCAATGTGAAATGCCACTATAGAATTGTTGTTGCAATTTTGTCTTTAATATATTCTTTTCATTTTGGCTACTAAATGCATCTCTAATAAATAGGTCCACAAAAAGGATGGGGATGAAGAAGATGGAGTTGAAGAAAGAGATCAAAAGAACGTCAAGGTATGCATTCGGAGACCGATGCCCTTTGCTCAAGTTATATTGTTCAATTCTATTGTTGATATAGTATGTTCATGTCATGAGTGGAACTGTTGTAATGAAATGGATTCCTTTTTTATTTGACATGCAATGTCTTTTGTTCTTGATGTAATGAACAATGCGAAATGCTGCTATAGAATTCTAGTTCTAGCCACTTTCTGGAAATTCATATCCATTTGAAGTCATAATTTCTCTTCTCGAGTTCTCGATATCCATCAGAAACTAAAGAAATAGTTTGGTCAAGTTATTGAGTTGGAAAGTGGAATGGAATGTGTTGAATGAAGCCTCCTTCTGTGCGATCATTTGTTGCCTTATAGTCTGGATCTTTAATTGGTTTTCTGAATTTGTTAACTTTGATCAATTTTTATCCCATATGATTTCCTTGCTTTTGCTAGCTGCGAGACTTGCTTTCTTGTTCAATGTCTCTAGATATTTATTCTATGCTATCTGTCACATCTCCGCGACTTGTGCGCTTTGGCATCTTTGAAGAGGGGTTTACTTCTTTTGATTCCTTTTTGGCTTTGGTGCATAACATGACATCTTGATGGTGTACAAATAACACTAAATTCTTTTGTAATTATAGCCTTCTCATGCTTTAAACAACTGGAGGTCTCTTCTTGTTTGATTTGGGGCGTTCTCTCTACCCCCACCCTGAAGCTGTTGCTTTTTTTTTTTGTTGATTTATACAATTATATATGTGTGTGTGTGTATATATACATGCTATATGTCACATCTCATCTTCCCTATTCTGTACTTTTTCTTCTTTAATGAATCTATGCTTCTGTTGTACTACATGTTTCATAGAAAAAGAGTAAAGTTAAGAATACAGTGCCTTCTTACTATATTTTATTGTTTGCAGTTGTGTACCTCTAGTTTGCAGCCAAAGTTAGATCTTGTCCTTACAGCTTCCAACATAAAGACCAAGTATAAGGTAAGACCCAGTCAGTGTTACCCTTTTTCATTCTCATTGCTTGGGGCTTCTGCCCTTTTTCCTTGACTGAAATGGATTTTGATTGTTGGTTACATGAACTCACTTGAGCATTGCTAGTTTGGGCCAATAAAAATTATAGAAATATATAATCCACTCCCAAAAGGTGGGTCTGGGACATATTCTAGACTAACCCACCCCCGTGTTTTCTTTTTAGCTGTGGCATCAGAGATATATTTTGCTCTTATATAACCTTATTCACAATTCTTACATAGTCGTTGAATGATTCAGGATGCTACACTTTTACCTAAATGGAAGGCATTCCAGACGCTCATCTTTCTTGAGCAGGTAAAACATAAATGAGTAGAATGTTTATTTCTTGTGCTAAAATTCTAGGTCTCTGAGTTTAAAACTTGCTTTGGACAATGTTAAACTTTAGTGCTTTAACACGTATATAATGATTTATTGTCACAAATATTTGTCTAACTAAAACTCTTAATCACACAATTCAACTATTAGGTGTACACATTTCAGATTATAACTCGTACACTTTGATATTGATTTGCCCTTTATTATGTTGATGTGTTTTTCTTTATTTGTTCATTTACAGGATGATGGGCTACATCATTCAAGTAAAATAGCTGCATTCGATTTTGATGGCTGTCTAGCAAACACATCCGTTAAAAGGTATGGCCATACCCGATGTGGAAATTTGGCTTTTGGTTGTTTCCGTGTTTCATTCTAAGATAGCTAAAAAGGTTTTGTAATAGGTATTTTATGGATTTTTTTTTCTATAAACTATCTGCACGTGCTCTCACTAAATTCACTCTCCATGCATTTACTTTTTTCTCTTTAAATTTATATATATATATATATATATACACATATTAACTTCTCTTCACATCTTTCTTCTCTCCCTATTTCTCAATACACACATTTCGCTTTTTACACACTTTCTTTAGCTTCTCTTCATATATCTTGAATGCCTTTCTTCACACCTTTAGTTTCTCTTCCTAATCTCTTTCCACTCATCCAATTACTCATACTAATTTGTTCTAATTACAATGAGTCGTCCCGTCCAGAGAAACTCTGTATTCAATGCTGGCAGTGCACTAAGAAATAAGTAAGGAAGGAAGGGTTTCTAATAATGGATATATCATGTATATATGTGTCTTTGAATCCCCTTCTCTTCTTCTGGGGAACAATTTAGTTCTTTTTTTCTTTAAAAAATTGAATTTTAATGATACAAAGCAGTTTTGTTCTTTGTTTAGACATGGGTTGGTTTAATTTCAGAGTAGGTGCAGAGGCGTGGTCTCTGATGTATCCTTCAATACCACAAAAACTTCAGAGCTTGTACGATGATGGCTACAAGCTGGTTTGTCACTCTTCCTACCCGAATCATACTTGACTAATTCTCTTTCCGTCCTTATGAAAATATTCCTGATAAATATTTCTACGAGCAGGTAATATTTACGAACGAATCCAACATTGAGAGATGGAAGAACAAGAGACAGGTTGCCGTGGACTCCAAACTTGGGCGTCTCAATAATTTTATTAGTCAAGTCAAGGTCCCAGTTCAGGTAAAAACCAAACCAGAGTCACCACACACGTTACAACTGCATTCATTCTTCACACGGCAATACAACCATGTCGAATTGTGAGTTTATGATGTTGTGTGGGATGTGGATGCAGGTGTTTGTTGCCTGTGGAATAGGAAGCAAATCAGGTAAATCTGAAGAAGACATGTTTAGGAAACCGAAACCCGGGATGTGGCATATAATGGAGAGCCACTTCAATGGCGGCATCCCCATTGATATAGACCAGTTATTTCTCTCTCCCTCTTTTATCTTCCACTTATTATATCAACACCGTCTTTCGAACGAACATTTTGAAGAAAGTAGAGATCGTATTGTTTATGTCCTGACCTGCCTTGGTTCATGTTGGTAGATGTTTTTATGTGGGAGATGCAGCTGGGAGAGCCAAGGATCATAGTGATGCTGATATCAAGTTTGCTCAGGTACTACTAACTATGCTTGTGATGTTAATTTAGTTTAGTTTTTGTGTAAATATATACATGTATCTTCAATTTGTTTTATTGGAATTGTGCAGGCTATTGGGTTGAAGTTTTATGTTCCTGAAGAGTTTTTTGTTGAGTAAATATTAGAAATTTTCTTTCACCAGCCTAGAACAAGAAAAAGGTTGTAAATTGTAATTAATTACTTGAGGCATTAGTATTAGTAGTTGAGACTTGAAATTAACTGACGAATGTCGAAGCTGTAGTTGTGACTTCTCATTTTTTTCCTATCTATAAAGTCAATCAGTTAAATATGATGCACTTTAAAACCATCTTGGTTCCTAAGGAAATGATATTCCACCCAACAATTAGATTCCATGTTAAATTATAAGTTTGGTATTGAAATCTTTAGCCCGGTGTCAAATTTTAAAATATTAGGAATTTTGTCTCTAAACTTTTTTCTTTTTTATAAAAGTTTAAATTTTATATTTATATTTAACAATCATAATTTTTTTGGAATATATTACTTTAGTTTTTTTTATATAGGAGAATTGATAAAATAACAAATTTGACGTAAAATTTCAACTCTCAATTAGTATGCTTTGAAATAAGAGATACCAATTTTTATTATCAAATTTGTATTTTAAACCCTAAACTTTTGTAAATTTATGTAGGTTATATTTAATTAGTATGACACAACCTTTCAATTTAGAGGTGAGAGGTTTAATAACTCGTTCTTACAATATTATTGTAATCATTATATTCAACAAGTTAACGTGAGAAAAAATTGTACTCTTAGTTAAGATTTTCTTTGAAAGTCATCGATACATTCATTTTGTTACATGTAAAAATTGACGAGATATAGTAGTAAATTGTCTAGACTTTTTTTTTTCCCTTTAGATCCCAAATAATCAAACTTAAGTTAAAAAAGTGCCATGTATTACTAAAAGTGCAATGTACTACTATTTTTTTATTTGTAACAAAAATCCCCTTCCCAACCAATTCACCATTTTTTCCCATAACAGTGAAAATGGTTTTAATTTATGTATTCTAATTTGAAAATAATACTATAAAGTAATTGATAAGATCATACCCCAATTTCACCATCCAAAATAGCATGCCTTGTCAATACAATTTCCTTCACAAGATTCCTATAAGTGAAAGGCCTTACTGTAGATCTCAAGAACAACTCTGGAGGAATTTGACTCTTCTTTATCTTCTTCCTCCATGGCCCATACCCAATATACTCCCATTCTTCTGCTTTCACTTTTGGTTTCTTCCCTCTCATTTCCACCTCATCCCCGTCTTTCATGGCTGTTGCCCTTCTTCTCCCCACATTCTCCTTCTCATACAACTCATCAGCCATTTCTCCACTGCGTTTAAACAGCTTCTCAAGCTCTTCTGGACTACTTATTGCCTTCCTAAACCTCTCATCCCAGTAACCCTCATCTTCTTCTTCTTCTTCCTGATTTCCCTCCTCTCGTTCATCGTCATCCTTTTCGTCCTTGCCCTCCTCCTCATCCATGTCCTCCATTACGATATCTTCGTTGGGTTGCTCCTCGTACTCTTCTTCATTGTCAGTCTCAATCCACTCCGTGATCACATTGTCGTCCCTACGTCGATTTTCCATCTCGTCTGGGGCATCACATCCCAACTCCTCCTCCTCCAACTTAGCCTTCCACTCTTTTGTATATGGATGCAGCAATGGAACAGGGTGGTTACTCAGAAGAAACTCCAAACATTTGGATTTCTTCTCATCGCTCAACTTCTCGTAAGCATTCACTACATCATCTACAAATGCCTTTGGATTTATCCTCACAATCTTACACAACCCACCAAAATAAGTCACCCATTCAACATTTCCTTCGTCATCCTGCAACTCAAAGAGAAAATCTTGTTCTGTTTTGGGATCAAGAAATGGCATCATTGCTTGGAAAAAATCATCCTGTGGCTCAAATCTGCACTGATAAACAGGTTTTTTCACATATATGATATCGGGTCTCATCCAAGCTGCACATTGAGTTATGTTCTTTCTTGACTTGTTTCCAAGCCTACCCATCAAGCTCCATTTATCCAACCTGTCTTTACCAGCTTCCAGTACAACCTCTGCAATCAAAGTCCATTGCTGCCAAGGCAGCTCTGAGATTCTCCACCGTGGGTGTCTCACGAACACCCAAAAGTAACGAAATCCTTTGCTCTTGTCCATCCTCTGCAATCCCGTGCTGAAATCAGCAGCCATTTCTGATTGCTCAATCTTCTCCCACTCCTCATGATCCTTAACCTCACTGATAATCGTAACTCGTTCATCCGTGAACCGTCCACGAATCGGCTCGCCGACGACGACTCCACGCCACGAGTACGGGCCGAACTCGCCGTACTTGTACCAATCGTAGGGATGGCGTAGATTCGGGTCATCTTTCTCCATGAATCGAACCATACGATCGTAGCCAAGGCCAATCTGCTGAAGCTCATCCTCACTGAAGTTATCCGCATAATTGCTGTTCGACTTCTTGCGACGGTAGAAATGGGACTCGGCGAGCTTCTGGCTTTTACGGCGGGCATTATCCCTGAGTTTCCGTCGGAATTCGGCGTTGCCTTCAATCCGTCCGGGAGAGGGGCCTCCAGGTTTCTTGTTGCTCCGGCCGGCATGGGTACGAATGTCCGGGCGTGAGATAAGGGAAATTTGGTAAGGATATGAGATACTGGAAATGATGGAAAGAGGTTTATAATAATGGGTTTGATGGGGTTGAAGGGTTAGGGTTTGAAGAAGGGGATTGGAGAATGGTGTGAGGGAGGTGGAGTTGAGAAATGGAGAAGAAGGGTTTAGGGTTTTAGGGGGAGGGAATGGGGAAGTAGCCATTGGAACATTCAATCAACGGACTCAATGAAGAAGATAACGTTAATGTGTATTTATGTAGAAAGACACCATATTTCTATTATTTAGGCAAGGAGCCTCGGCCTCGGCCTATACCACAATGACTTCTAAATTAATAGAAAATAATCATTTTTCATTTAGTTTGTGTTAAATTTTAATTTAGTGTAGTTTGAAAGGAAATTAATAAACACATAAAATAACTATAAAGGTAAAATAATAGAAATTATAACATTTACATATCAAAATAATATTAGATTCTAGCCGAATGAAAAAGAGTAAATGTTAAATGTAACAAATGAAGATTTTGAAGTAATTAGAGAATTATAAATATATATATTTATTTGGAAATATAAATTAGAAGTTAAATTAAAAGGATTACACATTGTGTAGTGCTTCGGAGTTCAGCTCTGGGACTACGAATAAGACGCGTGTTTCTCAGGCACGTTTCTTCGTCCAAAAGTTTGTCAAATTCGATCTCTTTCCACTCAATTCTTCATGGGTTTCTTTCAATTTTATCTCCATTAAACCATAGGGATTCGAGTTCCCTTTTTCCGGCAATGGCGAGACGAACCTTCACGACCGAGTTAGGCTGCATAGCTTGCGAGGACCTTGCCGATTTTGGTGCTGGAAAGGAAGGCTGGCTCGTCGACAGCCCCAATCTACTTTGTGCCCTTGATTCGCACTCTCTAGCGCTCGCCAATCGATCTATCATTCTTGTTCTTGGTTGGTCCGGTTCCGATGGATATCCGCTGAAGATCAGGCCCTCTGATTTGTCTCCGATTGAAGCGGAGTACATTTCCGCTTTAGAATGGTTGGTGTTAGATGAAATTAAGGTGCTTTTGGTCGGGACTTCTTGTGGGTGTTTTCTGATTTACTCCCTACGTGGGGATTTGATTCTCAAACAGGTATATTGTCAATCTCTTTTGTCCCTTTTGATTGTTTTGATATGTTGTTTTCATCATCAGAAAAGCTGAAAGGGGGAATTGAAATCTAAGAAACTTTCCCGGGATCACTGTTCTTAAATCCATGACAAAAATCAAAATCTGATTTTTAGGAAAGGAAGGAATTGTTTGATTAAGAAAGTATTAATTTAGTTCACAACTGTTTTAAGAAGCGTATTCGCTTAAGATGTATAATTATGGAACCTTTCTTGTTGGTGGCTCCTTTTTGTGGGTTTTTGCCGCGCATTCTTCCATTTCTCTCTCCATGGAAGTTTCTCATTAAAAGAAAGATGTATAATTATGGAAGTACTTGTAGGTTTTGTTATGATCTTTCACCTGGAAAGATGATAATGGAATGGTAGATGCTCTAATTATTTGACACCCTATCAGTAGTTTAAAATCCCGATGCTAATATGATTGTTGGCCTTCATTTGGTTTTATTGGTAGTCTACCAGGGTTTATATCTTTAAGACTTCACAAAATTTGCAATTGCCTAATATTACTTGAGGAATATATTTGGATTCATGTATCTATTGGGAAAAAAAGTAAAAGGAGAGACAACATCTCAACTAAGTACGCTTCAAGTTAAAACCTTAGCTTAGGTAAATGTGAGCGCAAGATGATTTTCTACTGCAAATGCCTGGGAGTAAAACATATCCAATTGTCAATCCTCCTCCTGCAGGGAAAAATATGAAATGCAAAATATTTGGTTTATTGACTTGGAATTTTATTCATTTCAATACAGTGTTCGTTGTTAGTATAAGCAATGCAACTATGTTAGTCTGGATACAAACATTACAAACTTGCAAAATTTTGTATTCTCGTTACTGGAAACTTGATTTTTTATGACACAATATATGGCTCCATTTTTTTAAAAAATTCTGATGGAATTTATTGCCAATTTGTGGGCTTTTAGATGATCCATCCTGGAAGAATTCTAAAGATTAGGGTTCATGGTTCGAAGAGAGATTTATCCCATGGATATTCTTTGGAGGAGGTTTCGGTAGCTATGCCAGGTGTAATTGCTCGAATTGAAGGATCTGATATTCAGGTTTTTGCTACCACTTTTTAATTGCTAATCTTGAAAATATGAATTTTATCTTGGAAAACAGTGAAGATTTAGATTATTGTGCTGCTTTTTCTTGGGATTTATGAATTGTGCTGTTGAGTGAGCTATAGTCCTCCATGTTCATAATTCATTATTTTTCTCTTTTGAAAACTCTGATGTTAGTCTCTAGATCCGTATTCTGTGCTTCAACTTATATTGCCTTCTCCCTTTATGGATGATTTATTTTGGACTAGCTTAACATGGCCTACATGCTTTGGTCACAGAATACACTGCAAAAATGGTTTCAAGAATCAAATGCACGGTTTTGGGATCCAAAATCACACCAACAGGATATGCACGATTCTGAAAATTCGGTTGAAAAGTTAGCTTACCAAGTATGGAACGTCAGCAAATACGGTGCTTGTGCAGATGCAGCAATCACTGGTGTTATGCCTCCTCCATTGATGGAACTCCAGGTAAAGAGATGATTCCTTTATTTCGTTGGAAAAACTTGGAGATTGTTCTAGGATCAGTGCTTATGTCGTGGAAGCTCTCTGAAATTATTCTGGTATTTGAATTCAGCTGCTTTTATTGTTGGGCAGTCAAGTGAACGTTATTTTTGTGCAGTCACTGTTGGAGAGGATGCTGTTATTTCAGCATTCAGGTCAGATTGTCTGGTCTTTTGCTATTTTTTATTCTCAAGTTCTTGTGTGTAATGGAATTAACTTTAATCCATGGGATAAAAAATATTATAGTTGAATCTTGTCAATTATTGTGACATTTTGTTTACTTTGTATGGTGGCATCATGTGAAAAGACTTTCTGAAGACAAGAGCAGGTCTTTAGTGGGAGCCATTTTATCAAAAGTTGTCCCTGCAACATTTTCAACAATAGCTTCATTTTCAAAAATGATTTGGCGAAGTGAACCAAAAACATCTAAAAAGCCAGATGCGAAGGGTCAAGCTTTTGCTCGAGGTGCGAATAGTTGCTGCAAATTGCAATATTTAATCAAGTATTGTGTTCCTAAGATTCAATGTTTTGTTTAGCTGGATTTCCTGTCTAATTCTTTTGTCAAGCAAGCTTGACGTGCAAAGATATCAAGTTCTCTATTGGTCATTGTGAAAAGATAGCCAGCTTTAAGCATCTAAAAAGTTAAATACGAACCTCATCATTTATTATTGTTTTAAAGTTTTCTTACTACGCATTCTATTAATCTTTAGTTCAAGTGCAGTATTGTATTGTTAATATGCTTATTAGGGCCTTTTTTTTTCCTTTTCTTTTTTCTTTTTTAAAATTTATTTATCTCTATAAGACCTGAGATTAGTATCGTGAGGTTAAGCAAAGAAAATTTGATGGACACTTTTCAATTCCTTTAGTTGTACGATAAAGGTGCAATTTTCATCTGATATAGATATATCTGGATCTTGAGTCCATGTCACTGTCAGTGTTCTAACAACTATGCATCAGCTATTGTACTATTTTTACAAAAAATTTAGGAACTTCTTGGCATCATGATTGCTGCAGCCTCTCCTTTGACGTGCTTGAAGGACCATCCGAGAAAGGGTGAAAAACTAACTTTGTCTCCAAGCGGTACACTGGCAGCGATTACAGATTCATTGGGTCGAATACTGCTCCTAGACACCCAGGCACTTGTGGTGGTGCGACTGTGGAAGGTCATCTTTTGAACTTCAATTAAATTCACTTCCATCACCCGGCCCCTCTTTCTTCTAAACAAACTCTTCTAAATAAATTACAGGGATATCGTGATGCCAACTGTTTGTTCATGGAGATGCTAGTCAATAGAGATACTGCATCATCAAGTTCTAATTCCATGGATTATGAACCCGCAAAAAATGATTACTGCTTGTGTTTGGCTATTCATGCACCAAGAAAGGGGATAGTTGAGGTACTCTTTACCACTCACTAATCGATTTCTCTTTACATTTGTTCAAACAAAGTTTCTTCATCTTATCTTTTGAACATTATTGACTGTCAACTATTGCTGGGTCTTCCCCATGTCAATATGATTTGCACCATTAGTAGATAAAATACAACCATCTAATAGGAACTCAGATATATCAAAATATAAAAGGATAACCAAACTACAAGACAAATCCAGTGTTTGATGTACGTGGACCCTCCCTTTTTTGAGATCTCCCTTAGTCCTGAATCAATCACCAAAACAATACCTACCTCCTTTCTCACTCACTATATTTATAACCAAACTTTTCGAACAAACTCCGTAATAAATTACTAACACACTGCTAATACCTACCAATATCCCTATTTCTATCCAAATAACATTCCTATCACCTTCTTAGTTAAGGGATATTATTAACTTGGTTACTCTTCGCTAATAGTAGATGAAAACGACCAATGTAAGGAGTCTATCCACCACGCTAGAATAAATATGAAACTTTCCTAGGAAGATCTCTTGAGGAAGAAAAAATATAATCTTTTTATTTATAATTCTGCATTGAATGCAAGCAACAGAGCAAAAGTGCAAAAGTGCAAAAAGTTCCTAGAATCATGGACGTATATATTAGTTACCATTTCTCTGTGGAATTTTGTTAAATGATTTCTGTGATCTGTGGCAGATATGGCAGATGAGAACGGGGCGTCGTCTCCGAACCATTCGATGTACAAAGGGTAGCAAACTACTACAACCTTCCTTCAGGTTTGGATCGTCCATGGATTCTCCTTATGTTCCATTGGAAGTTTTCTTATTAAACGGTGATTCTGGTCAGATTTGTGTTCTAAACCGAACCCTTTGATCAAATTTGAAACTGTATGGTTTTCTCATTTCTTGATAGTGAAAAATAATCTCTTTACCATTACATCATTTGGTCTGCTGAAGTGTTTCTCTAGCCTAATTTTGATTCGTTCATTTTATCTTTTGATAGAGATAGCTGATCCGATCTAAACATTTGTTCGGAATGATTTCTCAAGTGGTCAAACATATTTTTAATGAAAAAAAATGTTTCAAAAGTAAGGTGTATTACTCTCCCCAAAAAAGAGGGGAAAAAAGTAAAGAAACCAAAAAGTCAGGTCTATTATAAAACTTATTGTAGCAATTTGTTTGGAAGGGTAATTTAATTGATTAAATGAGATAAACCTCAATAATTACAATTATTTTAGGGTTTTTTTTTAAAAAAATATAACAAACCGACAAAATATTTAACAATTTTGAAAACGAAAATTCAGTCCACCATGAAAAATACAAAAAAAAAAAAAAAAAAGTGTTTGCTTAATATATCTAGGACACGATGATTATTCTTTTGTACGATTGTTTAATTACATAAAGAAATAATTGAAACAGTTTTCAAAATGTAAGTAAAAATGTATGTACATATGTGTATGAATATCTATATATAGAAGGTGAGAGATGAGAAAAGAAGTTAGTTAATTTTTTACAAAGCATATAAATTATTATTATAACACAAATTTAGTTTTTGTGGTTTTCCAATAATGTTTCAATTACTTAGGCAGAAATAATGGATCAAATACCCAAACTGAAATGATATATAACTCACCATATTGTTAGGTCAATGAGGCTATTAATTTAGTCATGGCTGTACACTGATTTTCTTCCTAAGTTAGCAAAACACATCGCAATTTGTCTTCTAAATTCAGCATCCTTATAAACAATACCCGTCCACAATCCCCACGCTAATGGCTTCTTCATTTCTACTCATCTCTCTTCTTCTTCTTCTTCTTCCCTTTCACTCCAATGCCAATCTTCACAAAATCAGGCTCCGCCAATCAGATCTCTTCTCCGAGTCCGACGTCACGACAACCGCCGACCATTCTACTCCTCCTACGGTCTTCTTCGAAGTAACCAAACCCATTGTTACGCCCAAGGCTCCATGCTCTCTCCTCCTTCTTCACCACGATTTCGCCTACACTTATGCAAAGCCTCCCGTTCTAGCGGATTATACTCCTCCTTCTCATTGCTCATTTACTAAATTTTCCAAGATTGTGCTTGAGTGGAAGGCGACTTGTCGAGGGAGGCAATTCGATCGAATCTTTGGCGTTTGGCTTGGCGGCGTTGAGATTCTTCGGAGTTGCACGGCGGAGCCTAGGGCTACGGGGATTGTTTGGACGGTTCAGAAGGATATTACGAGGTATAGTTCGTTGCTTTCGAAGAATCAAACTCTGGCTGTTTATTTGGGAAATCTTGTTGATAAGACCTATACTGGGATATACAATGTTAAGATTCGTATTCACTTTTATCCTGAAGAGGAAGGTTTTGGTGGTAATGGAGTGTATTCTCAAAAGTTAGGGTCTGCTTATGATTCTGATTCTAGGGCTGATTTAATTTTACCCATTTCTCGGAATTTGCCATTGAATGATGGGTTGTGGTTTGAAGTTCAGAATTCAACTGATGTTGAGTTGAAAGAATTTGAAATACCCCAAAATGTTTACAGGGCTGTGTTGGAAGTTTATGTGTCTTTTCATGAGAATGATGAGTTTTGGTATTCAAACCTTCCAAATGATTATATTATTGCAAATAATCTTACTGATACACCTGGAAATGGGCCTTTTAGGGAGGTTTTAGTTGATCTCGATGGTGATATTGTTGGTGCTGTTTGGCCTTTTACTGTTATCTATACAGGTGGTGTGAATCCTCTTCTTTGGAGGCCAATTTCTGGAATTGGGTCCTTCAATCTACCCTCTTATGACATAGAACTCACACCATTTTTAGGCAATTTGTTAGATGGAAAGGTTCATAACTTTGGGTTTAGGGTCACCCATGCCTTAAATGTTTGGTTCATCAATGCAAATCTCCACCTTTGGTTGGATGATAACTCTGTAAAAACCGAAGCAAAGCTTCTGAATCATATCGTCTCATCCCCTTCCATGTCTCAGGATTTGAACTTTACAGGTCCAGATGGAACATTCTTGACAAAGGTAACTAGATCTGTATCATCAGCTGGATGGGTGAAATCCTCTTTTGGAATCATCACTACTCTATCAAATCAAGATCTTAGTTATAGTAATTCAATGACGATGGGTAATAATGGTAGCAGTCAAACTGTGAACCAGGAGATTCAATTCAATAGTGGTGTTTATGCCAAACAGGAATCTTTGCATGTTTATTCATTAAAATCTCTCAAAAAATTTCCTCTCTATATGTACTCAAACACCAAAGATGAAGGAAATGGAAGTTACCAATCTATAGCAAACCTGACATTGGGATTCAATGAGAAGAAGACAGATGGAGTTGGATCAGTTATCAGCTCTTTACAGAATGTTCAAAATGGGCAGGGGTTAATAGTTGTGAAAGGTAATTTGGTGACAAGTGGGTTGGGAAGTACACAGCAAGACTACATATATCATGATGATGTACAATGCTATTCAAGGAACATTAGTAGCTCTAACTACACCATTCTGCATGATAATGTGAAGAATACGTGTGACGGAAAACAAAACTCCCCAGAAAGTTTAAGGTTTAGAAGATGGCCAATCCCTGCAAGAAGGTCATTTCTAGACTCAAATTTGTTTGTTAATAATGGTCATGTTTAGAATGATTAAGCTGTCACATCTGAAGAGGCTCCTGCATGCTGCTAATCCTAATAAATACTCTCTTCTGCCCTCCTCTCTCTACAATTTCTCTAAGTTCATAGATTTGTAGACGAAATAAAAAATCTCTCTCTAAGTTAACAAAATTTGTTTTTTAGTTACTATTAGCTTTGTGGGTATTTGTTTGCTATGAGAAAGTAAAATGGGTTTTTTAAGTCTTCGAATTATTAAAAGCTTAGATCCTAAATTTTCAAATTAGTTTCTAAACTTTTCTCTAATTTTATATTCCCATTAATGATCAAGTTATTGAAAATATCTATATAATTTCAAATTTTATCAATATAGACAATAGATTTTTATAAATTTCTATCAAAGTCAGTTATGGACATAATTAGAAATTTTGTTATATTCTATAAATAATTCAGTTTTAAAAACGTTCTTTTTACTCGGAGGTTGTAATCCTAATTTGTTTTCTTTGCAATCTCTAAATTTTAGATTAAAATAAACCATTTATTCATTATAATTAATGGTTAATATAAACTTTTTGATCCACTGGAAATCTGCAACATAGTTTGCTTCGTTGTTCATATCAACATATAATTTCACATTAATTAAATAGAAAATTTTGAAATTTTTACCCACAACTTATGCTTAATTGGGATCATTGACTCTTATTTATTCTAAAAGAAGATCATCGAGACGGACTTCGATTCTTTTCGTATTTCAATTTCAACTAAAAATGTGTCCATATCTTCTCTCCCATATTAAGTAAAAGAAAAACGTAAGAACTTTAAAGATACATACACAGACATAGTAACAAGAAAGAAAAAAAATCTCAATATTCATCAACTTTGACAAAATCAATCGTAAAATAGTTATTTTGTTATCTCATTATTTTTTTACAGATATTTGCTCGTTGATTTAATACAATTGAGATTAACAATCCCTAAAAGTGGCCCACACTTATTTATGAACAAAATTGGAAATCAATTTACTTATGTAAAGTTCTTAAAGTAAACTATCAACTTTTTAGAACAAAAAATGTAATTTTTTGCCCACTTAAAATGCTAAAATCAAAGTATGCCACATTAGATATGGTTATGAAATGATTTAAGATTATGCCACATTATAGTTATCCAAGAAAATTAATCTAATAACAAAACGATCTAAGATTTTAACTCATCTATGTATATAGCTCAACTAGTCTAGACATTGTATATCTATATTAAAAATTAGAGGTTCGATATCTACCCACATTGCCAAACCCAGAAAAAAAAAGTTCAAATCTCTACTGCTCACCAAATTACCTAATTAATTTTGGGGGATAAAGATGAGGATGGAAAAATTCTCAGGAAACTCAGTTATAAGCTAATTTGGTCTCCAAAGTGGTAACAGAATGAGCAAGGCCAAGCTCCTACGATATTGTGAATTACTTCGTTATTCTCGTAAGCAGCTTGTACGTTCCAAAAACATTCTTATTCTGCCAGAAGTACGGAATGAAAAATGATCGATAAAATGGCGGTGAGATCTCTCTGTCTAGGTAAGGCCATGCTGCAACTGCCTGCAAGTAAAAACGTTTCGGTAAAATCCTACATTAGAAGTAGCTTGGAAGGAGAAAAACGAAGATTTACCTCCCACTTCGACGTGTCACTTCCACGAGATGCATATGGTCTTTGGAGTTGAAGCTCGACAAGGTAAGTGCACGCATCGAGATCTCGGAGCTACAAAGTTCATTATATTGTTTATCATCACAGAAACGAAAGGGAATCAGTAAAATAACATGGATGATAAGAAGGAAAAATTTTCAGGAACTGGAGGTAGTACATATTGCTCATCTGATGCTTTGTTATTGTTGTTGAAGTATGGTGGAGCGGCTGCAGTTCCTCCCAAGGTAGAATTAAATGGGAAAGGAAGAAGACCTCGGAACCCATCGTCGATCCATCTTACTTCTTTTATGTAATCAGGAACAAAAAATGATGATGGAAAACGATGCCACTCGCTTCCAACACAAATTGTGGAATCTGAAAGAAGTTATATTATGGAGAGTAAATTTCGTGTAGAAAGGAACAAATGATTAGAAATCTTTATCCATTGACAACAAATCTTGAGCTGTGATGTGAGATTATAGTAATAATTCCTATATTTGCATATGTTTGCAAGCAAAAGAGAAGCTGAACAAAAAACGATGTACCTAACCTGTTACTATATCCTCATGGTGAGCCAAGACCTTGTAAACCTCCAGAGGAGCAGCGTAGCCATTAATCAATGAAAATGTACGAGCATGGGATGCGCAAAGAATAAGGCCAAGAACAAGGGGTCTAAGAACTTTGGCTATCTGCATAAAGCAAATTAACTAGCTAAATAGAGGAGAATATCATTGAAATAAATTCAGAAAACACGGGGGATGGTCGATACTCACCATAACAAGTACAGAATTATCATATGGATTGTATCTGTCTCTGAAAAAATCTGGAAAACACTCGATGACTGCTGAAGCAGAAACACAAATAAGAGGATATACTGGATAAAGGAATCTGCAGCATCAATATAAATAAATAATATCAGGTGAAAAAACTGCCACCAGCAATTTCATATATCAGAGGATGTTTCAACAGAGAATGATGATAAGGAATGCTAGATAGCCTTCAAATTCTATAGATTCACGAGCATAATAGCTAGCACCATTTATCTTATCATCACAAATATAAATTCAAAAGGGCAAATCCTTACAGAACTTCAACAACCTAGAACTTCCAAGCACCAAAGAATTATATTTTGAGTTCCCAGACACAATACATTATAAATTGTAAGATAACGAACTAAAAATAATTCTCTTAAAATTATGATTTCAGGGAAGATATACGACAGTGTTGTTAAAGTATCAAACCTTTCCTCCTTGTGAGGCTGCAACGACATGAATGCCAGCCAAATATAAATTGGTGAGATCACCACAAGCAAGTCTGGCACATACTTTTTTCTTGAAATTGGTAAAATTCCCACAAAAAGTAAGGCAAGAACGAAACAAACGTTGAAGTTGTTAAATCCATTTCTGAGATAGAAAAGTGGTCCTTCGGTTCCATACAAGTGGCTTTCACCACCTCCCAAGACGTTATATATCAGCAAATTTAACACAGATGATGTCCACCTTTTATAATAATAGTAGTCAACAAGCAGCGAGAAGGCCTACAAGCCAAACCATAGGAGCTTTTAGCAAGGTTAAGACACGTTTTATATGAACTAAAAAGCGGTGGAGAAAAGAGGGTTTTTAAAGCTGGTTCAATCTATGTCACAGAATCTACATTTTTATTTCATTTCTATTTTCACGGTAGAAACTTATTTTCAATAGTAAAAGTGAATTCTTAATGGAAAAGTTAGGAGTAAAGAATTGAAACTTATAATTGGAAAGTAGTTTTTAAGCCAAATATTTTTATTTTCTTTAAAAGGAAGAAAATTGTATCAAGATCGAGCAGTATGAAAGAAATCCTTTAGAAATCAATGAGATCCAATAGCAGTATCGTAATGCTCTATAGCCTATCTTCTTGCAAGGAGATTTTCTTCCGGTATTTCTTTGGGAACACCATCAAGCTAAAAATTCATATTCAGGAATGGAGGGAAAACATTTCATCTGGGGTCCAAGAATGGTCAAGGTTTTCTTTTAGAACGCTAGCTTGGACTGACTTGGCTCGAGCATTTGAGATGGCCAGATCAGGCTAAGCTAAGCAAGGGTTTTAATCCTTCCTCAAAATACAATGTAAAAGGTTTTTTCAACTATGGTCAAAATTTTGTCAACCACATCAGCCGGCATCTCACCATCCTCCATGTTGCCAATTGAGACCAGGAGGAATGCATTTCTTTTCTATATCCCTGAAAATGAATGAAAATGCCCCAGTCTCCAACCTCATCTTTATCTTTAATGAGGATTCCCCACATTTTTCAAGGATTTTTGCCATCTTTAGCCGGAGTCTTAGTTTAAGAAAATTGAGAAGATAAGTTTACTAGAAAAAAGCTAGTATTAAATCAAGAAGTTTTATTCAGTCAATCCTTTGGTAATTCCTCATTGGAGTTAAAATTCCATTCGGTAATCTTTCGTAAAAGAGAATACCTTACTAAAAGATTCCATTAAACAAAAGATCGTCAATAACACAATAAAATTACTTGAGAAGAGTCAGAAGACATACAAGGAGAGCTATAGATGTTAGTGCCCCTGCAAGAAATGCCTCTTTAAATTTTCTGCGTAAAGAGTAAAGTGTGACTGGAAGGAAAACCAAGACTGAAAATGGCCAGCCAAGAATTACGCCAGCGGCAGCAACAGCAACCGCTGGAGCAGGTTTCTCAAGTAGAAATAACCCAGATGACAAAGATACTGCATACATGGAGAATGAGCTAGGCAAGAAACCTGGAAAATGAGGCAACACAATGACAAATACTGAGGTAATTCCAGATTAAATAAAAAATACTTAACGAGTTAAAAAAAGATAAACAATGGTTTTCCATGTAAATGTTACAGAATTAATCATTTAAGTAGGAGATACAGGTGGAAAAAAGGCCACTCACTGGTGCTAGCAAAGAAACAACCGCTAGTCAAGCACAACATCGCAAGAGTATAAGTGGCAAGGCGCTTCCCAAACTTCCTAGAGAGGGCTACGACAAGAACTGTTTCTGTAACAACAGATAGAAAACCAAGGAAAAGTCTCACAGCAAAGAATACTCTCACCTGCAATATAAAGAGAGGTTAAAACCATAGACATATCTGGATCTACATTTTGGCTAGTGAGAAAATAGCAATATAAACTGAGAAAGAATAGCCCTTTACTTTATCCTCAGAAAACAGCCATGCCGCTGGTCTGCCCACTAATTCATGGAGAACAATGTATAAATATGACCGAAGCGCAAACTGGGAACTGCAAGAGAGTGCAGTTTCAGTGGACATAAAAATTAAACAAGATTCTGTGGAAAGTAATCAACCTCATTTAAATGGTAAATCTTACTACTCTCTCTATGTACATTAAAATCTAATGTCTAACTCCAAACAGCAGCTTAATCCAAGTAAAACCCATCTTCAAATGAAAGGCAAGAATGATAACAATATATTCTTCATTTGATGAATGATCTACTTGATTATATAGGAATTTATATGCATTATGTGTGTGTTCAAGTCTTGCAAATAGACTATCCATAAAAGGATTGTAACCTAATTCACACATTTAGTCAGGATTTTACATTACAAGACAATTAGAACCACACTTACTCCACCAAATAATGTCATATTTGCCTTATACCTTGATTAGCATATCATTGCTTTTTATTTTTTTTAATATCCATGAGTGTCAAGACAGCTTAGACGCCACTCTCACGGAACAACCAATTGACCCTACAACATTTGGGTGTCAAGAAAACCGTATGATATTAAATTAGGTGGCACCATTGATTGCTTATTCATTACTTTGATTCTAACAAAAGAGAAAAATGTAGTGTTATATGGTACGTTATCCAGCTCAAGGCAGTGGGAACCAACAACATAGTATATAACTTGCTTAAACTAAGAGCGAGTGGAGTGACAAACAAACCCAATATCTGTAAACACAAGAACAGGGGGATGCAGGACAAAAACTACAATAAAGGGGATTTCAAGCTCGAGAACATCCCATCAATGAACCACCACACAAAAAGATATTAACATTTCTGATGTAAGCCAAGCATGAATGTGGGAGAATTTGGAGCAAGAACCTGTATTCCCAAGTTTGGAAGCCAGATTTGTAGAGAAGGAAATGGAGAGGCTCCCAGTAATTGAAAACTTCGTCGCAATCGTGAATGATGTTGGATGTGGCACTCATGTACCTGAGTAACCCCAGAGCAAAGAGTGGGAAGAACCATCCAAGTCCTTTGTCTTCGCCTTCAGTGGCTGATCGGCCAGGCTTATCGGATTTAGAGTAGGAAGAAGAAGAAGCCGGGGTGGATGGAAGAGAGTCGGAAGTGAAGGGGCGTCTCTGCCGCATCGCTAGAGCCATTTCTTATTCTCCGATGGGTGTGTGTGTGTGTGTTTAGGCAAATCGGAGAGAGCGGTTCTTGTGGTGTTTCAAAAGTCGAGTGCTGTTGCTTCCCATCGAAGTCTTCTCTAACAACGTTTTTTCCCTTTCCCTCTCCAAAACAATTTTATTTTATGTTCAATTGCAAAATTTGTGTATTCCTAATCAAATTTTATTGATGGATTGATTTTAATGGAAACTTTATCAAATAACGTAATTAAATTGTTAAAGTCTCGGGATTACAAACGAGTATTTAATCTTGATGGTCTTAAATACTAGGAAAATTGACCTTATTTAATAAATATGACGATAATAAAATGAAAATAATTGACCTAAGCTCTTTTTTTACTCTTTTTACAAATTTTCCAGTTTTATTAACTGTGGACTAAATTCTAAACTTGAGATTATAAAAGCTAAATTCTAATTTATTTTTTTTTCAAACTAGGTAGACCAAATTTATAATTTAACATCTTTTTATTTTTATTAAAAGAATTTAGCAGAACCTCTAAAATTATCGAATGATCTTAGTTAGTCGTTGAGCAATACACTGTTAACTAAATTTTAGTAATCTCTGGATATTTCATGTTAACTAAATTTTAGTAAATCTTTGGGTATTCCATATGTCCAAAATCTTATTAGACTAATCAAGGCAATCATTTCTCAACTATAACTTCAAAATTTTCTTTCAAACACTTAACCCTTTAAGATACAAAAGAGTTGTTTCTAAAAAAAATAGAAAAAGGAAGAAGAAGATATAATAACAGAAAGGACTGTTTCAGCATTAATGCAAATTATTTAAAATCAAATGCCTCGTAAGGTAACAACATAATCCACTGGCCACTCTACTATTTGGGGCACAGTGATTTTGATCATGCAGCAAAGCAGTAAAGTCAGTTACTCAACATCTCTTCTCACCAAAAGATGGATTCACTTAAACAACATCCACTTCTGATGGCATAAATTATGAGCCTTTTTCTTTCTTGGCAATGGCAATTTTATAATTGCTGGGACAAACAAACAAAAACAAACAACAAAAGGAGGCTTTGCTTATATAATATAATGCTCTCTCCTGTTTAACCAGTGTTCTGCATTCCAGCAGCAATACCCTTCATGGTCAAGATCAGGGTGTCCTCTAGCCCAGGTGCGTATTCACTTTGTGGGTTTAGATGAATGAGTTCATCTGCTGGTTTGCTTGCTTCCATTATTTCCTTTGAAATGTGTGGTCGAACTTTCACGTGGTAGTTTGGATCACGAATTCGTTTCAGTGTGTAGGCTTGGCACACGTTCAGAGTTGTGATGTATGAATCACGGAGACGAAGTCTTTGCTTCAAGTAAGGATCCCCTTCAAGAAGATCACTGTGTCCAGCAATCTACAATGTACAGGGACAAAAAATTGTTTCAAACTATGGTTGAATGAAGCATTATATGGTATTTGATTGAATGGGAAATGGCCAAATTTTACCTGCAGCAGAAGCCTCTTTGTTTCTTCATAGTTGGCTCTCAAGCGCTCTCCGAACGACCAGAGGTCTTTTGAGACTAAGAGCTTGTCGTACAAAGCAGCAATTCCAGGGTCTCCTTTAGCGAACACCATTTCAACCAAATCAATGGTAACCCTAAAGAAGGGCCATTCGTTGTACATCTCCTGCAGCATTTGAAGGTTCTTAACATTCTTCTGAATAATATGCTTGAATGCTGCTCCAAAGCCTAACCAAACTGGTAGATGGAATCTCGTCTGTGTCCATGCAAAAATCCATGGGATTGCACGGAGTGACTCGATACCACCACTTGGCTTCCGCTTTGATGGACGGCTTCCAATATTCATCCTACCGTATTCCAGTTCTGGTGTTGCCTACAATTACAAGTACAAAATATTGAGTTTAAAACAGCTCACAGCCAGTGCAGATTTCAAGAATGTAACTACGAGAGTCGGCAAAAGAAATCCTACCAGGCGGAAATATTCGACAAATCGTGGTTCTTTGAAGACAATGGAACGGTATTCTTCGGTAGCAACAACGGCCATTTCATCCATCAGTGCACGCCATTCAGGTTTTGGTGAAACTGGAGGGTGCATACCATGCTCAAGCGTTGCAGCAGTGAAACGTTGGAGTGTTCTAAAACACAAGTGCTCCTCTCCAAAGGACTGCTCAATAACTTCCCCTTGTACTGTTACGCGGAGTGAACCGTGAACTGTCTCGGGTGGTTGGGACAAAATAGCAAGATGAGTGGGTCCACCTCCTCTTCCAACAGTGCCACCACGACCATGAAACATAGTTAGTTTTACACCATATTGTTTTGCAACCTTTATAAGCTCCTCTTGAGCCTTGTACAACTGCCAGGCTGCAGAGAACCGCCCAGCATCTTTGCCAGAATCAGAGTAGCCAATCATGACTTCTTGCTTTCCATTAATCCGATTTCTGTACCAATCTATCGAGAAGAGGCGAGCAAGGGCTGCAGGTGCAGCCTCCAAATCTGCAAGCTTTTCAAACAAGGGAACAACTCTCAATGGTTGACTAACGTGGCACTCACGCTGCAAGAGCTCAACGGCCAAAACATCAGATGGAGCAGTGGCCATGGAAATGATATATGCACCGAAGTTATCAGAAGGAAGTTCAGCTATGACATGGAATGTGTTCAAAACATCAGATATTTCTTCTGTTGTAGGAAGATCAGGACCAAAAAGAGGACGTTTGCCACTGAGCTCAGATAAAAGCCATTCTTGTCGCTGTTCCTCAGACCATTCCTTGTAGGAACCAATATCCAAATGCTGGGTAATGGCATCCAAGACGTCGGTGTGACGATCAGACTCTTGCCTGATGTCAAGTCTTACAAGTGACAAGCCAAAAGTGGACACTTGCCTCAAAAAATCAAGAAGGGTGCCATCAGCAATTGCACGGTCACCACATGCACAGAGGGATCTGTAGCATAGTTCAAGAGGCTCCAAGAACTGCAAAAAGTTGGGAAATTAATTATAAACAAAACAGTTTGTCCAACTGAAAGCTAATAAAGGGAATATAATTTAGCAAAATAACTTAATCGTACCATGAACTTTCTAGTTTTCTTTAAAATTAATTCCATTAGCAAAGCAAGACAAACTTTTACAACAAAAATATATTTTTCCTTTATTGCTGCCCACTTTACTTTCCTCACTCAAAGGCTTTTAAAAAAATAACAAAAGGAAGCTATTTTTAAAGTAATAAAGTTGCCAAGTTCATTCAGAGGCCTATCTTGTTGGCAAAACTGAAATGTCATCCAAAGAAATATTGCTGTCAAAATTGAGTTTGTGGGTCAGATGTTCACGACTTTGTAGATTGACTAGTCTCAAAACCAAATTTACTATCTAAATAGTTTCGTAAGCAGTCTCCATTTTTATCAAAGGCAATTGTAGAACTTCTCGGTAATCTAACTTAACAGTTCAACCATAAGCATATCAAATATTCCCAATGCAATGATCGTTATGTCACAAATAAATAAATAAAGCATTTTGAAAATCAAAGGAGAGATAACCTGCTCAACATTTGTAAAAGTCGCATCCTCTGGGATGTCAGAATATCCATTAGCTAACAAATGACGGGAACGTTCACGCGTCTGATAAAGCTTGTCCCTTACATCACCAAGAATCACTCGGTAGGGTTCACTGGCAGGAACTTGCTTCCAAAACTCTATCCAAACAGAAGTAAAAATTTCAATTCATTATTATGAAACTTAAAATTCCTCTATAAAATAAATTTCGCAGCAAACCAAATGCATCTGAAAACTGTTTTTCTACTTTAAAACATAAGACATGATTGATTACCTATATAGTGTTTCGCATCCCTCCTCGATGAATTATGAAGCACGTCTGCACGCTCACGAAGCTCATTACTGCAACGCCACATAGACAACTGCAGACAAATACAATGAGTATGGTTCCTTAATTAGTTGATAAATAGCAAAAACATTGCCTAAAAATCAAATGAGAACGGTTCCCCAAAATTTGCATATTGCCGAAGGTCTAAAGTACCTCAAACATGAGATCCTCAATTTGTGAGTAGTAAAGATTAGCAGCCATCATTCTAGCAAGAAGACAGACATCCCTTGTAACCTCAGGTGTCACCCTAGGATTACCTGTAGACCAATCAAAGCAACAGTTGAAAGTTTTAAAAACAGTTAGAATTTCCTGAAGTAGCCGTGTGGAGAGGATATATTATTCCACTTCCATAATCTAATTAAATTCATTGTTTTGCAATTACATTATGACGGAAAAAAAGAGGATTTTATACCATCACGATCACCACCCATCCACGATGAAAACTGAATTAGTGGTGCATTATAAGGAACACGTTCATCAATCCCTATGTTTTTCAAAGCAGTATCAACACGACGCAGAAATTTAGGAACACCCTTCCAAATTGTCTCATGGAAGTAGCTCATTCCTGCCCTCATTTCATCTTGTGGGGTAGGAGGAGTTCTACGGATTTCATCAGTACGAAATGCAGCTTGAATCTACAAAAATAAATGGAAGCAACCATTGTTGTCAAAATCAAATGACTGCAATATAATGTCTATAATATAAGTCTGCATCCAGTTCAATTGAGTGTACTACATGTCGCATTGCAACGAAAATATCAAACAGCATACATTTTTCAGTTATTATTTCCAGATACATACATTTATAAAGTATGGCTTAACCTTAATATTCACAAATGGAAAGAATCGGAAAAAAAAAACACATGATAATAAACAATAAATGGAGCATGGCCATCCATCTCAAAGGCAAACAAAACCGTCTGCAAACTCACAGCCAGTTGAATTTCTTTCTAAATATAATTTGAGTTAGGAAACAAAAGCAAAACAGAATATGACAGATAATAGGGGAGCAAACTTCACCTCTCTCTGAAGTGCCTCATCAAGCTCTTGCTTGTCATCAGGAGTGATATCTTTGGCATACAACTGGACTAAACAATCCCTTATTCTGCATAGTTAGAGAACTGATCAGTTAGTACATTGGAAAATTAAATATAAAGATAAGCATAAAAATAATCCACAGTAGCTCATAAGTCAACCTTGCATGCTTTTGAAGCAAAGATCTACGAACTGATTGAGTAGGATGAGCAGTTAAAACCAAATCAACAGTCTGGTTCTTCAAGGCATCAAAAACTTCTTGAGGGGACTTTTTTAGTTCCCCCACAAGCTTCTTCAGAGTTTCCTCAATGTCAGATTCGGTGGTTGCTGAGTTTTCATCAGCAAAATCTCCCTTCTTCAGTTTGATCCTTCGACGATAAGCAATCTGAACCTCCTCAGCCAAGTTAGCTAAGTTAAGCATATGCGAGAAAGATTTGGCAATGACAATAGAGTCCCCTGGATCTAAACTAGTCAGCACATTTCCAAGCTCTTCGAGTTTCTTTGGATTGAACTTTCCTTCATATTCAGCAGAAAGTTCATAACACTCTTGCACCTAACATGCAAAAAAAAAAAAAAAAAAAGTCAAACAGTCACTAGCTATTGATCCCATGGAAGTACTGACACGACCAAATTCAAACAATATGAATGCAAGTAGTAAGCAGTTGGAAGCATGAGTTTTCTTTCCTTTCTGATGATGTACTTGATTCATACTTGAGCAATATCAAACAGGAAAAAAAAAGTTCTAATTGGTAAATGCATCAATACTATATGGCTATTTACACACCCAATAAAGAAAGCAAACCAAAATTATGACAATGAGACTCATTAAACTTCAATTCTAGGGTGTCCTATCAATCTTACAACTATCGAATGGCATCAAGTTTTAAGTCATGACCATCACTTGCTCTATATCTATTAATAAAAGGATCCATTTCTTTTCTCCTACTTTTTTATTCACACCAAACGGTTATTATATCCACAAAGAAAGTAAAACAAATAAAAAATATCGCCCGTCCTTCCTTCTAAATCAAAGTCAAATTCCCAGTTATAACTTACAGTTTCCTTCAGATCCTCTCCATGCAAATCCTGGAGAATGTCAAGGAACCGATCCAGTAACAACGCATCGTACTCCACCAATTTGTCATCCTCACTCACTCTGGCTGGTACTAAAAGCCGAAGCTGCGCATCAATTGATGCCATCTTTTCTAGATTCCGGTTAGCCATATTTCACACCAAATTTCCCTCTGATATCACCACCCTAAACAAAAACAGAAACAAAACAGACAACCCATTAGGCACCCACAAAACAAACAAATCATACACCCCACCCCAAAATAAATCCAAAAAACAGGGAAGGGAAGGGACAAAAAAACCCAGAAGAATTGATCCATTTGAAGGACGATCGACAAAAAAAAAAAAAGGAGCCTAAACAAACACGAATTCTGAAACAAAACCCAAAACCCAGTACGAGAAACGAGTAAATGGAAAGAAGCCACAAGTTTAATTAAACCTGGAAACAGACCAGAATTTTGAAAAGTAACAAATACCCAAATGGGTAATGGGGAAAAGGGATACAAGGAGAAAGGCGTACCTGAAGAAGAGAGACAAATAAGAAAGATGGGAAGAGTATGAGGGAGGGAATGAAAGAAGAAGAAAATGGGTAACTGGGAGAGATTCTTAGATCCAAAAGCAGTGATTGGAGAGGTTTATATAGAGAGCTATGAGGCTCACACTGACTGCTCTCAGCAATGATAAAATCCCAATATGAATTGAAAAAATAACGAAGAAAGAAGCATCGCCCAACAAGTCCCTATCAACGACTTTCCCCAAAAGCATTTCTATGACTCATTTTTCATTATTTTTTTTCCACTTTTTAATCTGCTTTTTTAAATTGGTTGTCAACTTTTCTGTTCAAGAAAAAAAGAAACACTATTACAAAATTACTTTGTCAAAAATTTGATTAAAATTGGGGATGTTTGTTGACTCTTTAAATTTATTATTGTTGTTCTTGTAAATTTGTAATTATATACATAACATTTAAATTTTAAGTTTGGTTATTAATAGATGTTATTGTTAATCATATTTGATTGTTTATATGGTAAATGACAAAATTGTCAAAAATATTTTAAAATGTAAAAAAATTCAAATTTTATCATTAATAGACGTTAACAAACTTATCTCAGTCTATCGATATATCGATAAACGCTAATAGAAGTCTATTAATGTCTATCAATAATTACATATGAATATGAAATTTTGCTATATTTTAGTTCATGTGTTATATTTGAAAATGCCAAGATAGTCTATGAATATATTTTTAAATTTTGTAGATGAAATATTAATACGATTTAATTTATGTTCATTTTCATAAATATAACAAAACATCAAAATATCTAGTCTGCGGGTAACAAAATCAAAAAGTCCACGTTAAAATCTTTTCATAAATTCCAGATTTGCCTTTGATATTGTCGAAGATTTTGCATTCTTTTTATTCTTCTTGATTTATTCATCTACTCTTCCTATTATCGGCTTATTCATATTATTACTCATTTCATATTTTCACTTGTTTTTGTTCACGATTTCTTCATTTCCTCCTCTATAATTTCTTCATTCTTCATTATCTCTCATATATTTTATTTCTTTATGTTCTCACTTCCTTCTTCATATTCCCACTTTGTAAACGATCTTGGCTTAAAATTTGTACCAAATATAAAAGATATTGTTTGAACAAAAATCATTTAAATCTTGGTACACGATCTTGTACTAAATATAAATGATCTTGGCATCACGATCGTAAACCAATATTATTTATATTTGGTACATAATCGTTTAGATCTTGATAAAACAATATATAAATGATCTTAGTTCACAATTGTATATTTAAATCGTTTAAAATTGGTACAAAATCATGTTCAAGATCTGAACAATCGTATACCAAGTTTTTTCCACACATGTGTGGCCGATTAATCGTATGATCTTTTTGGTATTTCGCATCATGGATCTGTGAGTTTTTTTCCTTTTTTTTAAACAATTTTTCTATACTATATAAATATTTTCGCGTCTATTTTTTTTTTTTTTAAATCCTTTACTTTAAAATAAACTAACCCCAACATTAAACCTTTTCTTTTTTGTGGAAGAAAAATCCCGTTTTTTTTTTCTTTTTTTTTAAAAAGTTGATGTTGAGGGTTTGACAAAATAATTTTAATTTTTGATTATTCATTTGGTTAACGATGGATTTATCCTTCGTTCCTTGCTCGTATAATAAGTGTCACTCGTGCCTCTCATGCCTTCCTCTACGGTCTCTTGGATTTGATGGTATTTTTTTCTCTTTACATGTTTAAGATTTATACGAAGTAAGAATGAAGAATGAAGAATGTATGCAATATAATATTCAATTTGTTAATTGATATATTCATTAGTACGGATATAGATAGTAAGATGTAAAGTAGTTTAGGGAGAAAAGAGTTTTGATAAATTATTTGATTTATACGAATTTTGTGTAGATATGGATTTTTTTTTTTATTAATATATGTTGATGTATGTGTATAAAATTCAAAGTTGGATATGGATATTTAATTCTTGATATGAATTAAAGTGAAATAAAACTTAAAGATTATTGATGTTTGGGTCCCTCGCTAATTGGAGAATTAGATTCCAAGGATTATATGATTTCTTTAGAATCTCCTTTCAATTCTTAAATTTGTGGATCTCAATGTGCTTTTCTTAAATATATATATATATATATATATATATATAACAAAGTTTGTGGATTTCAAATTTGTTTATTCAAAGGATGCTGTCGAGTTGGCCTTCCACAATCATTATATATATAGACTTTGAGTTAGGTAATAAAGATTAGAGAGAACTATAGAGAATTTTAATGGTTTATTTCCTCTTTAGTGAGGAATATAGTATGGAAAAAGTAATGTAAATGAAAAGCTGTTTTAAAAAATATTTATAGATAGAACAAAATTGTGAACGAATAATAATTGTTTATAACTTTTTTATATTCTAAAATCAGTAAATTCATATACTTTTTTTCATCATTATTCTTTATAACTTTTTTACAAACAGTAATAATAATAATAATTTGGTAAACTTAATTTTCAGTTTTCAAAACCAAAGTCTTTAGGGTATTGGATATGCTTGAGAATATGCTTTATATAATGGAATTCCCAAAATTTAAGCATATTTCATTTATTCCTAATCACACCCATCAAAAGGAAACTTATTTTCTTTCCTCTTTTAAAACTATAAGAATCCCATTATATTATTCTAAATTTATAGACAATAACTAACAAAAACGAATTTGGAATCCTTTTCTTTTCCCTTTCAAGACTTCCAAATTAAGAGACTTCCAATCTTTTTTTCTATTTCTAATTTGAAAATGACACCCACCATGTGAATATTTATTGGTGAAAAAGGTTCCAATAGTGTAATTTAATATATATTTTTTTTTTAATGCTATTACATAATGTATTACAACATTGTATAATCAATTTAAGCTTTTTCGCTAATAAGGTTCCGTGTGAGATTGTCAATTTCAATTTTGGTAGCATCATTAATTGTTCATTGATTTGAACATTCCTACGTCAAGTAGAAGACTTTGTGTATTATAATTAATAAGGTATGAAGTATTAAAATGTTATTCATTCATATATATATATATAAACATATAGTATGCATGCTTAATTAGGGCAATAATTGTGTTTGAAGTCAACTTGAATAAAGAAAACAATTATGAATGGTATATGATGATTCAGCCACTAATTACGCCTACTTTCGAAAAATAAACAAAAACAAACTTTCCCCTTTCGTGAATTTTGACTAAATTTAGGCATGGATTAGATTTGACTTCAAATAAAAGTAACAAAGTATTTACTTTTCTCACTATCCTTTTTAATTGCATTTTTCTAAAGTTGCATTAGCACACATATATATATATATAGAGTATTGGAAGAATCGTATATATGATTTCAACATTAATACTAAAAATATTACATCAATCGAGTTGAGACATACTTATATTTTGACAGTTTCATTGATTAACATCTAACATTAACAATTAAAAATTCATATCAAAATTTGGTTTTGGTTTCAATATTTTTGTTTGGTTCCTATTTTGAAAGAGTATGCAAATGATCTTCTTCTATTCTCCTCCTCCACCACTATCTTTTTTTAAAAAGTATATATATATCTTTTTCTATGAAAAAAACAAAAATGGGAACATAGGTGTCCCAAGAGAAGTTGAGGAAGGGCTAGTTGAATTTGATTATGTAGACCATATTCATTGAATCCAAATCACTTTCTCTTTTAATATTTGCCCCCACATGCTTTTATTTAAATCCTTAACTCAAAGGTTTTTTTTTTTTTTTTTGGCCAATAACAACCATACAAACTTTCATACTTTATTATTTTCTTATTAAATATTAGTGATCTAAAATTTCTTATGATTGAACTCCAAAAGTTTTGGTGTGAGAATTGATGATGATGAGTGACATAAACTCAGATATTGGTAGTCACGTCCGAAGAATTGAGTTGATAACGATGTTTAAAAATCAAGACCCGTACAATTTGAATTCTACTCACCTTACATTTAACTAACTCTTTTTTCTTATAACTATACACCTTTTCAAACATTTTTTTAGTTTAATAATACATATGAAGAAAAGACTCATTGGAATTTTTTTCTAGTACAACCATCGTAAAGTGAGAGATAGAACCCCCACCTTAATCATGGCTTTTTCAAGTACAAGTAGTAAGGTATGAGTTATCTCCAACGTAACTTTAAAAGAACGCAAAAACATGTGAATTATCGATAACCTATGCTTAGGTTGACATAAATAGATCACAAATTGATTTTATTTAAGAAGTTTAGGAGGCAACCAAATGTTTAGTATAAATGAATAGAAATGGTAATTTTTTAACATTATAAATTATATATATGAAAAGAGAGAAAATGTTGTTGGGAAGTAAATAAGAAAAAGTGCTTATAAAAGCATATATACATGCAAGCGCACTTATCAAAATTTGATGGACAATAATGTAATTTTGTATGAAAAGTTAGGAGAAAAAGTCCTAAATTTGTGGTATGCAATTAAAAGGAGGGGGTAAAATAGTCAAATCAGATGTCATAATGTTTTAGGATTTGAGAGAAATAAAACACGTGGCTTTGTACGACATGTTTGACTTGGAAGTTCCAAAAATTGCTCTCACTTGAAAGAATATTCGAATCTGACGTAAGAAGATGCTTTGCCAACTCATCAAAAACTTCTCTTTCACTCTCTCTCTTGACTAATTTTCAGAAGAAAAAAAATGGGTCTGATTTTCAAAAATTTGTACTTACTATTTAAAATATTGTTTTTATGATAAATAAAATATGAAAGAGGTTTCGTTCTCACAGTTTAATTAATTATATATATATATATTTGGTATTTATATACTTTTGATCTATTAATTTATACTTTAATAACGATGTTTTAAAAGTCATATATATTTTAGTTTTAAAAGCTTGAATTTGATTTTTAATTATTTTTTTGTTCTTAGAATTAAATTGAACTTTGTTTCTAACGTACTAGTTTGTTTTTATAAAAAAAAGTAATTTACAATGGTTATTAATTTGTGTGTGATTGTTTAAAAAGAGGGCTTTATAGTTTAGTTATTACTTAAACTAGAGTCTAAAGCGGACTGTGAGATAGTTTAACTACTAGACTAGCTTATGATATTGGTATTGTTTTAGTTAAGAGTTAGGAAAGTTCGAAACCTTTCTAATATATAATATATAATATTTTCATTAAGTTATAATACATCAACTAATTACATTATTGACAAATTAAATTTAAAAAGTCTAAGTTTACGCAATAATGTTATAATTAAAAAGAGAGAGAGAAAATGTAGCATTGAATAGTAAAGCCAAATATCATAGTTAAATACGTAAGATTGATTGTTGTTTAATGTAAGTGGACAATAATAATTATAGTAATTAAATGGTTTTTGTGGACTTTGAAGTGAAACAAAAATATAGCTACAAAAATAATAAAGTCCGTCCAAATAAGTTGTGGGTATGTGAGTTTATTAATATATATATATATATATGTATGTATGTATGTATGAATATTATTAGTTTAGTTGACTTATGTATAAATGTGTAAATAAAAAAGGAACATTATTAGTTTGATGATAAGGTATCATGATGTATATTATAAGCTATGAATGAGTGGAGAGAGGCGTGATATAACAAACTATTTATTTGGACGGTTCCTTTTTTTTTCTTTCTTTTTTTCTTTTTCTCTTTTTAATTCAATAATCACAACAACAACCAATTAAACTATGCATTTCTTATCATTCAAATATATTTTTATCTTTTCTTATATCTTCTATAGTTTTTTTAAAAATATTTTATTAATTTATGTAGTTTTCTTTCTAAATTTAGATGTTTCATTATTTGAGTTATGGTAATGCATCACTCCAAAATCAAGCTTTGTTTATTATTATTATTATTATTATTCTATAATATGTATGGTTGAAAATAACATTTTTAATTTTGAGATTTGATTTATGTTGATACGTGGCTTCATTTCTATTACTTGACTGTTTGATTTTTTTTTCTTTTATCTTAAGGGGTTTTGTTTAGCTTTAAGAGTTAGGTAGTCTTTTGAGAATTCTCTAAGGTCTTACGAGTACAAAATTTGTGGGCAGCTTGATTGGTACAGTTATCTTGATGTTGAGGTTGGATGGATTTTGATCCAAATTAAACTATTTGTTGGCATGATATTAATATTGAATGTACTAAAAAATACTTTATTTGATTTAATAGTCACAACAAATACACACGACATCATTAAAATTTACCAACCTATATATCTTCGATCTCAATTTTGGGACATGTATAAAGTATGAATTAGTTCCAAATTTTATACGATTTGAAATTTTGCCACTAATTTGAAAAATAACACTCATTCAGACTCAATTTAAGAAAAATTAGGTTGATTGATATTTAATTTTTAAGGTGAAATTCTTTTTGTTTCTTTATTATTGTTATTATCTAACCAATTTCTTAAAAGTAACAAGCCTTTAAAAGCATGAAACAAAAACATTTTTCTAAAAAATGTTTATTATTATTGTAATTGGTATATTTGTCATTATTATTTTAAAATTGACAAACTTGATTCTTAATTGTTTTTTTTTTGCCATTTCAATATTTTCAATATTATATTATATTTTAATTAAATAAATATGACCACATTGAAAGATTATTAGACTAATTCTCATATGATATAAAAATGAGATTGGACAATAATTGAATGTTCTCAATACTTTAGACCCATTAAAGTTCTCATTTTGGATACGGCCCTCAATGGAACATATGGCGATCGTGGGCCTTACTCCTATTTAGGGCCCATTAAATTTTCTTCAAACAGGTTGATAGTACAAGTTTATATTCATCTTAGTTGAGTTGTTCTTATATTGGTCGATTTTATTAACTTCTAACTCAACTCCAACTTCTACACCTTTCTCTTTTAATTATTAGAAAAATAATTAACAAACAAGCGACTCGTCAGAGTTTAGTTTGATTATATATATTACTATTAGGAAAAATATAAAGTTAAACTCCTGCATTCTTGAGTTGTATCAATCTAGATACTAAATAATAATCAATTTTAATTTTAATTTTTCTAAGTGTATCATCCTACACCTTATATTATAGTTTGTTTGAACAAATATTTGTGAGATTTATACTTTTGTCAATTAAATAAACTTTTTTAAGCAAATCAACAAGTAAAATTGCTTTTTTTTTTTTGTTAATTTCGAGTTTGGAAGAAGTTTAGGCAAATGAAAGTTTATAGTAAATTTAAAATTGTCTTTTTTAATATTTATAAAAAATAAATATGCATTTTTTTTTAAAAAAAATGAATATGCATTTATTGTTTTAAAAACAACTATGCTTTATTTATTTATTCTTTCATGAATTTCCATATTTTTTCTTTATGTTTTTTAAAATGATTATGCAATATGTATTTATTGGTTTAAAATAAAATTAAGTTTTGGTTTTGAGACTTTAAACGCAATTTCGTGTAATAGAAAACAGTTTTAATAGTCAAATTTTATGTTTAGTTGATTTAAAAGATAGTGATTTTAGGGAAAGAAAAATAGAACTCTAATGTAAATAATATTTGTCTGAAGCTTTGAATTAAAATCTCTGTATAGTTTTGGTATTTGGTTAGGAATTTGAATATTTTTTTAAATATATTTGACCATAAAATTTTTAAAATAATATTTAGTTTAAGTATTTGCAATCATAAAATGAGAGATATATGTTTTGAACTTTCTTTAATTCTAAAAATCACTTTTATTTGAAACCAAATGTAATTGTGATTTATAAAGATGAATAATAATTTATAACTAAATCTTCTTTTAGGATCCAACTTAGGAGACTATTTTTTAAGAGTTTAGTTTTTCCTCCTCTTACATATATACTCATATTTATCATTCTAAGAAAATGAGAGCTAGGTTTGAATGACTGATCTTCATATGATAAGTTTAATTTCCTACAATCGTAAACAGTAAAAAGATCGCATTCTAATTGTTGAATGAAAAATTCTTTATGTTAGAAAATCAAGCTATGCGATATAGCTATGTTTTAAACCCTAATTTTTTATGCGATGCGAGAAGACTAAGCTATGCGATAGCTATGTTTCAAACGTTATGCGAATGAAAACTTGGAGTTTTTCGTGTTTTAGTTTTCAACAATGTAATATTAATCATGACTATGCGATAGCATGAGCTATGCGAGATAGCTACATGAAAGGTTAGAACATCTCATCGCATATGTTGACATCTTTGGAGAGATGGTCAAGCATGATGAGATATATTACTGTCATGATCTTTATTACATATTTAAAAGAATCAAACGTTTTATTACTAATAAGTCAACATAATCTCTCCATAAATAAAAAGATTACAAAATTAATTTTTCAAAAATTAATTTTCAACGATCAATTGATTTCCTCACACTATATATATATACTTTCTTCATTCTTTCGTTAAATGCGCGAGAAATTTTTCATAAGCAAGAAAACTCTCTCAAACTTCTCCTTTTGAGTTTACCAAGCAATTTTAAGTGTTTATCTGAGTGTTGAGATTCCAATTGATTTACATGCAAAATCAATTGAATAACAAATGTTGTTTTATCTTGGAACGACGGGGCAATAATTATGTTTGCATAAAGAAGCAGAGCCACGAAACGTCTTAAAAAGAGCGTGATCTGCGACTCAGTCATTACTTAACCATTTTTTGTTTTCCAGCTTTGCGTTTTGATTACTAAGTGTTTGTCCACTTGACGAGATAATTATTACGTGACTTGATCACGCAAGATACAAGGCGAAGTGCAACAACTAATCATACAAAAGAACACATAGTAAATAAAAACTCAAATAAAAAAAATTATTTTCTTTACCTGAGGAAGGTAACCTCCAACATTTTGAGACCACCCTCAAATATAAAAATATACAATTAAGTCAAATAAGATTTGAATTTTTTTCTTTCTAAAAGTACATTAGAATAGAGATTTGAATCATAAATATCATAATTTTTAATAGGAACTATATGGGAAGTGTAACAGTAGATTAAAAAAATTTATTTTATCTTTTTAAAAATGAAAAAGAAAAGACTTGATATGAGATATTGTTGGTGGCAATAAAAGAGGTATAAATTGCCAATTCATTAGTGGTGGTCAAACTTGATGGCCTAAATGGATATGATAGCAACTAAATGCATTGCCACTTCTCATCTCCCCTTATCAAAAATCTATATCCTTTCTTAGATATTTTCTTCAAACTATGCATCCAAATCTTAACTTTAATTGTAGTAGTCTAATTAAACTATTTGTGATCATCATTTCTATAAAGAAAAACAACTTGATGTTGCAAATATTCGTGAAATTAACAAAAGCAAAAAAACTCAATTGAGAATACCAAACTAAAAAAACAAAAAATCAATTGGTTATGAAACGATTTTTAAATAATATAAATATTAAAGTTGTTTGACGGATATATCACTTTCAAATCTATCATTGTCTTAATTTAACTTCCTATTCTATTGTTATTAATATATACCTACTTATGTTATGTTGCGCTCCATCATTATCAAATTTGGTTTGGAAATCATTTTGGGTTAAATGATAATAAGTTGCATATGATGATAGCATATGAATATGATTTAAAAGTTATAAGGAAAATTCAAGGGGTTTGTACTTATCTTTTACAAAGAAAACAATTAATAAATTAATATGTAAAAATTTTAAGTATAATAAGCACTAATATTTTAACACTTGTAGTTGAAAAAAGGGGTAGTATTTGAATAAATGCTAGTAATGTTGGCAGGTTGTGAGTGACCCACATTGCTCTTGTCTTCTTTAATGTCATTAAATGAGGAGATTGTTTTATAAATTGAGATGTGTTAGTTCTACTTCAACACAATTCAACTAGCCATGGCATTAAAATTTGAATTAAAAAAGTTAGAAATTCAAATTCTTATTTTTATAGAGTAAACTTAAAATAACTATACAACTAGGTCAGAATAAACATTCACTATAAACGCTCTTCATTAAAAATAAAAATCAAATGGTTGAGCTATAGTGTGTGGTGTAAAAGTGGAACTCAACTTTATTTTACCACCATAAAAAGGCCATTGTTGTGCAAAATCATACAAAGATAATAAAAAACAACATTGGTAGAACCAAAGGTTTGTTAGCAAATGGAAAACCACCTTCTTCCTCTTCCCCATCTCTGTTTCTTCCTCTTCACCATTCTTCTCGCGGCCATAGCCACAAAAGCTCAAGTCCCTGCTAATCAAACCTTCCATTTCATAAACCAAGGTGAATTTGGCGACCGAATCATCGAATACGACGCCAGCTACCGCGTAATCCGAAACAATGTCTATACCTTTTACACATTCCCCTTCCGTCTCTGTTTCTACAACACCACCCCCGATTCCTTCATCTTCGCCATTAGAGCTGGAATCCCTCGGGACGAGAGCTTAATGCGATGGGTTTGGGATGCCAATCGCAACGACCCAGTTCGTGAAAACGCCACCCTCACCTTCGGCACCGACGGAAACTTTGTCCTCGCCGACGTTGACGGCCGTATCGTCTGGCAAACCAACACAAGAAACAAAGAAGTCACCGGCATCAAAATGCTCCCTAACGGCAACTTAGTCCTCCACGATAAAAACGGCAAATTCATCTGGCAAAGCTTCGATTACCCTACTGATACTCTCTTAGTTGGCCAATCTCTTCGAATCGGCGGCCGTAACAAATTAATCAGCCGGAAATCCGAAATCGACGGCTCTGATGGCCCTTACAGTCTCATTTTAAGTCGAACCGGTCTCACAATGTTCCTCACCCACTCCGGTCAGCGTTTAACCTACGGCGGTTGGGGAGATGCAGATTTAAGCAGCGTAACATTCACCGTGGAACCAGAGAACGAAAACGCCACCGCGTACGAGCTCCTTCTATCACTAAATCGCGACACACAACGAAGGCGATTATTACAAGTCCGACCAATCAGAAGCGGGGGAGCACTGAATCTAAACAAATTAAACTACAACGCAACCTACTCGTTTCTCCGGTTAGGAGACGACGGGAATCTTCGGGCGTTCACGTACTACGACGGAACAAGTTACCTGAAATGGGAAGAGAGTTTTGCGTTTTTCTCAAGGTATTTCATCAGAGAATGTGGTCTGCCGAGCAAATGTGGGGCTTACGGCTACTGCAGCAGAGGAATGTGTGTGGGTTGTCCGAGCCCAAAAGGGCTTTTGGGGTGGAGTGAGAGGTGTGCGCCGCCGAAGACCCCGGCGTGCGGCGGAAAAGAGAAATTTGGGTATTATAAGATAGTGGGGGTGGAGCATTTTTTGAATCCGTACAAGAATGATGGTGAAGGGCCGATGAAGGTGGGGGATTGTAGAGCTAAATGCGATAGAGATTGCAAGTGTTTAGGGTTCATTTATAAGGAGTATAGTTCTAAATGCTTGAGGGTTCCATTGTTAGGGACTTTGATTAAGGATATTAACTCCTCCTCTGTTGGTTACATTAAGTATTCCCTTTAGGAGAATGGAGGTAAGAGTGGAGTTTGGTTTTATTGGAGGTTGTTCTTGTTGGTTAATGTGTGTTGTTATTTGAAGAAGAAGAATAAAAGATATCATGAGAACCATATATATCTCATTAGTCAATAAATAGGTCACATTTAATGAAATGTGAGCTTTCATTACTAAATCTATTATCAAGTGGTTTTTGAGGAGACATGGTGTTACCAATTCAACTACTTATGATTATTATATGGGTCTCATACCCTCTTTTTTCTACTAACTTTCCATCATTAGAAATATATATATACATATAAAAGATATTATCATAATCGTCTACATTTTGGTTATGTTTCTTAATAGAAGGAAATAAAATAAATACATATTTTTTAACCTAAGATTCATGATTGATACATGAATCTAAATTTACTACAAATGCGAAATTTTAATTACGGATAAGTAAACGTGATTTAAATAATAAAATAATTCTTGATTTGTATTGCATTGAGTTTTGGTTATAATGAATTTTGTTGATTACAATAGGTTTTGGGTTAGTTTTCATATGGCACGTAACAAATTGGAAAAACTCAGGTAATTTATCATTTTTTTATAAAAAAAATCAGATTTATCCTTCTTCTCATCCTCTTTTTTTCTTTTCTCTTTGTTATTTATTTTTATATTTTTTCTTTCCATCGTCTTTTTCTTTTTTTCTCCAATTTTTAAAAATATTTTCATTTGTTTTTTCTTTTCATATTTTTTATTCTGCAATTTTTCTTCCTTCCCATCATTTGTCCTTCCTTTTCATATCCTTCCTTCTACCATTTTTATTTTCCTTCCATCATCTTTTTCTCTTCTAATTTTTTTTCTTTTCTTTTCCATCATCTTTTTCTTTATTTGTGTGCCAAATATAAAAGATTGTAAAAAAAAATCGTTGAGATATTAGATTAAACGATAATGTATAAAAATAGTCAAATTTAGTTCCAAATATAAACGATCGCGTACAAATCTAAATCAAAAAAATCGTTAGAGATTTGGAAATCTAAACTATCAAATCTAAATGATCCGTACAAAAAAATCATTATCTAAACGATCGCTTATACAAAAATCTTGAAAAAAATTGTTTAGATTTGGTTACAAAAATTTAAACGATCATGTGTCAAATCTAAACGATCGTATACCAAAAAAATCTTGAAAAAATCGTTTAGATTTGGAGCCAAATCTAAACGATTAAAGCTAAACCTAAACGATTCATTTTTAAAATTTCTCATTGTGAGCCTATTTTTCCGTTTCGAAATTGTTTGGTGTAAATATTTTGTTAATTTGTTTTATTTTTGAAAAGATCCTATGGGTTTTTGCATTTATGAAAAGTTGAAGGTTGTCAACAAAAATAGCAAATTATGAGTTTTACTTTGGAAGAATAGCAAAATTAATTTTAAATTGTTAGAATAGCAAAACATAAAAATTAGAAAAAAAAAATAAATGAAACAATCCCTCAAATGCCCGTATCTAAAATGAAAAGTATAATTATTTACCTAAACCCCAAAGACACTATAATTGAAATAACATATGTTACATAAAAATTTTACCCCAAAAACATAAAGATTAGAAAAGTTGTCATTAATGGGAAGCTCCACCTCATGCCTGCAAAATTTAAAATCTATTTCAAGGTCCAAAAGATGCAATTCATTTGAAATGAGTAATTGCAAAATTGAGACATATTCAATCCAAGAGTTTGACTCTACAACTGTGGAACAGCCATAGCCGAAAGCTTCAAGTTGAAAAGGAGAGCATTGTTGATATTATAATAAAGATAAAATCATGAAATTATACCATAGAATTCAAAACTTATATACATCTTAGCAAGCTAAGAAACGCATCGATGAGTTCGTCCACTCAAATCGATGAGTTCTTCATTCATTCGAGATTCATTTGAGCTATTCTGTCTTGTTTGCAAGAAAAAATTTCTCTCTCACACTGTGTTTGTCTCTTGTCGGTTGCCCCTCTCTCAATCTCCTTCTTTTCTTTTCTCTAATAAAGCCTAAAAGAAGATTCGAATAATTGAAACAATGCCATTGAGACATAAGTAAATTCTAAAATTTAAATTCACATTGTTATTAAAAAATATATATTAAAATTTAAATTCAAATTGTCATTAAAAATATATCTTATAAATGGTTTAAAATATAACAAATTGAAAATCTTGTATATATATATTTGTCATTATTATAAGGGAGGTTGTTGCAATCTTGTCTAGCAACAAAATAACAAATTTAGTTAAGATTTACCAAATTTGGACATTGTTTGCAAAATAAACTCTTTTAATAAAAGAGACACAATAAATTAATTTTTTTATAATAAAAATCAATCAAAATAAGTGTACAATTTGAAATATAAATTAAAATAATTATGTATTATCTAATAATTTTTTAAAAAAATAATTTGATATATAAATCATACAAAAATATTAAATTAGTGTTGCCATTATTTTAGGGATTAGATTTCATAATATTTGAATTCAAAACACTATGAAATCTAATAAATGAGAAATACTTGAAAATCTTTTAGCAATTTTTTAAGGAAATATTTATTATTAAATATAAGTTTTATGAATTAAGTAAATAAATGTTAATTAATTTGATTTAAATACTAAAAATTCAAAAATTTGTTATGAATTATAGACATATATTTAGAGATATTGAGGAAATCTTGTCAATCCCGTAAATATCATAAATTAGTTAATATTTTTAAAAACTAATTTATAGTTATTTGTGACTGTGGAAATTAGTTAATATTTTGCAAAACTGAATGTAGTTTGCAAATACACTGTATCTCTAAAACACGTTGTTCACACGAGATTTCGAAGAAATGTAATACTTGGAATTGAACTTTGATATATTGATGAATATTGTGGATACAATCTCTAGTATTTACTCCATTGATGCTTTCTTTCGAATACAAGTTAAAACTTAGAATTTCTCAAGTTAAAACTTAGAATTTCTTGATCTTCGGTCTATAGGATGTTGTAGTTACAAGTCTATTTGAGTTTCAGTCTTCTGGAATTCAAGAAAAATTTGATCTTCCAAGTCTTCAATCTTTCAAAAGATGATCTCGAAGTTGATAAGAATTTGCACGTCTTGAGAGCTTGTAGAAGTTTGAATCTTCAATTCTTCAGAGCCTCAGTACTTCAAAGCTTCAATTCTTCCTTCAACCAAAGACTTCCAAAAATGAATGGCAAGGGTTTCTATTTATAGAGAAATTTTATGGGCTTTAGGTGGGCTTGAGCTCATTTGCTTGGTGGGCTTGGACTTGCGTCCATTTGCTTGTTGGGCTTGGACTTAAGCCTATTTACGAGTTCGGCTTGGACTTGGGCCCATCTGCTTCTTGTACATGGGCTTGAGCCCATTTGTTTATTGGACCTGAATTGGGTTGGGTTGAGTAAACTTAATTATCCAAACTCAAACAAAAGTATAATTATTACCATATTTACTGTGATGATGTGACATAATTTAATTGGTCAAAATTTCTTGCTCAAACATGTTATCCTACCTAAAGGTATAAACAGGTAAAAGAAATCCAAAAAATTCTATGACCATCGATTTTTTCAAAATTCTTAATATTTTTTAAATTTACTATTTTTTAGCCATTTATCTCAAAAGTTAATATGTTATGTATTCACGAAAAAGGGGGCTTTTGATTGGACTTTGGAAAGATTAGAATCAAGAAAAGAGAGGTTCCTATATCCAATTGAGAAGAAAAGAGAGTCCAAGAAATAAAAATGTTTTTGACTTTAGGGTCCAATACCTTTATAATCCACAACAAATTAAACCCTCACATGGTTTTGGACCTTTCTTTTCTTCACTTGAAAACAATTCCATCTTTGAAATACTTGTCTACATTCTAATTCTAACAATGTAACTATATATATATATATATATATATATATATATATTAGATCTACTATTATGTCGATAAAATATGAGATTTTGTGTTTCAATACCTGAACTTTTAAAAATAATTCACTTTGGTTCGTTTGTTAGGTTTTGATTCTTTCTCTCTCCAAAACTCAACTCTCTCATGTTCCCTCCTCGGTTACCACACCCTTTAGTATTATTTTATTATTATTTTAAATTAGATTCTTGAAGCATGAGTAGAATAAAAAGAAAACAAAATAGAACTCACATATTTAGTGGTAACATCATGTCTATGTGAAATAAAACTACAAAATAAAATTAAAAATCTATATAGAAAATAAATGTTATTTTCACTTTAAATATCTATATAGAAATTAAATGTTATTTTCACTCTTAATCAATTTAATTAATATGATTAATCTAAATAGGCTAGTGATCCAAATATAGTAAACACAGTTAATGAAGTCTTAACCAAAGTAAAGTAGTTTTAAAAGTTAAAAGGGACAAAATTTAAGGATGAAAATAAAATTTCAACTATAATTTTAAAACTAAATATGGTGTCTTTCAAATTTACTATTGATTCAAAGAGAAATAAAATGTTGGTTAATATAGTTTTAACTATGAAATCACGTTTCTAAAGGGACTAAATTATAGAGTTGAAAATAATAGTTGTAGATGATGTTAGTGAGAACTAGGTAAGTTGTGTATTATTAAAAGCATATAAGCTAAGATAAGATCGGTAATGTTGGACATAAATTAAAATTATTGTTGGGTGTGTGTCAACTACACATATATAAAATTACATATGTGTATTACTTAATTGTTTGTTGCAAATATTATGTTTTCATGACTTTAAATCCCCCACCTTGAAGTCGATTCATTTGAAAGAACGGTGAGAATTATGTTGGTCATTAAGTGTTTTCAATTTTTGTTTTTAACAATATAGATAATAACAAAACAAGAACCTTTTCTTACACAAAAGATATTAATTCAAAATCATTGAAGTTCATCTTGAGGGTGACCATTCAAACGGCGAACCAAATCGAAAACTCAATGAAATCGAAAAATGTGGTTCGATCTGGTTTTACAAAATTTGAAAACGAACTAATTTGGTTCGGTTCGGTTTAACATTCGAAAATCAAATTTAAAACCAAACCAAACTGTTTTAACTATTGTATATATTTATTTTTGTATTTTTGTATTTATGCTTTAAAAAAAGAGTAAAATCAAATTTAAACCGAATCGCTTTTAATTTAAAGAACAGAATCGAACTAAACCGAATTGTTTTTTTTTTTAATATCCAAACCAAACCACATAAATACGGTTCGGTTTAGTTTCATATATAGAAATTTCGATTCAACCAAACCAAATTGTTTGCATTCCTAAGTTGAACTCATTCATTTACAATTGAGTAGGGGTCAAGTTGATTCTTTGATCTTTTAAAAACTTGCTTGATAATCAAATGAATTGAATATCTATGTATAGAGAGATTTTATTAAAAGTATATGAGAAAAATAACAATAAGATTTTGCTATATTGGATTTTTCTCTTTGCTCTTAAAGACGCTACATTGTGGTTAATGAACTTAGAAAAATGGGTATATGAAAAAAAATCAGTAGATCAATAATTAAGAATTACGATTGTCAGATAACTAATTTGATTATTAATAGAATAATGTTTGATAAAGTATGAAAAGAAATAAAGAAAGTCAAATCACATTAAATTTGTATATATTTTAGGTGATGGGAGGGTGTGATAATTTGTGTTTTTGGAGAAAGTATAGCATTGATATTAGAAACATATGAAAAGTTCTAAAAATGGAATCCTAAGGTGAATGTTATGATTAAAAATCATATCAAAATTCCATCATATTTAATTTATGTGATAATTATTATTGTGTGGGACATTATAGACTATACTCCATTAGTTGCATTTCAGTTTCAGTGGCATACACCATAATTCCCTCTACAATAATAATAACAAAATATATATATATATATAAACATTTTTGTTTTGTTAATTTCATAGATAATCAACTTTAATAAGAAGGTATTTTACTTTTGAAAATTAAGTCTATAAATACTATTTTTATCTCCAATTTTTTTCATTTGCTATCTACATTCTACTCCGTGTTTAAAAGATCAATTCAAATTTAGAAAATTAGAAAAATTAGTTTTCAAAAAATGGAGAATTTGTGGTTAAAAATTCAACCATTATTATATGTAAGAAATATGCAAATCATTGTATAAGATATAGAAAGAAAACAAGTTTAAATTTAAAAATTAAAAAAAGTGAAATGATTATACTAATGTACCATACACATTAATCTTTAAATCAGTAGGAAAAAGAGAAGAAAATATATTGAAAAATGAATGAGATTAACTAATGAAAGAAATACATAATCCATGCTGAATAATAAATATATATAATAATAAGATTGACACAAAATCTCTATGAATTAAAGAGGCAATAAAAAAGAGAGTAATTTGCAATGACATACCCATATTTGATCCAGAAATTGGCTGTGCTGAAACTCCAATTTGAAGAACCAAAATAAAATAGAAAAAGAAAAAAACCCACAATGGTTTAAGGTATAAGGAAAGATTAATTAAGAAAAACAACTTAATTAAAATTACTTTTAACTCAAAAGAGCTTTTTGCATGCATGTGTTGTTGTTTAATTTTGAGATCAAATATCCATATTGCAACTGAGAGACCCTCCAAAAACACATCAACTGCTCACTACTCCTTCTCTTAGGCCCCTGAAATACAAGTTTAAATATTTGTAATAATTAAGCAACCAACAAAGTTCATACATGATCTTAGTTCATCAATTATACCCCTTAATCTAGTTTTGATTCGTTTTCTTTTTTCATTAATTTCATCCTCATTTATGTTAATTTGCAACCATGTATATAATGCATAAATTAATTACTATAAACATTTGATAAATATAATTGAAAGGTTAAGGACGATGATGTTAAAACTTTTAAAAATATAGAGACGAAATTGAAAAAAATCAAAATATATGATTTAAATGTATAGTTTAGTGTGCGGTATTTTTGTGTTATTAAATATTAAAACAAAATTGGGTTATGAGATACAATAAAATAGAAAGACTAAGAGACAAATGAAAGAAAAAAGGGATGGAAATAGTTATTGATTTATTTGGAATATTACAAATGATAATTTTATATTTCTTGAAAAAGAAAAAGGTGTCTAAGGAAAAAGTTAAAGATACTAATAATTGTTCTATACCTCTAATCATATATATTCTAAAGAAACCCACCATAAACCCTAGCTCATGTATTATGAAATTTAGGGCTTTGAAGCTTTTTGTTTTCAAGAACTATCGGGGATGAGAAATTGCAAACCTAAATTCATGTTAACTATCGTTGAGCTAAGTTTATTTTGACAGTGAAACTCTACGATGATTATATTATATATATATATTCTCCATTATTCCTTGAACTTTCTCTTAACATAAAAACAAAAGAAGATTAATTATGTTCATTCACTTTGTTATATGTTGATCTCTTCATAATTTTGAGAATATAAAACCATATATTATTTTGATTTTGAATGCTTAAATGATGTATTTTGATCAACATGAATAAATAATTTTGATCACCACTTCATAATCAATCTCAAACATGTTTTGAAACAAACAAAACATTTGATATATACACTAATCATTTAGTTGTTTCTCTAAAAAATTGAAGGTTTGAATTTCCAGTACTTAGAAAATTTATTGGATTAGTGTTTAACTAACCTCATCATCATAATACTAATTAAATAGGATATATATATATTAATATTAATATTTGAATTAGGATATATATTTACCTTGTTGATGAGTGTTAATTGGAATCTTCTTTTTCTTCTTCTTCTTATATGGGATTCCTCTGGCCTTGGATTGAGAGTCCCTAACTTCCCTTAAATAAACCCTAATAGCACCACTAGCAAATGGATTAGTGTCTGATGAGCCTCCATTTTCTTCATAAGCAGCTCTAAGGCGACCAATAAGAGCATCAAGGCTGCCCCAAGCTTGTCTAAGAGGGCAAGTACAAGGCCCTGCTGGCTCAGGTTCTCCAAAGAAACCACACCCATTTAAATGCACTTTTGTCTTCCCAAATTGGTCTAGATATCTAAGGAATTCCAATACATGACTTGAATTGCATTGTGATATAGCCAATGGTGGCCTTTGGTTCCTCAAATATTGCCCAAAAGTGTACCAATCTCTCCTCTTTTGTGACTCGTACCGACTAATCACTGGTGCGCCTACTACTGACGATGTTGGTGCTGCTTGTTCATCTCCTCGTTCAAACTGTTGTTGTTGTTGATGATGATTGTGATCGTCAACAACAACGATTAGAGCTGAGGAAGAAGAAGAGGAATTTGATGATGATCCTTGATGAACATCCTTGCCTTTACTACTCGACATATGATCGATCTGTTCAAGATTAGATTTTACGAACAAAACCAATTGGGTAAATGTTCTGGAGATAGCAGAGTGAAGAGATGAGAAGGGAACAAGAATTTTGCTGAGTGGGGGAGTAATAGAAGGGGGGAAACACAAGAAAAATGAAAGAATTAGATCGTATCATGGAGGAGACATCATATGGTCCAACCTCATATTGCTTTATTAATTCTTTTTTCCCTCTCTCTCTCTCCCACACACCTTTTAATTGTACTATATTAATTAACCCAATAACCCATTTCTTTTCATGATTTCGCCTTATAATAATTAGATTTTCTATCGTCCAAATTCAATCATCACTTTCGTCTAAGCTAATTAATTATAATCTAATGTAATTATTAGGTTAATTACAAGCTAATTTCTTTTTTCATTTTCGACAAAATTATCTATCAATCAAAACTTAACATGTGGAGCTTCGGAAAGAAACCAAAATAAAGTTAGTAAAAAAAAAAAAGAGAAAATAATGAAATATAAATTTTAAAAAAGAATTCCCTCGCACTCATTTTAAATATATGCGTATAATGATTAATAAACGCAAATATATGAACAAGAATGATTTTGAAGTACCTAGCAAATCTCATCTTTGTCTAGCAAAACTTCATTCACAATTTATAGGTCATTGTGAATTTTACTTTTAATTTGAAAAGTGAAACTCTTCTCTTCATATATCATACGCTCAATTTATTATTATTTTTTTTATAAAAAAAGGATATGTAATAACCGCACGTGAGAAGATCATGACTACAAAATAATATAAAAAATAAATTAATAATTTCTTATAGAATTTAATAATAAAAACTTTTTTCAATTTAACAAATAAATTAATACACATCTTGATATATTAATACAATATTTTTGAATCAATATGATAAGTTGGTTGAACATATAAACTTCTTTTTGTTTAGACTGCAATGATACAACAATAGACCAAATGATCAAAACATAAAGTATTAATTAAATTGATAAAATTATAGTTAATTAATGGCCGACTAAGCATCTTTATGCAGACACGTGGCACTTTATTATTGGATTCTAAATTTTTTTTCCTCCTTTTTTATTTTGCTAATTGTTTTAATTTAATGGCACTATGGCCAATATCTTCCATAATCTTAATTAGCACTGCTAATAATGCTTTTGGAATAGTTAATTAATGATTTCTTTTTAAGTGTTTGCTTTTGTTGTTATCCTTAAATATTATTTTTCCTCAATAATCATTCAATTATCTTTTTTTTTTTTTTTAGTTAGAATTGAAATTAGGAGATTTTTTTTTAATTACATTTTTTATTTATTAGAATTAAGATGAGAGAATTGAGGTTAATGAGTTATATATGTTGATGTATATAAGAAATTAAAGCTTCTGTTTTTCTTTTCTCTTTTTTTCTAGGGTTTCTAAAAGGCTTCCTTTCTCTTGTATACTAAAATTTAGCATAGAAAAAGGGAATTTTTTTTAAAAGTATTGTTTATATACCTCGATTAATCTCATTAAACAATTTGTAGCCTTACAACATCTAACTGTAAAGAAAAATGGTAAGTTATTAAATCTTAGATAGGTGATCACCATGAATTTAACTTAGGACTTTTAAACCTTTAGATTTTTCTTATATTCCCACTACCAGTACTCAACTAATCCATGATGGTTAATTATTTGGAAATTAGTTAATCTTTTTCTATATAAAAAAAATTAAGCTATAAATCTCCTTTCTACCTCTAAATTTCTACTTTTGCCTAATATTTTAAGAATCATGCTAAAATTTGAAAGTAATAACATTTTTTTATATAAAAAAAAAAAGGTGTTTGTAATAACCTATTTTTGGAATTTGGAATTTAGTTTAGAATTAAGTTCTTTTACTTATAAAAAATGAAAACGATAATAAGAAATTGAGAGAAAATAAAGTTAATTTTTAAAAAATGAAATAGTTTTATGAAACGAAATCAAATTTATTACCAAACCAACCTTTTAACCATTGAATTATGTTAGAGGTTTTTTGTTTTTAGGATAGAATTAGAATCTCGAGGAGCCAAAGTTTGTCTAAGTTTTTAAGGACAATAATTCCATTGTGCACATCAATATGATACATTTACACATCACATTTTGTCAATCATCCCAAAAGATTTCCATACTTTTAATTTGTCTATATGAATTCATGAATAATAATAATCCCATCTATACATACATATATATCATTCCTCACCCTTAAATCATTGTAACTTTGAAAATAAGTGTCCTTAGGATCCACAATATCGACTTTTTTTCCCCTCATCTTTCCAATAATAATTCTCACCTACACCTTGCAAAACCTTTGGATTTATTCAGGATTATTATTGGTGAGGTAGTAGAGTATTTTTATACTTTATTAAACTAAGCCTACATTATCATATAATTAAGTGGTTAACAACACATCTACTCATTTGCATCTCTATTTTCTAAGACGATGCTATTGCTACAATCATGTTTTTTTAAATTTGGTTAGGCCCATTTCTTTTACCTACAAAATTCAAGCCCAAAATAATGGAACAAACTTCACTCAATCAAATACGATAATATTCATGCAAGAAAAAACATGAGGTAAGAACTAATTAAATTTTTTATTAAAAGTATATAGACACTAAAATAGAACAAAATACAAAATGTGAAAACTTAGATAATGATTTTTTTAAAAAAAAAAAAAAGTAAAATCATGGAAGTTGAAGATTTTAACTCTGAAGTGCATATTTTTAAGAAATAAAGGCATGGGATTGGGATGAGAGGTTGAATGGCAATGGGAAATATAATCCACACGTTAATGGACGCAATTGCATGGTGCGTTGGTATCACATCACAAACAAACATTTTTCTTCTCTACTGAATCCAAATATGCTCTAATCTAATTTTAAACGTGAAAAAGAGAATGTGAACATAAAAAGACTCATTCCTAAATTGTTTTAATATCACAAGCTCATTAAAATAAAACAACCTTCATCAACTTTTCTTCTTCAACTGCTTTTGAATAATAGCCTACCATCATTTATAAAATTAAAAATACAAAATTTACAGATCTAAGTTGTTAATCATTTTTGTGTCATCTGTGGTGGTGACCTATGCTTGCCGACTATCCCTCTAGAGATGCCAAACACAAATTTTATTAAACACGAACTATGATAGTCTACATCTTGAACACATATTCACTTCCACACACTATTATAATCTAAAAACCCTAGATGATAATTGCATACCAAAAATTGACAGAAAAATTTTGATTTGTCAATATTATATATTTGAAAGTAAAAGACCATGTTACATATCAAATTTAGGAATTGAATTATTAATTATTATTTAAATTTTGGAAGTGTTTTTTTTTTTTTTTAAGAAAAAAAAAAAGAAAAAAGAAAAGAATTGAGGAATTCAGAAAAGATGTAATACATAGATCAATCAAATCAACCAATTCATAGCCGGCAAGGCAATGAAGCATTGAAAGGCTCCTTCAAAAGCGACCACCATTCACTTTTTTCCCCACATTTTAACATGTTAGGTGAATGCCCCTTCCCCACATGTGACACCCCTTTCTCCATTTTCCTTAATCTTCCATTCTTGTTCTAATTTTATACATCGAGACATTGGGGCTCTACCTCAAATACTCATCTCGTTCTCACTGTCACGCCTGTCTCAACACGACCCCTAGTATAGTAGGGGTTGAGAATTCGATAAACCTTTGTAACAAATTAGCATACACAAACTATATATACCTAACTTCTATGATCAAGATAAGAGTTTCTTCCTTAATTAACAAGTCAACTTTACCCATCAAATAATGGCATATTATAGTAAGGGAGGTTGACAGAATAAAACTAATAATAAATAAATAAACAAAGTTTTTTTTCTCTATTTAATTCTTTAAAATTTAAATTTAGTTGGGAAAGTGTGGCCCAACCTTTTCTAAGGTGTGTTTGCTTTGAAGGACAATCTAACTTTAAAAGTGCAATGAATAAAACCAACTACCCAACCCACTCCCCCTCTTAAGAAAACCAACTCCTCCTTCAAACACTCAGAAACTTTCTCACACCCATTTTCCAACAAAAGAAACCATTTATAATATTTATGTTACACCCCATTAAATGATCCCACCCCCCCCTCCAAAAAAAGAAAAACCACCACCATTTTTGTGAAAACAGATACCAATCTATCAACATGCTTCTGATTGATTATAACCTTAAATATCAGCTTTTGATGAGGCAAGAAGGAAAAAAACAGTAAAGTATTGGGTGAAGAGATGTTTGGAGCAATGGAAAATGAAGAATTTTTTTTTATTATTATTAAATGAGAAAATGTTTGAAGAACAGAAGAACTAACAATGATGGTAACAATGTATTTTCACCCTTTTTTTCACTAAATCCCCCACACTATTTTATCCATTCATCCATCTACCCCTTTCCTCCTCCTTTTGTTTTTGGTTTTTTTGGGTTTTTCTTTTCTTGTATATATCATATATACATGTACAGATCCTCATTTACCAACAGCCATTTCTCTCTTGCCCTCTCCCTCTGCCTAAAATGTAGCTGAGTTTGAATTGGGATTTTGATGATTCTACAAGTTCGATACAACGGGGGGGAGTAGACTGATAAGTCTAGGAAGTGATAGAGACTAATTGAGTTGAAGGGTGTTGTAGTAAGGAAACCTTATGGGAAAATGGATATTTAACAACAAGAGGAGATGATGGGGAGAAGGAAAAAAAGATGGAACCAGAAAGCAATGAGGAATGAATGAATAGAATAAGGAACAACTCCAAAAATGAACTATACTATCTCTCTCTGGATTCCATTGTCTTTTTCTTTTTTTTGGTTGGATAATGGGGATTATTTCGAGCCTTCTAATTATCACAGTTATCAGGTAATTCCTTATGAGGTAGGAAGGAGTTCTGGCAGGCATTGGGGGTTCAGAGTTCGGTAGGAAGAGGAGAATTGCTAAAGGAAATGAGCTCAGGCAGCAGCAGTAGATTTTTGTTCTATAAGCTATAATATCTCACCGAATGCTCCAACATGTCGCGAGTCGGAGATATGATCTCTTTCACTCGATTGCCGCTTTTGTAAATCTTGAATGTTGGTACAATCCTTACGTTTTCAGTATCTGCAATAGCTGGACTTTCTTCTAGATTCACCTTTTATGACAAATAGAAAATAGATAACATATTTGAGAAAGTTTACATTTCAATCTAAATATACAGACATCGTTCAGATGATATGAAGCGAAGAAGACAGACATGTACCTTGAGGAAATTAATGGAAGGGTAGCGACGACAAAGAATATCCACAAATGGCGATATTTGCTTGCATTGTAAATCAGACGCTGCTTTGAAATGAACCACAGTGACGCCTGCAATTTGAAGTTTAGGAGAAGAAAATCATATCAAAGGGCAATCTTAACTTCTATTTGAGAAGTCTCTGAGTTCAAAACCCAACAAAGCTCCAAGTTTAATTAAGTTTAACCATACCTGGAAACGATACGGCAGCTCTGAACTGATCGAGGCTTGACACGTCCTCAACTTCGCCACCAAATTTCAGATTATGAACTTCTTCCCCCCTAGATTTTTTTAATGCAACTTGAGCATGAAATAGAGACTCAGCAACTTCATTGTCATCTGGAAGCACCGTCCTCAAAACTTCATAATCTCTTACAGCCTCCTCCCACTTTTCAAGCTGCAGCCAATCCAAAATGGAGTTAGAAACAAAACCCAACTATCATGCATAAGCTAAGCCCCGCAGCATTCTAAGTTAAGACTATTTACCTTACTATTTGAGGCAGCCCTTCGAAGGAGGGCTTTCGTGTAAGTTGGTTGGATAAGTAATGCTTGATTGCAATCTTCGATGGACCGCTCCCACACCCCAAGTTTAAACCAACAAGCTGCCCGATTGCAGTAGAGAACTGAATTCGAAGGGTCGAGCTTCAGACCTTCCCCATAGGCTGAGCAAGCTTCTGTGTACCTTTCTGATTTAAAAAGATCATTGCCCCGAGTGCGAGCTCTAGCAACCAAGCGCACATTATTAAGCAGGACTGCCACTTCAACATTCCGAGCATCAATCTGCCCTGCTTTCTCAGCAGCCGTAACTGCATTCTCAAACCTGCAACATATCCATTATCCAATTCCCACTCTCTCAAAACCGTTTCGCAGCTGTACTTTTCAAGCTAAAATTGTAAGAACATACCTTCCCAATGCCATCTCAATTTGGGCGTGAATGAAGTGAGAGTATGCTTCTGAAAGCATTCCAAAAAACTTTGTTTGTAAGCACGAGTTGGTCGACGGATGCAACTTCGGAACACTAAATAGGCTGGATTCCGCATCTTCAATCTGATGAAGCTTTAAAAGAGCTTCCACTCTACTCATAAACAGCTGTAGATAGATAAACAATCAAACAAACTCAGTTTTTTCTATTCTCAATCAGAAGAAATCAAAATTTGCAATTAAAAAAAATATTTGAATAGCTCTTGCCTGAGGTGAAGAATCTGCACCAGCAGAAATTGCAGCGTCGGCCTCCTTCAATACACTTTTCCAATCTCTAACACGACGGGCGTCCCCACATCTACTTATATGCCTCTCTACTACCTGCAATCTTTGCAACTCATTTGGATCTGGCTGAACACCGGGAAAACAAAGGTGTTTCCTAGCATTCTCTACCTGTCCTAACCTGCAAAATCACATCGAGATATAACAAATAAGCCAAACGTTCATCTATTGATCAATCGCTAGATAAACAATTCTTAGAAAACAAACCATCAAGTCAGCTACAAGAACATCAAAACAACACAGACAAGTCAACCAACTGTAACGCTACATGATTATGTCAACACATTCCAGTTTCAAATCGCTTACACCTGAATTCATTTTCAATTACAAAAAGAACTAAACAAAAAGCTAGCTCAATGCAGATCACAGACAGATACTTAAGCATAAGTTTAGTGAACTAGCAACACCGTTTCCTCAGCAGTGTACATTCCAAACCCCGTCAATAAATCAATAAGAAAAAAAGTTTATCTTCGTTTCAATCTCAAATCTCAACCCACCTACGAAACAGAGATGCCAAACGCTGATGAGCCCGAATATAATTGGGATCCAATCTCACCGCCTCCTCGCACTCGCTTACAGCCTCCCCAAGCCGACCTAGACCGGTTAAGGCAGCCGCTCGGTTACTCCGGTAAGCTGCATTGGCCGGAGATATTGCAATGGCTCGATCATAAAGATTCAAAGCCTCAGCGAAATGTCCCTTTTTGTACTGCTCATTTCCAGCTCTCTTCAACTCTTCCGGATCCCCACTCTGTTTCGCCCTCTTCAACGAGTCTCCACCACCAATACCACCGGCCCTCGAACAGGCGTTACTAATCGATTCAACGGCGCCGGTTTTGACACCGCCGAGTCCCCGCATTATGCTCCCATGGCCATAATTTCCCGACCCAGAACCCAAAACGTCAGTCCTCGAGCTCCGATTCGTAGACGGCATGCTCGGCTTCAAGATCCTTCCTGAAGGGCAAATATTGCCAGTGGGAAGCACATTGGAGGGAGAAGTAACAGAGCTTTGAGACTGACCCGAGTAGATTAGCGGATGATTAGAAGCGGAATCGGATCTATTGTGACCCGACTTGAAATTCTTAGGGGTTCCGATGGATCGGAGGCTCTCCGCGGCGGTAGGGCTACTCTCACTAGACCCAGAGAGTTCACCGGAGTGATTATTAGGACCTGAATCGGATCTTTTAGCAACTGGGTTGGGTCCATTCCGGCCAGAAACCGATCCAGAGGAGCTGGAACTACTACTGGCAGCGGGGCCGCCACCAGTCTGGTGACGAGTACGCAATGGCGAAACAGGGGAACCCAGATCTAACTCACGAAAGTCTGGTTTGTTAACTTCACAGCTCACAGAATCTCGAAAGCGATCGGAAAGATGATCAAAACGAAGGTCGGAAATGGGATTCCCAGAATGCGACATTTTTCAAGCTTCCGAAAAACGAAATCCACTTTTGCCGTTGACCCAATACAGAATGAGAAGATTAAATCAGAAGAGAAGAAAAAAAACCCTCCTTTAGAAACAGAGGGAAAAATCCCCAATGGGGTATAACCCAAAAAATTTCAGCAAAATCCGTCGAGAAGTAGACGAAGGCCCGTAAGAAATGTGTTTGAAGAACACATTAAGAAAGAGAGAGAGAGAGAGAGAGAAAGAAAAAAGAGAGAGAGAAGAGGTTGAAGAAGATGGGGATCTCGTGAAATTAAAGAAGGAAGCAAAGAATGAATGTGAGTTCTTCAAAACAAAAACAAAAAAAATAAAAAAGAGAGAGAAATCTTGAGAGAGAGTTTTGATTCTTCTTCTGTGAAATTAAAAGGCAAAAATGGAGGATGAGATGAGATTTTACAGAGTTTTTTGAGAGATTGAAGAAAGAAAGAAGAAAGAAAGAAAGATGTTATACATTTATTTTGCTCTTTTATACACTACATAAACTCCACCTGCTGCTTCACGAGACAAGTTTTCAGTTTTTTTTTCTTTTTCTTTCCTTATAATTTTCCTCTAAATATAAACCCTTTCTTTTATTTTTTAATAAATCAAGTAGGGAAAAAATTTCTTATCTTTCTTCAACTAAACTCTCTTCTTCTTCTTCTTCTTCTTCTGCACATTTCGCTTTTATAATTTGTTTCTTTCCAGATTTGAGCCTTTTCCACTCTCTTCCGTTAGCGCGTGCTTCTCACTCTCTCTTTATATATAATATATATCTCTATATATTTTTTAAAAATTAAAATTATGGATAAAATTATGTTTTTATTTTAAAATTAATTTTAAAAAAAAATCGATCTTTATCGATGGTATAGAAATGCACAACATCAAATAATAGAAGCTCTAAAAATAGTTTTAGCCTCTTTCTTTTCTATAAAAAAATAACACTCTATTACATTATTCTTTTTTTCTTCTATAAAACTATCAACATTCAATTATGTTTATAACCCTTTTTTTGGTTTATCAATTGAAACTATAAAGACCTTACCTTATATAAAATGATATGATACTGTAAATACATTCATTTGTCGTCGTTGTACATCATTCAATTCTAAGTCAATTTATAGTTCTTGTCATTGCGACATATATAGAGAAAGACTTATTTGAAACCAATAAAGTTTAAAGGCTTAATCAAGCTGACCTAGTCCAAGGTCAAGCAATGGCAAGTTGCGTCAAACCCTCAAATTGTCTCTTTCAAAGTCTATTTGAATATTAAGAACGTTGATTTCATCTAAATCTCAATACTTTTTACTTCCTGCTTTGATATTATAAGGTAACAAATATAAAATTAAAACTTTTAGAAAGTTGTTATTAAAAAATCCAGTGGGAGTTTCTTCCAAAAAGTAATTATCAAAAGGAAACAACCCATTCTTTTAAATTTTGTTTATTTTAAATTTAGAGTATTTATTTTTACAAGTATAATAATTAATTATTTGAGTGATTATGAATATAAATTATCCTATCACAAATTCATAGAGGTAAGAAAAAACCAAACTAAGTTCAACATTCTTTTCCTTTTTTTTTTAACCCATTCTGACAATTATTTTTATTAAATTTATCCACCTTTATTTCATTATTCTCTAAAATATTTTAAAATATTAAAATTAATTTTTAGTTATTTTTATAGTTTAAAATTATTTTTTAAAAAAAATACGAGAGGAAGACAATCCAACTCAAGAAAAGTATCAAATTTTTAATTATATTAATTACGATAATTTTCTCGACTAATTATACAGCAGAAAATTGTAAAAAAAAAAAAAGGAAGAACGTCACGAAGATAACAAAATTACAAAAACTATGGAGAAAATGTGGAGAAAAATGTTTATTACTCTTTTTTTTCTTTGTTCTTCTAAACAAATGAATATTAATAAGTAGTTAATATTAAAATCCACGTGGTTTATTCGGGAAGAATCCGACCCCACTTGTTTTGGTTCCATCTGGCGTCTCGTAATGTAATATATACATCAAAAAATTTAAAATGGAATTTTCATATCTATGCACCAAAGAATTTGATTCTTTACTCCTTACCCCATTTTTCTTTTTCTTTTTTCTCTTAAGTTTTAAATTATCATATATATTTTAGCTAATTTGGCTTACAATTTTGGTCCGCATACATAAAATTATTCTTGTTTGTATCAAATATGTATTAAGACACGTTCAATAAGGTCGATTTTTCTAATTTTTAATTAACTAAATATATATTGTTAATCTCTTTAGGTGGAACTATTTTCATTTTAAAAAAATATAAGCGGTTTTGTTTTATTTACAACCTTTTTTATATGAAATTATATAGCACGCTTGTATGTTTAAAAGTAGTTAATGATGAAAAAATAAAATATTGTTTAATTAACAAAGACATATATTTATTATTCAAATCGAATAATTGATTAATTCATATGTTAGTGAAGTAGAAATAAAATAAAATATACATTAAACAAAAGGGGAAAAAAGTAATTGAATAATTAGAATTACTTATTTTTATTATCAATCTTTGACTTGTTGGTGATAATAAATAAAATAATGGATTTAAAGCATTTGGTTTAGGAGTATACTAATTGTTAACTTTCAAATGGTTTATTTTAATTTTTCATAGTCATTGTCATTACTTTTTTTATTGAATTAATTCTCTAAATAAATTCAAATTCCTTTTGAAATTCAATGTTTGATGTGGTCTTGTTTTGAATGCTACATTTAATTTATTTGACTAAAATGTATACATTTTTTAAGTTTTTATTAAATAATTTATTTACAGGAAACAATAAAGAAAAATAGTTTTTCTTTTCTATAAAACACTAAATAGTTTTTATTTGAAGCTTGAAAATTGTAAATGTAATCAAACTTTTAAAGACATCTAAAAGAAAATCTTAAATTATGTTATATTTTTTAAATATTTTAGTTTGCTATAAAAACTAAAATAGAATATAAAAAATTTAAGATAAGAAAATCGAAATCTGAAATTAAGTGGTTCATGGTTTGTGCATATAGAAAAAACATAAAACGAATGAATAAGGAAACAATAATATAATTCCTTAATATAAATTTTGAAAACAACTTTTTATACATTTAATAAATTTTTGTTTTAATATCATTTAATATAATTAATTAATTAATTCAAAATTTTGAACTCAATTGACTACTGATTTATTTTTTAAAAAATGAAAATATTCCTTTCATATACACTCCAAAATGTGATTTTCATTCAACGTATCTGATACTTATTTAGTCATATTTAATTAATAGCAGTTTAGTTTTATATTTAGAAAAATATTTATCTAATATAGTTCTCTTTTCTTTTTTTTTTTCTTAAAGAATTGTTTGAATGGTCAGTTTTCTAAAAACGAAACAAGTTTTTAAAACTTACCGGGTAAAAAAATCGACAACAGAGCTAAATGAAAGCAAGGATTAAAATGTCGTTTTCAATATTGATTTTGCCATTTCAATTTTACAAATATCTCTCTTAATAAAAGGAAGGTAGAAAAAGATTGAAATTAAAAAACCAAGTTAAATTTATTCAAGTGATTAATAAATTAAATGATTTTTTTTGTTGTTGTTTTATCTCTACTAATAAAATATATATGAGATCTTAAATGATTTTTAACATCCTTGATGGATATTTCAATCATACATAATTCTCAAAAACTAAAATTAATATGTCATATCATTTGATAACAATTTAATTTTTCAGTTTTTAATTTTTAAAGAGTTATACTTATTTGATAAAATAAATGATCGTCACTATTTCGAAATAAAACTTTCGAATTTTAAAAACATGCTTTTACTATGGCAATTTTTTCCTTTAAACAAAACTTATATGGTTAATCATTTTTAAAATCCAAGCCAATTTCTCCAATAGTTTTTCAAAAAGCATTGATATGACTTTGGAGTTTAAAAAAACAACCCAATAAGCCCTAAAACTTTCATTCAACGTTCCATTTTAGGTATAATCCAAATTAAATTACAAAAAACACCTTCAAACTTCGTAAAAGTATTGTATTAAATGCAGGGGTGAGGAGTTAAACATGAAACCTCTTGTCCAAAGGTAGTGTCAGTTGAGCTAAGCTCATGTTAGTATTCAAGAGTATTTTTAAAATACATAAATTTACGATATAATTAGTCCTAATCTATAATTATCTTTTAAAAATCAAACATACCTACTAAAAAAAAAGTAGATTTTAAAATATAAAATTGAAAACATGTATTAACACAAAACTTGAGGATTTTTTAATAAAGAAAATAAATGTCATAAAGGTATGAGTACAAAACTTAAATGTTTAATAAGTTAGGGACATATATAGCATTTTCAAACTTCAAACATCTAATTACTTACCATTTAACCAAAAGATGTTACTATAAACATCAACTTTTGCACACACACATTGGAGGGAAAGTTGGAAGAGTTTGAAAGAATTATATTTAATTTAAGTAGATGAATTAAATGGATTTTCATTTTAAACCATTTAATAAATAAAAATTGCTCCCTAGTCCTAGTTGCTACCTATTTATCCTAGATTCCTGTACTTTCCATATTTACACTTTCTTACGCAAAGCCAGAAACTGACACAAAGATTTAATATTTTCCCCATATTACAATAATGCCATTTACCCCCGGGACACGTGGCAGATACTTAAGAAGGTTCTTTCGCCCTTTGGGTATTTTCGTAAATGAAAACATAATTAGGGTTATTTCGGGAAAAGCAGGATCTTGTGGCAGAGACAGACGTAGCTGGCCATGTGCTGGGGAAAGTGGCGTGCCAGCTGGCCCATTCAGGTTGGAGGCTGAAGGATGAGAGTGGCGTCCAGCTAAGCACTTAACGGACGTTTACAAGAGAAAAAAAAGAAGATGGTGACAGAAGAGAAGAGAGGAGGAATGATGAGGAGGCCATCCAAGTCATTGCCAGGTAGATTACATCCTCCCCACCCAAAAGTATATACCTTTTTATCATTTGTATTTACAATCCCAGACGTACTTGCGATTGGTTGAATTAGACTCCCATGAATTACAAAAACATCCAATTTCAATAAAACTAAAAACGGTTATAAAGTTTTAGAGTTTCGTTAGTTACAAAAAGTTCCAAATACGTAAGAACACAATGTGAACGTACAAATGCAAGAGTAGAAACAAAAAGCAAAGAGCAAATCAAATAAATTGGGTTCCAATATTCAAATGAAATAAAAGAAAAGAAAAAGGGAAACCAAATGTAGATGGAGTGAAGCAAATAGTAAAGAAAGGAACAGAAATAATATATAAGATCATATAACATGATAATATGTATATGTGTATATAAATATTGAAATTCTATTTTAGTATATAGTTCTTGTATGTCACAAGGGTAAGGTGAATGAAATAATGTGGAAAAATAAAGAAAAGAGAAAAGATAGAAAAGTTGAAGCGTAGCATCAGGTTGAGGGGAGAAGGACATTCAACATTTATTGATGTTGTTCCCTTGTCTCCAAACTCCAATTATTCTTTTTCCTTTCTTTCTCTCTTTTCACTAATTAAACATTCATTAATTATATTTTCTTCCACATATATTTCTATATAACTCCATTAATTCTATTAATATATATGCCAAAAATATGGTTAACATACCTGCATTCTTTATTATAATCTCAAATTTAAACACTTTCTTGTGTGTCCTATACTTTTCTTCGAAGTGCTTCTAAACCTAAAACTTTTAATTTTATTCATACTATTATTCACATTTAATGCCCTTACTCTTTAATGAATTTGCAAAACTAGATACTTAAAGTTTGTGAAATTAATTTTTTAGTTCATAAGTTTTTTTTTATATAAATATTCGTTTAGTTTCTAAATTTTAAAAGTATACCTTTTTAGTCTAAAAAGTATACCATTTTAGTCTTTACATTTATATAAATAAACTAATGTGATTATTGAGTTTTTGAGATGTTGGAATTATTTGTTTGTTTAATTTTTTTAAAATAATTATATAATATTTTAAATTTGAAAAAAATAATTTTGAAGAGAATGTAAATTTTAGAAATCATTATTCTAAATGTCGTATAATTATTTAGAATAAAGAAAACTTATAAAAATGAGCAAAGTGGGTAAAAACTAGAAATTGAAGCACTATTCAAAGATTAGAATAGTTGGTATGCTATTTTCAAAATTTTACTTTTATCATTAATTCTAACTTTTAAGTTCCAATTCTTTACTAGAATAAACTATGAACATATAATATGTCTCTTAATAACAATTTAAAAGAGAATTAGTACCATCGTTTAGGATTTGATTGTTTAGAATTTTTTTTAAAGATTTGACAAACAAATTTTTTAAACATTCACGACCGAGTAAATTTGGCTATTATTTACTTTTTTCTTAAGATTCTTGCTAGATGATCGTCTAAATTTAGTTATTTTTGTTTACATTTGAACGTTTAAATTTAGGGAGCAAAATCCAAAAGATTTTTTAAAAGATTATAGTTTAAATTTGATATCGTTTAGATTTGGCTATCCAATATCTCAAACGTTATTTGGAAAAATAATAAAAGACAAATCGCATAAGAAGAAAAAAACGATGGAAAGAAGAAGAAAAAACTGCAGAAGAGGGAAAAAAAAAGACGACGAAAAGAAAAAATACTGTCAAAGATTATAAAGAAAAGAGAATAGAGAACTATGTAGAAAAAATCGAAGAGAAGAGGAAAATCAGAATTGAAAAATATGAAATTCTGAAAAGATAAAATAATCGGCATTAATGAGTTTTTCTTAAATTGTTATGTAGGTTATAAATATTTGGATGGTTTGTTATATTTAAGAAAATTAACCAATTAATTAATATATTATTAATAAAATATGTGACCCATATTCAGGTAGAATATTTAAATTAAAGTAATGAAGTGATAATTCTTATGATAAGTATTGAATTATTTATAAAGTATAGTGTGAAGCTATACATGACAATTGATGCCACATGTTTGATACCCAGATGATCATTATATGCATATTATATACTTTTAAAACAAGAGAGAGAACTTTACCCTGTGAATAATTTACAAATAATTGGGGATTTTTGTATCACACACATATATATAAAATACACTTGTGTGTATCAAAATTTCATAATGTCTACCATGTACTGTATATCATTTTGCCTGCCTTGTACTTTTAGGACAAAAGCCATTCTTTAGTAGACAAGATCAGCAACTTTAGGGTTCTTGATAATTCAAGTTTAAATCATATATATTTTTCTCTCTTTTTCAAATTTCATACTTATTATTCTCTTGTCGGATTCCACTTTTTAAGTTACTTTTTTTTCACATATTGAATTTTATCAAAATTTTGCATGTAAAACGAATAATTAATTTACAAATACGAGAAAGTTTCAAATTCAAAATTTAGTATAAAGTTCTTGATTTTTTAAATAAAAGGATAGCCTTATGTTAAATAATTTTGTACAATCCATATTTAAAATATCTTTTATGTTTTTTTTTTTTTTTCTTATTAAGAAAAAGGTAAATGTATAGGTAGAAGATATAATAGATAATATCATAATGTCTAATTAATTATGTTTTAATTAGCCACAATATCTTTAATGTAATTTAATAAGATAGTTTGAAAAAATATCAATTTTGTTATAACGTTTGTAAATATTTTAATTTATTTGGTTATTTTAAAAAATGTCCATAATTTACCTTTTCTTTATTTCTTTATTATTATTAGTGCTATTATTAATTTTAATAGAATTAGTTGCATAAATGACATTTAAACAAAATAAATAAATATATATGGAGCATTTTTAAAAATAACAAAATAAATTAAAATGTTTATAAACTATAACAAAATTTTGGATTCTATCGATGATAGTCTTCTATCACTATAACATATCAATTACTATCAGTGATAAAATTTGTTATAGGTTGTAAATATTTTGTAAAATTTGCTATTTTTGAAAACTTATCTGTATGTGTGTGTTGCACAAAGAATAAAATTACATGTGTAGTGCAAAAATTAGTAAAAGCCTACTCCTAACACAAAAATCGATAACTGCTATTAGTGATAGCTTTCAATTTAAAAAATGTGTAATAAATTGTTGTCGTTGATAGCTGCTCTCAACGAATATCACCAAATGTTGCTATCAATGATAGCTCTAAATTTAAGAAATATCCTATCAATTGTTAAAACTTATAATATCATTGATAGTTGCTATTAGTGATGGAACCACGTACACAGAAGAATAAGTTTAATATTTTAAAAAAATTACAAGTTAATCAGTCAGCAATTGCAAATATTTTAAAGTTGTGCTGTTTTCATATTATTTTCTTTATTGTGTTATTTGTTATAATTTTCATTTTCAAATTTTTTGATTATTTAAATTCTTGTTAACAATAAGTGGGATAAGGGATTGAATTTTTTACCTCAAGGCTATCATACATTGTTGGTTGAGGCCATGTAAATCAAACTTTATACTCATTTTAACCACAAACTTTTAATTTCATCAATTCAAACCTTAAATTTTTAAATTTGCTAAAAAATAATAACTTTAAGATTTAAATCGATAAAAATAGAAAGCATAATGTTGAAATTGATAGACCTAAAAGTTGTATAAGATTGAAATTGACACAATCAGTCGAGTTTGGTGTTTAAATTATGAAGAAATTGAAAATTTAAGATTAAAATTGATATACAATATACCAAATTTTTGGGTTTAAATGGAGGAAACTAATAGTTTAAGGTTAAAATGGATACAAAAATTGATTTTTTTATAAAGAAAAACAAAACTTTCTAAGAAAGATTGATTTCTTTTTGGATTTTCGGAGAAACAAAAATAAAATAAAAGTTAGAATTTCGATGCACTTTTCCTTGAACCAAACGAAAAGGACAATTTTTGGCTTTTAATTTTGTCTTTAAATGTCTCTTAACTATTTGACGGTTCAATTTCAAACTAATCTTAATTAAGCATTTAATTTACTTTTTTTTTTCTTTTAACTAAAAGCATTTAATTTACTTAATTAAAGAATTGGTTTTGCTGATTTTGATGAACAAATACAATAGATTTCTTTGGGGGAAAAGTGATTAACCCACTAATGATGTTATTCTTTATTTTGTTTTCTATATATGACTTTGACAAATAATAATTTAAACTTCTAACCTCCAACATATATCTATTTCAACGAATTAAGCTTAGTTTGATTGACTGTTTATACCTTCTTTTATTTTCTTCATAAATTAAAAGGAGTAAGGCATCTTTAAAACAAAAAATATAATAAAACGACAAAATATTTATACATACAGAACAATTTCGAAAACAGAAAAAGATCACCGATCCACAATAAAAAAATATAAAAAATGCCCCGCGATTAATTGTTATTCAGCCCACCTAATATATTTAGGAAACACGCCCAATATATTTGTAAATGATGGTTTAGATTTGACTATTCTTTTTTATAGAATCGTTTAGATTTTTTTTCAAGATTCGATTTTTTAAAAAAAATTATCTGGAATGATCGTTTAGATTTGACATAAGATCGTTGAGATTTTATCGTTTAAATATTGTTAGTATTATTTTGTACATGATTTTAACGATTTTTTTAAGGATTATTTGGTACACGATTATTTAGATTTGAAAAACAATGGTTTAGATTTGGCTATTTTTGGTAACATTTGGCAATCCAATATCCAACTATTTGTTTTCATGATGTTTTATATTTGACACATGATTTTAAACAACCAAATAACGGTTTAAATAAAAAAATAAAAAAAATTGCGGAAGGAGAAAAAAAAATGATGGAAAGAAAAGGAAAATTTCAAAGGAAAGAATACGGAAAGGAAGAACAAACATAAAATTTTTAAAAAATATAGAAGAAGAGAAAAGGACGATGGAAAGAAAAAAATTGGAGAAGAAGAGAAAATGATGATGAAAAGAAAAAAATTGCAGTAAAGAATAGAAGAAAAACGTTGATAAAGAAGGACAAACCTGGATTTTTTTTTTTAAATGGTTAGTTTTCTGAGTTTTTTTCATGTTGTTACCTAGGTTATAATTTTTTTTGCTGATTTGTTATATTTATGAAAACTTTCTAAAAAAAATAAATAATACAAAAACTATATGATTAATTGATTATAGTTTGAATTTTGATTTGGAAAATAAACCCACTAAAAGTACATTTAGGAGTGTTCAATATATCTAGTCAAAACAAATATATATTATTCGACGGACATAGTTATTGAAACAAGTTTTAGTTCGACGATAATTGAGATAACGTAGAAGACTTGATTATTAAAAAAAATTGAAATAGATCAAGAAATTTATAATTTGAATCCGCTCTTATATTTTCTTTAGTCAAACCTAAAGTGTAATGAAATAATTATATGTTAGGAGGAAAAAAAGAGGTTTAATAAATGTATTAAAGAAAGGGAAGGTCGAAGGAAAAGCACTATATATGCAATAATGTAAATTCATCGGTTAGTGTATAATTAAATTAATTAATCCTCCCATGTGCTTTTCAACATTTAACTTAATACAAAGTATATATTGTTATTATTTAACGTTTTTATTTATTTACTAACTTCCCTTTTCCCAATCCCTTTAATTACTTATTTTATTTAACCTAAACTTGAGGATTTCTTTCTTTCTTTCTTTTTTATTTTAGAAAGACCTAAATTCCGAAATATTAGGGTTTTGTTTTTTTGAAAAAAATTATATAATAGTATATATTTGAGTCTTAAGGATTTTAATTAACTTAATTTATTTTTTTGTCAATTAAACTATTTTATACGAAACATTAGTTGGGTATATATCATGGTCGCATATTTATCAACCTGAATATAACTTAATTGATTTGTAACAAGTACAAAGTCATAAAATATCAACTTAATTGAGTATAACCTAGAGTGACTTGCCATCAATAATCATACTGTTTTATAAGAGATCTAAGTCAAAATTTGATTAAATAATACTCCAAATACTTTGATAGTTTGTTTGCCTTTTTCAAATATTCAATCATTTCACTTAGCTTTAATTTGACCACAATTTTCATTCAACTTATAAAAATATTTCTAGTTACTCCTAACTCCCCAACTTTTTTTTTCCTTTATTGTTTTCTAAAAATATAGAAATTCTGTTGTTGTTCATATATTTTCTATCATCAACTTTTGAGATATTAATTAGCATCAACGTTTAAATCATGATTTTTAGACCAACCCCACATCCTCAAAAAGTTTCTAAAAGTATTGGAAAACAATATGTATTAGTTGAATTTGTGATAAAATTTTTGTTAAGTGGAAACCCTAATAATCTCTTTTAAGAAAAATTAAAAACTAGTGGTGAATCAAAGCAGACTTAAAAGCCTCCCAAATGTAAATATTACTAGGGATGAAATGATATATTTATATTTATTGAATTTGAATAGAAAATATTCTCAGCTGACAAATTAAAACATTTGTTCTGAAAATTTTGAAAAAATAAATAAATTGAATATGGACCTTCAATATGGTTATAAGTCAATTGTTCTGCTCATTATTATAATGAAGGGATGCAAATAATTTCAATATGGAACAGTTATTCAAAGCCTAACTTTGCTTTAGTGGTAATAGACATGCATTATTTTCTCTTTCAAAGTCGAAATTTCAATCTCACGTTCCTTAAAGGTTGTTGGACACTAGAGAAACATCCTATAATTTGTAGCTATTTCTATATCATAATACGTATACCAAACTTTTTTGAAGAAAAAAAGTCCACGCTCTTTTTTCGTCTTTCCAAAACTCATCCTCACATATTTCGTTAGAACAGTTACTCATAAACGAAAACATACACATCAATAATGATTGTAGTGATTGATATACAAAAGTTAACCTAACAAAACATATTCACGAATAGTCAAAAAACTAACTCAACAAATTTATGATAAATAGAACAGAATATACGTATATGTATTATAGGTGGAATTGTTTTTTTGGGTTTCTAGGGTTTTAGATTCCAATAATGGAAGATCACATGTATTTGCACAAGCTTTGTTATGGGTAATGATAGGACACAAGGGAAAAACACATTGCATGTGGGTTATTACATGAATTTAGAAACCAAGGACCCTCTTTTGAAAAAAGCATTTTTGGCATATGTTATCAATTTCTCAACACCACACCAAACTTTGCTCAAACCCCCTTCAATTTCTTCATAATGATAGAGGGACAAATCTTTTGAGAGGTTGTTTTTGGGAGTTAAGAGTTTAATTAATAACATGTGTTTTTGTTTTGTTTTTGAACTTAAAAAAAAAACTAATTATGAGAAAAAATGTATGTGAATAATTGGGAGTACTTATTTAGGAGTTGAGTTTTTAATGGATATGTTTGGTCTCATTGAATTTGTTATTTCAAAAATGCTTGGTGAAGAATTCAAATACAGGTTAAAGTCACTTTTAATAATTAACTCATGTATTTTTAATAAAACTTTAAGACATTTGAAAATACAAGTAAACGATATTATAAAACAACTTTACAACTACACTCCTAAATTATAAGGTGAATAGTTCTATGTAGAAATTATTATCGAAAAGTACTTTATCAAACTATACAATTCTATCTATAATTATCAATTTCTCTCGCAAAAGTCCAATTTTCAAGAATAATTGAGAATAAAAATCTTGTAACAAAATGTCAAATGAGTAATAATCTTTTTGTACAAATTCACTAATTTGTTCTCTTCTCCACAAAATTATATTACAAGAATTACTTGATATTCATACTAACATAACATTTGTATCTCTATGTGTTAAATCATCGATTACTCCAAACTTGTAAGTTTAAATATCTTGTAAAATTATCTTGTCGATCCCTAATTATTATTGATGTGTGTTTTTTAGATAAAGGATAGAAGATTTTTGCTAAAACGAGTAGAATTCAATCATTATAAAATTTTAGTTTTGTCCCCTCATGATCTTCACACATTTAAATTTTTAGAACAAGCAATGAAGAGCATTGAAGTACTAATATGGAAGCAACTTAAATTTTTTAGTTTTAGTGGTTTGATACTATTTTAATCACCAAGGTGGCCCATAGATTTACATAGGGAGAGAATCTAGTGAAATTAAATTTATACACTTTTTTGACTGTCAAAAAGGAAAAACTTTTTGGGTGAGATATATATTACGTGTGACATGGCATGTGGGTGACATTAGCTCTAGCTCAAACCCTCAAATAATTCTTTTAAGGATCATTTCAATGCTGACTCTTTCAATCATGAGGGTCAGAAAAAAAAGAGAACATAGAAAAAAGAGATGATGTTACATTACATTACATTACACATATATTTATATCACACATTGGTGATTTTTTAACCTAGAAAAAGCAATGAACTTTGAATGAAAATTATTTAATTGGAGAGGAAAATGAAAGAAGAAGAATATTTATAATAAGATGATGATGATGATGATAATAATGCACTGTCAAAATTGTTTGGAAGCTTAGAAATATTTTGTCATGAAGTAGTTGAAAGGGAAGAGAAGGGAAGTGGCACGTGATTAGCATGTGACCCTCCCCATTATTATGGATTTTTATATATGAAATATTTTGTCAGTGTTAAATCCTTTTCTATAGCTAAGTTTATGGGCAAACCCTTTAAATTTTTTTCATTCATCATCATCATCATCATCCTTATCTCAATATATATAATATATAGTTTTTATTTTTGTACTCTTTATATATATATATAAGTTTTTATTGTACATATGGTATTTATTTATGATATATATATAGAAGTGATGATAGCCAAAATTCCCAAAGTGTGGCAGATGGATAAGACATATACTTCCATTATTCTGTTTTGGAGTTTTTCTTCATTTTCTTGCCAAATTCCATCCTCTATTATATCCTCTTTGGGTGTTACAAAGATCTACAACTTTGTTGGAGTTTGAGAATTGATTTATCCAAAACTTTATTTTCCCATTTCTTCAAAAATATATACAAATTTAGGGTTTAAGTTATAAGTTTTTGTTACATAATATAATTAAATTTATCTTTATTTTTCAACTTAAGCTTTTGAGTTGAATATTTAATGATTTAAAATTAGTTTAGGAGCTTTGTCCTGGAATATATAAAAACTGATATTAATTGGAGAGAAAATAACATTATCCAAGCTTAAACTCAAAATATCCTAAAACGAATTCAACAAAAAAAAAAAAAAAAAAAACTTAAGCTAGAGGTAAGGGTAAATTTACCTATTTTGACTTTTTGGGATTTATCTCAAATATGATTCTAAATGTTAGAGTTCTTATAATAATTGTGATTTTGTGTTTAATAGATTTATTTTAATTATGTGTTTAATACATTTTCTACTTTAGTATTGGAGGTGTTGTGTTTGATTGGATGTTTGAGCTATACACGTTTTAAAAGCTATTGAATTAATCTGAAAAATGTCATCAACTTATAATCCTATATTATAACACAAAATTCTAAGTCTATGTCTACTAATTTAATTAATCTTTTTTAAAATTTGAACATGTATGAAACACTATATTAAACATAAAAGTAAATTTTTTAAGGCTTATTCAGTTGTTTTTAAAAGTTAAAGAATCTTATTAAATACAAAATTGAAATCATAAATACTAAACCCTATAATTTAACAATAAACCTGAAGATATGTTTGAATAAACGTTTTTCCCTAGATATGTTTTCTTGTGTTTTTCATTTTCTTCATAAATGTATAACTAAAAAACAATATTAAGAAATCAACTTAATAAGAGATATAAAATTCGAACATGTGACCTAATTTTTAGAATCTATATTTAAATAATTAATAGAAATTAATTTTCATTATAACAATATAGTTTTTTTTTTATCAAACTAATTAAATGAAAACAACCGTAGATGTGAACCAAAGTCTTGAATGAAGGTGTTAATTTTTATTTAACTTGTTTCCTTCAAATAAAAGAAAGTCTTAATTTTTTTTCTCTCTCTTTTTGCCCTTAGTCTAAAATTCAATATTCCCTTCTTATTAGTACTAAATTTGAGTACATCACCTTACACTTTTCTTCTATGACACAAGTTAAGGAATTCTAAAAGAAGAATATTTATTTTATCTTTCCACGAGGAACAATTATTTTATCTCTTCTATGGTTTGAATTTATATGTTATCTAACTATTTGGTTTCCACATATTTTTTTTTAGCCAACGGTGTACAAACTAATCATATTAATGTCATTATAAGACTCTTGTTTTATCGGAGTTGGCATGATAATATTAAAAAGATTGTGAGATTAGCTTACATGGTCCGTGTTGTTTTCTTTTGGTTGATGTGTCCGTTACGCGAATGAAATGATATGTGCCATAGTGTTGTATGGTGATTGGATTGGTTTTTTTTGTTCTAAATTCTTCTTCTCGCTTTGGAGAAGTGGTTAGAATCGGTTGTAGCTAATAAATTGTTTTTCAAAAGAGAACAAAAAAAAAAGAAGAAGAAGAAAAAACTCAGAAAAATAGAAAAAAGAAATAATAATTGAAAATGGGTAGAAAAATGATTGGTGATATAGGGAAGCTCCACAAAGCAATTGCATGTGAGTGACATGAAAGATGCTGCAGCTTAAGAATGTTTTCCATGTTAGGATTCCCATATTACTATTGTAACACTACAGATTTACCCCCCAAACTATATTCACTATTATTATTATTAAAAACGCACCATATTACATGTTTCATCCAACATAGTTTAAATAGCTACTATAATATTGTAGGAATGATTTTAATGTTAGAGGTGCACTTTTTTAGTGATATATAATTAAATTTCCTTTAACCATTAATTTAAACTTTTTTATGATTTAAGACGATACTCGGTATCCTAAACAAAAACCCATTGATCTTTAAAATAAACATGGTTATTATTTTTGAGTTATATAAATTCAAAATTATTTTGTTTTAGTGGAGTTGATGTGAGTGTGTAGAGACAGAAGAGTTTTGTGAAATGAAATATTAAAAAAAAAAGTTATATATATTGATAGGATAATGGGTTGGGAGAGTAATGTATGTGACATTTGGTAGTCTGCTCAATGAAAGTGGGTACCTTGGATTCCTCTTTTGTAGAGAGAGAGAGAAATGAGATTAATTAATTTGTCTATCATATCGCTTAACCAAAACTCACATCTAACAGAAATTGTTCTATTCAAGGGGCTAAATTGATATATATATATATATATATATAAACTAAGTTTAATAGAAAACAATACTAACGTAATTTGAAATCTATCTTTTTCTCATATAATCTATTTTTCACTTTTATAACAATGTTTGTGTTTTTTTCTGTACCACCTACTGCCTTCCTTCGTTTTTCCCTATCTTAGACAAATAAAATAAATAAGAAAGGCATTTTATGGGTCAGAATTGAGATCTATTGATTACATTCAACCTCTAATTACAGTAATTTTTTTTAATATCTAAAATAAATGTCAGAAAATCAGTGATGGAAAATAGTTAAAAACTCATATAAAAAGAATAAAAAAATAAAAATTTACAAACCCCCACAATCTCTCTCTCTCTCTCTAATTATTGTAATTATTGAGAAAACTGAGGTGCAATGGCACGTGATGCCCACTTGGTGAGAGAAGCTATGCTATTCGTGACTTTTCTTTTTCTTCTTTCTTCTTTCTCTTTTTTAAATCATAATAACACTAATTTACAGTTTCTTCTTTTTTCTTTTCAGTTACAAAATCCAATAATACGTTTTTAAAATAAAAAAAAAATACTTTTGTTCTCTCCAATTTTGGTTTTTAAGATTTTAATTCATAATTTTTAAATTTATAAAAATGTAAAGTTTTTATGGAGAATAATCTCCTTTTGTAAACATTTCTATGTTTGATTTTTTAAAGCAATAAGTTTACAAACATTATTTATTTTTGAAAAAGCAAACAAACTTTTCTTTTTTAAAATGGAAACTCATAATTTTTATTTTTGTTTTTGATATTTCAAAATCGTCTAAGAACTAAAATCTTCTTTTAATAGAAAAACAAAATCAGTGGGGGTTTGAACTTTTATTTTTGATTGAAAATAAAGTTCTTTTTTTTTTTTATATTTTTTTCTGTTCTTTACTTTTTTTTTTATATTTTTTTATTAAGGTTTCGAAAAAAGTCCAAATTTAAAAACTAAAGAAAAAAGAAAATATACACCTAATTAACTAAAATCCAAAAAATGTCCAAAGCAAATACAAAATTAATTAAATAAATAAATAAATTAAAAATTAAACAAATTTGGTTATTAATAATATTAAACTTAGAAAAGGAATTTAGTGTAATATTGGGAATGGAACCACCGACCAATGTATTGAAATGCTGAAAGGACAAATCTTATTTACTTATTTTGTTATATATATATATTAAAGTTAAAAACATTGGTTTAATTTAATTTAATGTATTATTATGTGGGTTTCTTTTTTCTTTCACAAAAATCTTTGACCATTTTCACATTTTGGTTTGGTTTCTCCTTCTTCCCTTTTTTCTTTCATTAACTTTATTCACATTTTTCATTTTACTTACTTATTATTTCATCCTAATTGTTCTGTATAAATAACCATCTACCATTCTATTATATATTTAATTAGATTTACATGATTATGATTATGATTATTATTAATCCATCCCTAAAAACCTTTCAACTTTTACATTTACATACTCTATATATTTTTATTGTTTCGTAAACCTATGTTTCATAATCACTTGTTTTTTTCCAGTAATATACTAAGATTGATGTCAAATTTTTAATAATTTCTTTTTCTTTTATACCGATAGATGTTTGAACTAATTTGCACGCACTTTTATTTATTTTATGAGACAATATGTAGATATTTAGGTGTCAACAGAACATACATGATGTTAAATCTTAATTAAGGTGACCACTATATTTTTAATCATATAAAAATATTTTACGAAGGTTTGTTGTAAATAAATGGTGGGAAGTATAATTTTGAAAAGTTACGTGGAAAGTAATTTATGCTTTTGTTGCTTGTTGATTTAGCAGCTTTCAAGGTCAAAATAAATCAACTCACATGTACCATATGAAAGGCTCTATGTTAATTATGAACCTATGCTATCCAATTTTAATTTGAGATAGTTGTAGTCGACTTGAGTTTTGGGTCAAAACAAAATATGTTAAAACTTTATGTACCGTGTAGAACAACGACAATTCTAGGACTACAATAATTATATTTTATTGCATTAAATACTATTTTTTTGTACCTCTAAATTACTTATAATCAATACTATTTTAAAATAAATCCATTTGCTACGGTATTTTACTTGCGTCATCATTTGCAGACACTACCAAAATGACATTATGTCGAGTCCTAACCATCTTTGAGAAAAAAAGTAAGAGCAAGTAGGGAGGAAAGAAAATCTAAACCCAAAAGATCGAGAGAAGCTAAAGGAATAAACTCTAATAGTGAGAGAAACGAGAGATCGAAACATCGTTAGTTGATGAGGAATTTAGTAAAAGCAAAAAAGAATTAAAAACTTTTGCCAAAACAAAGGGGAAAGAAAGAAAAGAATTCCTTCTATATAGCTTTCCTTCCACAAGCAAATTAATCCCATCATCTACTTAATTACTTCTATATAGCTATTGAGAAAAACAAAAGTACTTAAAACAATCTCCAAGTGGTTATAACTAATTAAACACCCAACTAAACAACAAACATTATTACACATAAACCCAACAACTTAATTAACTAACAAACTTCATCAAAAAAAAAAATTGTATCTCTCAAATAGTAAGAGTCATAACCTTGGTCTTTTTAGTAGCAATATATTATGTGTTACAATTATTATCAAGTACCAATGTAAAGTGGAAGAGGAATAACCAAATCAAATCATTGGAAGATATATGTTATGACATAAAAATTAATGACTGTCAATTAATTATATTTGATTTGACAAGTCATATAATCTATCAATAGACACAGAAAGAAGAAGAGAAGTTTTACAAATTAGTACTTTGAAAAAATTGATGTTATATGAGAACTGATTTAATCTACTCACTAATTGATCCAAGGTTTTCAATCAATTATGTTAAAATCTTATTCCAATACTATAAATGTCTTGTGTCTCGTTTCCATAATATTAACTAAAATTATATGATGGAAATTATATTCACAATAAAAGGATGGCACTAAAGAGATATAATTTTAATTGAATGATTTTGAAAATGAAGAGAGAAGATCGAATTTAATTTGACTCAATTGTCAACAACAACAATATATAATAAGAAAGATATTCCCTTTTTCTTGCAAAAGACACCTTGCAAAGCACTAAGTTAATACAAATCCCCAAATTGAAAAAGAAGAGAAAAGAAAACATAACTTGGCTTCATAGCCAAGAAACCTCAGCTTCCATAAATAACAATCAAATGTTTATAGTCCACAAAAATAATCTCAATTCTTATCCAATTATATTCACATAATTAAATTATCCATAAAAATAAATTTGACATATAACACCATTGCTATTTTTAATCAAGGATAATGGTGAGGAGATTAGATGATAAATAATTAATATCCTTCATCTTAATCAAGATTTTTGTTACCATAATATAATTATAAGACGATGTTTGATACTAAAAAACAAAGTTTCATTCATATAATTTCCAAAGTGGACATTGCTTGTAAGGTAGTCATCATGCCTTATTTGTAGCTAACATTAATATGATTGAACTTCAAAGGAGCTGTTTTCAATCATCAAAATCATAATATATATATATATATATAGCATTAATCATATATACCAAAAACCAAAAACCAAAAAAAAAAAAAAAAAATGAAGAAAAGAAAAATTTATGCCATTACTTTATTGATTAGGAGCATATATTGTTACACAAAGTTTGCACCAATTCTTTTTGTTTTTATTATATTATTCAACATCAATAGGCATATCTCATGTGATTTCTTTGGTTGGCATTACAATTTTACATCAGTTTTAAGGCAAACCATTGTTTTCAAGGCCATCAAATCTAAGTTTCTTGAGATTAATTATCTCTTGTTTTCCTTTTCCTTTCATTTTTTATGATTTTATGCAAAGAATGAAATAGAAATCAAACCATATGAATAGAAAAAAATAACAATAAAAGAATATTCGTGATATTTATTTTGCGTCCTTGTATCGTCTATAAAGATATGAATATCAACAATAGTTTTTAATGACAATAAATAATGATTGACAAGGATAGATTATCATTATCAAGTTTACTATAACATGTTATCATTGTCTTCAATGAAATCAAAATTAGCTAATTTCTGTAGCATTATGGAATGTTAACAAAAATTATAAAATGTCAATATATATATATATATATTTCATGCACGAATTATATTTGTAATTAGAGAAACTAGGGAACAAAATTTTGAAAACTTGTAGACAATTACTTAAAAGTAGCCTTTTTCTTGAAGGGAATAAAAAGATTGAAAATGAAGTTTTATGTTGTAGATTCGATATTGGTAGGTAGGTTGTTCCTAACTCTTTTTACCCAATTTTAAATGGATCCAATTCACTTCCTTTTTGAAAATTTATTGCTTTTTTATTTTTCCTTAAATGCCAATACCAAATACTTGGGCCATTAAACACACATAATCAATCTTAGGAAAAAAAGTCATTTCCATTTTGAATAATGTCTCCTTCAAGTTCCCTATATGTTTTAGGTTTTACATACTTGAATTATAAAGGATGAAAAATATTCTAGCTTTATTGACATATTAGTTTTTTCGTTAATGGACTTCGGACGTTGTATATGGAAGAGAATAGTTCATCTATTTATTTTTTAGATGTTCAATTTTTTTTTTTAAAATTGAATGTGCTCAAGAGAAATACTAATTACTAATCCTACTTAGATCACACAATACGATGCAATAGGATTTAGGAATAACTTGGTTTAATCCTAGATTAATTTTTTTTCTTCCTATTTTAGAAATTAGTTTCTTTTTGAGTATCTTTTAGGATTATTTCTTGCATTTAAAGTAATAATAAATAGTTGAGTGAATTTTTGGAGAGAATTCTCATTTTATCTTTTTAGGCTACATCCATATAGAATCAAACTAGCTGCATGGACCAATGGACCAATGTTGACTATCGGAGGCTCTTAACGACATTCATCGCTAGAGAGAGTTTCATGAGTTGTGCTCGTTGTCAAATAACTCACATGTAATTATGGGAAACCGTTGAAGTTCCAATAAAAAAAGAAAGAAATCAATTTTCAAGGATTATTGGACTAACACTACTGGTTTATAATCGATTCAGCTTTGTGTTTTTCAAGGAAGATGATATGTTGGTTTCCAGATTCTTTGACACCAATTTTCAACATCTTTGGCATATTCAACCCTTTCATTAATTCCCTTTTCCCTATTTTAGACAAATTAATTTCCTTTCAGTTACCCTTTTTAGGATTCTTTTGGTGTATTTAATTTTCATAAATAATAAAGACTTGATTGGATTTGGGAAGACAATTCTCCTTTGTTCTCTTTAGGCTACATCTAAGATATAACAGTTAAATAAAGTTATACCTAAATTAGAATGATTCACATTATTTTGGAGATTTTATTGAAACTACATGATAAACACTGCCAACTTGTTATTTGCACACATGTTGTTTGATGAGTATGAATATTAAATATCTAAAATTTAAATGTCTAGAATAGTTAATATATTAGTTAATATATGTGCTTGAACGTGGAGAATAACTAATGTTTAAAAGTTAAATATCTGTGTTTGATCAACAAATTTCATAATTGTATAAATTTAAAATCTCTATTACATTGTATTTGAATTTAAATTATTTATAAAAGTTTAAAATTTCAACTAATGAGTTATGAAAGTTCAATAAGTTTAAATTGATACAACTTTCAAATTTAAGAGTATGGTTAGTGCTATCATGTGCATGTGCACATGCATTTTTTGATACAATAAAATACGAATGTGAACCTCTACTATAGGTAAAGTGTAGTATTTTTTTATCCTTTCGATTTTTAAATTTTGCCTGTTTTTTTTTTCCTTTTTCTTTTTTGTAAAAAAAAAAATCAATTATAATTTAATTTTTCCAAAGTACATGTGATTTCTCACCCCAATTCTAAAAAACAAAAACTACTTTCTAAAATGCATTTTTTCGGTTTTCAAACCCCTAGTGAAAATAGGGTTTATAAACCTATTTTTCAAAAGTCAACAACCACAGACAAAAAACAATTAGTTAATAGTTCATTGAAAATTCTACATTTAGTCCTTTATAATTTCTACATTAGGGTCACTAACTAACGACACAATGATTTCAAAGATCCATTTGAACCACTTTTCATACCTTAGGATTCAAACTATTGAATATTTGAACTTAAGAATTAAATATAATTCTTCTTACTCCAATTTAATAAGCGTCTAAAGAAAAGGCAGTAGGGGCATAATAGAAAGAGCAAATCATTGGGCTCATCATTATAAAAATCTTTTATTTCCACTTGATTACCTTGAGTTGCAATCTCCATTCAACTATGGCATTAATGATTTCCAAATTCATTAAGATATTAGTTGCCTTAGGTCAAACATAGCTTTCTAAATTTTATAATAACTAGCAAATAATAATAATAATAATCAGAAGATTACCCTTTTTGCCCTACTTGTATACTACTTGGTGTGGGATGAATAGCCTTGTTCATATGCCACAAGCACAACTCATCACCTGAGACTATACCTGAACCTCCAACCTTTGGTTAATTCTCCAAGTAAAGTTCACACAGTCATACAGAACCTATAGAACAAATCCCGTTCAAGTAAGATTGTAACCATAAAGTTCAATCTACTCCACTGAAATTGAGTTATAATGAGTTTCAGAAAGGTGAGCAAAGTGAATGAGAGAATGAAATGATGCCTTGAGGATATATTAAACTCAGAAGCATGTAAGCCAGCTAGCGACAATAAAGAAAGGCAAAGGGTAGTGGAAAGTGCTCAACACAACTCTGCTGAAGTAAATAAGCCTTAGATCCCAAGGAATGAGAGAAGTAGGGGAATGACATTATAATTTGATCACAAAAAACTAATTATCTGTTCGTTTCCTATTGCTCTATAACTCTATTTCTAAAGCCACCCCGCTGGAATCAGGAAGAATATATAATCAAATCATATAGAGATCTTTTTGAAAAATACATAGTAGAAGATTAAAGGGGGTGAAACTGACGTTATATGCTTGGGACTACACAGAACCTCCACTGGTGGATGCTGCTCGACTCTCTTGAGAAATGGGGATTCTCATGAATCATCATCAGACGGTAAAGTTGGGCTCTTTGTACAGCTTTCTTTATTGTGAAGTTCCAACAATTTCTTTTCTGGATTACAAAGTCCTGAAGAAGAACAATGATTTTACAGGATCATCAACTTCTACTTTACCAACGCAAACAGAAAATTTATACTATCTAACAATTCTCATCCAATGGTGTATTGATTAATATTGCATTGCAAATAAGCCTATGGTAAATCACAGAATAAATTGCATTTAGTATCAGGCATCAAAGCCACCTCTCTGAAGTTTATGATCGTTAATATGTGCTTGAAGAATAAAAAAGAATAGAGTTAGTATTTTGATTAAGGAAGTTCAAGAGTTTTGAAATTGAAAAGATCTATCATCTCTAACATAAGTCAACTCACAATGGTTAGCACAAGTTGCTGGATAGTTACAGAATTGTCCCAAAAAAAATGTCAATGTATGCATTTGGTCGGCATGTTTGGAGGTCTCAACCCAGCAGAGAAGCTGCAAAGTTCTTAGCTGGATAGAAAAATGTGTTCCATGTTTTTTTGAAGATAGCATTTGTGAATAAATCATGAAAAATAATGTGGGAAAAAATGTAAGGAGTCGGGCTTGAATATGAGTTTAGAGGGGGCTGGAAGACAATTTTACCACTAGGCTAGTTGCTGTTTTTGGTATTATTTCAGTTATATATATAAAAAGCATATATCCACCAGTGTTGGCAAGGAATAAGATTCTTTTACGGGTTGACAGAGGAACAGAAGGAGCTGTTTCAGATGATTATTATTATTAATGGACAAGAACAAATTTTTCTTAATTTTAAAAAATATGTTTGGTACAACAAACACCAACCTGAACACTTGGGAATATCCCATACTGCAATAGATGTTGGCGTACAGTCTGGTGCACAAAGTGCTTTTTCATTCTCATGATTAACATTCATGGCGAGCATCCAAGCCCCTATTGTTACATCCTCATTGCTGAACATCCGGAAACTACAATTTCATGAAATTTGAAACATTATAAACAACGGAAAGATTTCAAAAGAAAACAAGAAACCAAAATATCAATTTGCTCTCTTTTCAATATCACAACTTCCTTTCTCAGTGACAACAACATAAACGAGAATTTCCATGGGCAGAGATATTTAGAGATCCTAAATTACGAATGCCTGTTGTACATAGCAAAAATTGCAGACCAACAGAAAAACAAAAAAAGAGACCAAGGCAAGAAGATCAATTTCAACAGCAGTATAGTTGATAAAACTTAGAAAGCAATCAACTCAAAGATCTCCATGACACAAATACTACTGACTAGTGAACTTCGTAGTCAGAATATTATATATCGAAGATGGGTAAAAAGAACGAAATGAAAAATTTTCAATTGAAAATGGGTAACCCTAACACTTAAAGGTCCACAAAAGATTAAAAGCTTTAAAGAAACAAACTTACCTATTATTTTTAAGAGCAACCAAGCTTGCAACAACATCAGCTGAAAGGATATATATTGGACCATAGGCATGAAAGAAATACTCATTTCCAAGCAAATGGGACAGTGGCTCATACCTAAAAAAAATTAATCAGTATGGTCATGTTACTGATCAAACGAAAGGGAAGTAATTAATAAAAATCATCAAAACTCAAACTGAATCTGGAATCTGTAGGATGACAGCTGATACAATACCTCTTGCATTGTTGTAACCTATATTAATTTTGGTACATATGCGCTATATATCTCTTGGATAATGAACATGATATGGTACTGTTACCAACTTACCACAACATTAGCATACACATCAATAAATTTTAAAACTACTAATTTACTTGTAAACTTTTAAAGCTATAGCAATTCTGATCTACTGTTCTCAAATGGTAGTTATGATCAATCGGAATATCATTTCCCTCTAATTTCAGTACTTTGTAATCATAGTTTGCAGAATAAGATTCTCTTAATCAAACGGCTAAGGCCCTTCCTTCCAGCTGAACAAGATAAAATGTGGTATGTCATGGTTGTTAGTATATATGCTCAGGTAGATATATATATATATATTATATATACATATATTTTAATAAGCGCAGATAAAGATATATAGAACACAAATAAAATGGTAAGGTTACACAGCAAAGTAAAAAAGAAAGAGAATCAGACCATTTCAACTTTGGATCTGTGAAAACTGGGCCTTTCTTCATGCAGCCAATATAAGTTTGAGAGTGTGATCGTTCTTTAGCAAGTAGAAGTGAAAGGCGATCTAGCAAGATGGAACCAACTGTATCAAATCCCAAAAATAATATAGAGATCTGCAAATAATGAATCCATTTCAGAGAACATAGTCACCTGGCCTTAAATATATATCATCATCAGCTTTGACGTAAAATTCAGAATCATATAGTGCATATGCAGCTTTAAAGAACGCTAGCCTGTAATTTAAGAGTAAAATATCAGTCATTTCAAAACAAATGGAATCAAATTCTCCTTTAATAAAATTTTGTTCATACTAACGTTTTATAAGGTAGCTTACTATACTCTTCTTCAATATCCAATAGCAAAAAATCGTCGTACTCTGCTACCTCCTTTTTGAGTTCCAACATTTTCGCCTTATCACTTGTCTTTCCAATTATAAACCTGAAGGCCAAGCCAGTGGATTCTTCCAAACTGGGAGCCACCACTGATGTCAGTGCATAAATTACTGTAAGCACAACTAATATGAACCTAATCAAATACCATATCATTCCCAGAAGTTGCATCCTGCTAAGCCCATGAATATCCAGAGTTACAAAAAAAAAAAAAAAAAAAACAAAGAAGATACATTCTCATCAATATAACATGACTTTTTTTTTTTTTTTTTTTTTTTGAAATAGTGTGTGATATGTATTAACTTCAGGGGTACGTAACCTAATGCCATTGCCCAAAACAAGGAAATGGAAATACAAGCATAAACATACATCCAATAAGACATGGCAGGATCCAGATCAGTAGAAGCCTATGAATACTAGTTCAAAAAGGCAACATTAACGAAAAGTAATTAGAATCAGGAACAAGATAGAAATGAAGGTTACCGTTGAAGTCCTTCCCGATCAGAAGGCAACCATGTATTTCGCAAAGATCGCCGGCGACCAACAGATGAAAACCCAGTTTGGATCCCAACAAAGCCCATCACTTTATGGCGCTTCGCATCAATACCAGTAGTAAGTGCAGCAGAGTCAGGCGCTCTGTCCCAAACGACTCTGACGGTCCTGGGTTGGCGGTTGGAGCAATTGTTACGGAGATGAGGAGTGAAGAAAGAAGTGAGGACGAAGATGAAGCCAGAAATTCCGATGAGAAGACAAAAGGAGAGAAGGAAGAGGGAGGATCTGCTAGAGTAGAATGGAGAAGTGGGGGAATGGCGAGAGTGAAAAAGCTTGGGCGAGGAAGGCATGGCGGAAATCGAAGAAACCACCGCTCCGATTCAGTTGATGGCCGCTCTCCTCTTTTTACTTGCGGATGCTAACATTTTCATTTTTTCCTTTTAGTTCTTTTTATTTTCTTTTAGTTTGAGTAAAATATAAGTTTTCTATATGTGTAAGAAATAAGATAATTGAGGTTAAATTGACAAAATATTTACACTTAGATTAGATTTTTGTGTTTTGGTTATTTTTCTAAGTGGTACATAACTTGTTTTGATTCTCATTTCATTAATGGTTATCCTATAAATTGAATGAATCTTGGTTCAATTGAACTTCTAGGTTTCCCTTTTCTTTTTCAAAGAATTAAATGTGGTTTTGGTTCAACAAGTAGCTAACTCCAATTAAATTGGTTTAATTTGGAAAAATTGTTTTAAATAACTGCAAGATATCTATAAATAGAGCTAAATATCTGCTATATTTAAAAAACTCGTTTTTTAACCTCTATCAAACGTTGTAACAACCATGATTAATGTGACTAACCACACACTAAGAAAATTTTCAATTATCAGTAAGTCCACAAAGATTAATTATCATAATTCAGCCAAACCTCTTTTAACTCCCATTGCTGGTCAAAACTATTTATTAAATGACAATGATGGTTCTTAGAACGTTTAAGTAACTATGAATTTAGAGTGCATAAATGTTCGATCGTTTTGGTTCAAGTTGACAAGGAAGTAATGGTATCGTAATTAATTATAGAATATAGTAAGAAAAAATCAACTATTGTAACTTCCTAGAGGGAAAAAAGAAACATAATATTGTTGTCTGCAAGGAAAACAGTTTTCTTTATATAGGACCAGATTTCATCTTTTTTTTTTTTCATTCAACAATGGAGTCTGTTTCCAGTCTACAAAGATGAGTCTACAAAGATGCTTCATCATACATACATACTTGAGACCCTACATTAAAAAAAACCATCTTAACTTGAAACTTAAGGTCATTCTCTAATTGAGGAAATTAATGTTCACTGGACAGCTTTGAAAAATGGTCCTGCAAACTCATTTCCCGGACTCCACCTCTTTAATTCTACTACCCCTCTCTCTAAACTTCGACTTTAATTTCCTAACTCATTACCTAAGTTAGAACAACAGGTTCTACAAATCTAGTCATGGTGGCTCCATGAACTCCTTCATCCCAGCTCTTTCCTTCTGAAAGCTGAATGTCGCGTTCTACGCCAACTTCTATTTTTAACAGCTTTTTTGCCTCCTGGGTGCAGGTTTCGGTTGTGGCACCAACTATGTCAGTGCAACAGTTTGACTCAACAGGCTTCTGTCCTGGAGAAGTATCCAATCCATTTGATTCAAACCAACTGCAACGTAGATGAATCGATTGGAGGAGCTGGATTTGCTTCATGATCGTCCTTCATCTTTTCACCATTGGGTTCTTGTAATTCTTGATATTTTGAACATTTCATTTCCATTCTAGAACATGGTTCATTGGAATCGCATTGCTGTTTCGCATCGGTGTCAAGTTGTACTCCTGAATGAATTCCTGAATTAGTTAATCCGTTCAAATGAAACAAGGCTATATCATCATTTCCTTCTATATTTCTAAATCAATAAAATTACTTTTAAGAGAAATACCGTTTAAAAATCAAACATTATAGGGAACAAATGACACTTGCCTACTGTTGTCTCTGTAGTTTGGCCACTTACATACAGGGCCTTTTTTAGGAGTACTGTTCCGGGAAACACCATCAAATTGAACTTGTGAAGACTTTGTTTCTCCTCATTTTCCACAGTTACAAAGCCAAAACCTTCGGTCCATGTCTCCACTAGACTAGGAATTGCAGCTATCACAAGCTTTTTCACCTTAAAAGATATCAGCATCTGGAACACCCACAAAAATAACGATGCTAAGAGACTTCGACAGAAAAATCTACACCAGATGTACTAAAAAAACGTGTATATACAAAATCCAAAATTGAAGTGTTGCCACCAAAATGCAAACTGTCTCTTCGGTGTTATTTTTTTTTAACAATAAACAACTTCACATTGGTATAATGAGAAGGAATAAATGTTAAAGCCTAAAGGGTTACAAACCCCAAAGGGAAAGAGAGTGAAAATGAAAATTCAAAATCACACTCTTAGTTCTTTTTATAGGATTCTCTCTCTTAGTTATTAAAACTGGGGTTAGACATCTAAACGGTAGAGTACTTCTTTGATTTTCCAGACTCGTGATCTTTTATATAGAATGATTAGTGAGTTACGTAACTCTCTCTTTCACTTCATTGCATTTTCTTTCAGTAATAAACGTTGAACTTGCTTTATGTAGAAAATACGATGAATAAAAAGTAAAACTATTAACAAGTTTCACGGCAAGGCATGGAAAAATACCTCCTCTATTGCATTCAGTAGACGCCTACACATTCCCTGGCGCCGATATTTACTACAAGTTGCAATAAGGGGCATCTCAGCCAGTTCTGATCCATGTACCCTACAACAAGAAAGTTTGAATAAACATGGAAAATGCCAACGCAAATAATTGTAATAGGTCATAAACAGTTGGAACCATCTAAAATATAATATATCCTAAAGGAAATATTCTTCAAATTCATCAGACCTAGAATGTTGACATCAGAACGTTTGGTGACATGAGATAAACGTTGACAAAAATGGTCCATTTTTGCTTATAATGTTGAAAATAATATGATCCGTTCAATCTGTTAGTCACATATTTCTATTTGGACAGGAAAAAGAACTACGTTTTAAACTCAATATGGACACGCCAATAGGCCAAGACAAACAAGTTTTAATTTAAAATGTCCTTTCGGTCCTTGTACTCTAAACTCCATTCTATTCTAGTCCCTGTCCCTCAAATGTCAAAAGCTAGTCACTTTACTTCCAATAAATCTTAAATTTAGTCTTTCAAAACTAAAGGAAGGGAGTTCTGAAGGGACTATCTTTATTTGAAAAGAATCAACCATAAACTAAAAACATGGGCTTTCTTAAGGATTTATTGAAAGTACAAGAACATTGACATTTGAAAGTACATAAAGTGAAACCCAGAGGATGAAACATTAGCACAAGGAATAATTAAGGATACCTGATAGAAGCTACACATAGCAGCACATCATCTTTCTCAAGTATCACAGTGTAGAATCCATGAAAGTCCAGACGAGGAAAACTAGACCTGCACGTCACATCAGAGAACAGAAAGAATTTGATAAATGATTCTGTGAAAGATTTAAGAGAAAATAGATTTGAAGGAACAGGTAAGAATAGCTTTTTATGAGACAACGTATTATGGTGGAAAGAGTGACCAAGCCAAAAAAAAATGAGAATAAAAAGATGTTGACAGTAAAAGATATTGGAGCTCAAACTTCAGTGCCACTAGTTTAAGCTAATATGAAAATTTTCCAACCTTTCAAGAGGGTTCATCTTTTCAGAAAAGAAAACTCAATTGTATTAAAGGCCTTCAAAACTACCCTCCCAAGTCACAAAAAAAATAACCCTCATTCCAAACCACTTGATTACATTTAAATTTATAACATCAATGGTATTGTTTATTTCAGTAATTGTCAGCTTAATTATAAAAAAGGATGCAGTTGCCCGTTCGGCAACTTTCTTTTATTGAGTGGTCGGGGTCTGTCTTTCATTTAATTTTTTATGCATTAATTTTAGTTATTTATTTATTTTATTTTCTTCTATGATGCAGAGTCTGCCTTGCAATTATCTTGGCATCCCTCTGGGAGGAAAATCTAAGGGTGGCTCTTCATGGGGTGTTCCTGAATTCAATCAAGGCCAAAATGGTAAAATAAAGAAACGTTACAATTCCTAAAGGAGGCGACTCACATCACGTCAATTAGTTCTACCTTACTATTTCTCTCTTGCTAAAGTCCCTACAAAATTTCTTGAGCCCATGGATTGTATTGACTTCGTTTGAAATGGTGCTTTAGCTGTTAAAGGCGGCTGTTGTTTCCTCTAGTTTCAGGCTGTCTTGGAATCAAATCATTGAAAGAAGGGAAAGATGTCCTCCTTGCATGGCTTTGGAGGTTGATTCGCAGTCAAAAGGCTCTTTGGACACAGATGACAGTAAGTAAATGATTTCTCACGTTGCTCCATTCAAAATCAAAGCCAAAACAATTCTGAAAAATATGAGAAAACCTGTTTTGGAAATTTTCGCTTGAATGAAATGCAGGATCTTTTAAGGCAAATTTAGTTTTTCAAATTTTGGGGAATTTTTCAAATCTAATGCAGCTCTTTTGGTTCAAATTATTCTGAAATTGCACACCCTCCTGGTTACTAAAATTGATGGGAAGAGATACTCTTGTGACCTCCTTTGGTTTATGTAGGTTGGAGGATGTATCATCCTCTATCATTGTATTTTACATTTTGATTATAAAATTAAGTTTCTTATCAATGAAAGAAAAATAAACAAATTAGTTTCTTACCTCCACTGGGAGTAGGTACTCTTGTGAATTCCTTCAGTTTTTGGGTCAAGAGGATGTATCATTTTCTCTCGTATTTCCATTTTGATTACAAAAGGTACGTTCTTACTGAAAAAGAAAAAGAAACAAATGAAGAAGGTACTTACTTCCAGCTGTACACCAGATGTGGTATCATATCAATTCCTGTTCTTGGATCTACCATGGACAAAAAGCATTCCTCCATAATGGTAAGAGCCACTACTAATCTGGAATTGCATTGTGCCATCATAGCTAACCGTGCCGTAGACAGAATTTTCTGGTCGTAATGAATGCATCTAAGAAGCATCCATGAAAACCCATTTGCAAACTGATTAGTCAATCCAAGTCGTGATTGAAGAGCTGCATAAATCTGCACACAACAAATAGTCACAATAAGAACACTTTAAAGAAGACAGTACACCTGCATTACATAGGTCACCAACATCAATCATATGATCTACAAGCTAACTAATGTCAAAATCAAAGACATGTCATCTATGACGAATACGGGCGATAGAAAATGTTTGTTATTTGATATATCATTGTTTTTCTTTTTCTTTTTTGAAATCTTTTTTAATTGACATCTGAAATTTTGAAGGCATCATGAATTCTATTTTTTGCCAAATCCACAAATTTGTCATCCATAATAGAAATAATGGAGACAAGAACTATGCAAAAATACCTTCTGACAACTACCACTGCAAAACCAAATATGAGACTCTACTCCAGAATCGATGTCTCTTTGTTTCAGGCATTGTCCATGATCTGTTTCAACAACTATTTGTTAGAAGGATGAGATACCTCATTTTCAGGGGTTCAATCATAAGAACTTGAACTCAAATAGAAAGGGGAAAAAATCCTCCTCAAGATGACAACAATTGAAGTATACCAAATGAGAGAATTTTATTATTAATGTTTAAAAGTTGTGAATACAAAAAGACAAGTACTATTTATAATTGAAAAGCAAACTAATCTGAATCCTAATTAACCAAAGAAACTAATTCTAATCCTAATAAGCTAAAGAAAGCAATCCTAATCCTAATAAATTAAGGATTTGACCATAATACCCTATTCGGCTATTCCTACAACATCATCAATCTACAACAACCGAATCACCGATTAGACAGCAAGTATACCATGTTGGCACAACAAGGAAATTAAATGGTTTTCCTTTTAATTCCATCTGGATAGGTTTTGCAAAATTCAACGGCTTGGTCCTTTTAGTACATATTATTCTATTATTCTACTTATTCAATTTATTCCTTCAATACAATATAATATATATAGAGGAGAGGGAAGGGGATAGAGGCAGTAAATAATTGAGTACAAAAAAGTGCTTATGCAGAAATTACTTATAAATCCTATTTCGTCATGTATTTCATAAACCTTAAATCATTGCGCCTGTATAAAAAAAAAATACAATTGCACTGTTCTAGACAAGTAACCTTGAATAAAATTTGTATGACAAAAGACTAAAGGGACCCGTACGCAAAATAAATTATTTACAGAGTGGTAAATTCATGCAGCAATTTTATATTGCAATTCTTTTGAGATATGTGACTAACTATAGATATGAGGATTTTAAATACAGAGCTCCAAAACAGAAAATCTGAAGGTGGGAGATCTCAGACACTTTCACCTCAAAATATTTGGTTTCCTACCTTTATAATCGCACAAGAACTTAGAATACTTCGGTGGGCTAGATTTAGAATTACAAGTAAAAAAAAAGCAATCAAATCCTTTGTTTGGTCCTCAACTTCGGGAGGGGGGTTAATAATTAAGAAAAAGGTACAATTAGGATACCCCTGTGTGTATATGATTCTTCTGCCAAGTTATGGCTTTATAACCAGAAGCAATGAGAAGTTCTCGAAGCATTTGTTATTCACTTGTCTATTACTATGGAATTATTGATGAAGCTTTTTAAATGTGGTTGGCCTCTAGTAATCCAAATTATGTCAAAGATTGTTCTTGTGCTCATTGTGCAGTCACCGTTCACAGAAAAACCAAAAACCTTTTGGCTCAATCCAATTAGAGATTTTCAGGGAAATCGGTTCATGAGAAACAGCATTGGTCACGGAATTTTTGGTTCCAAAAGTGGTAATTTATGTATATAGGATTTAAACTACGGTACTTGCAGTTCCTCTGCATTTTGTTTGCCTCCTCCTAGCAGAAGGAAATATGTATGCTACCCTACAACAAACAAATGTCAGCTTTCAAAAATTGAAGAATCCAGTCTTAGGGTACTTCTCATAGAATTTCTCAAATCAGCATGCAAGTTGTGCACTTTAAAAAATATAAAGGGAAGAATTTAATCAGATGCAACAAGCCCTTTTTTATATAACAAAAATAAAAATAACAATTCTAGATAGGCATAGGAATTACACTTTTGCTCGCACTGAAAACATTTTAGCGCATCAGAAGAACTTGAAATCTCTTCAAAATTCACCAAACCACCACATATCCGGCAAGTACAGTTTAAGCAATACCAGTTGCCTTCAGGGAGTTCCTAAAGAATTTCAATAGTAATAGACATTTGGTTAATTGTAGAGAACTGGAAACTAAACTATAAAATAAAATAAATAAATAAATAAATAAAAAAACACCTGCAATTCTCCCAACAAAATTGACCAAGAAAATATCTACAGTGAGATTCTTACACATGGAAGGAAATTCGAAGCATGATTTATTGTTTTCTAGCTAATGAATACAAAGTTTAAATCCAAATAAATTGCTAAGAAAAATAGGCATACAGTTGAATGGAAATCAGCATATTCTTTTAACACCATGTCAAGTCAACATCAGCCTGCTCCCAAAAACAAATAAAGGTATCAACTAAGTTAACAGCACTTTTGGTCATGCTATATGACCATGTTTGCAATTTTAACCCAGTTAATAGAACCTTTAGTTCTTGTCCTCCATTCTTTGCATCAATGAAATTGATTTTGAAGGTGAATATGAAATTAATTAAACAGAAATTGAAGTTACTTTATCCTAATGATTCTTTAACTGATGCTTTTTAAAATTTATTCTTGGTTGATGTCCAAGATTATTTGGTTGAAGATCATCAATCTTTATTCATCAGTTGCAAAGACCAGTTCTACTCCCAAGTTTTCATCTTTAATAAAGGTATGTAACTTCCAGATGAAAGAAATTCATCCTGTTTCTCAAGTTAGGATTTAATCTTGAAATTACATTTATTAAGTTCTTAAAAGATTTCAAAAGTGGATGGCTTTTTTTCTTCACTATCAGTAAAATTTTTATTTTGCAGGCATGGGATTTTTATTTGATTATCTACGATTTCAAGTCCAGTTTGCCCATTTCCTGATTATCTTTTTGATTTGGCAATAGGTGGATTATTTTGCTGCTTGATATTTCTTATGGAAAGTACCTTGTTTTAGTATTCATACATTGAAGTAGAGGAGATCTATAACAATTATAACTCCAAATGGAGTTAATACTGCTGATCGCCTCCAGCATCATTTGCCATAAATGACTCTCTCCATTGTGGTGTTATATGTGTCAGGACCACGCTGAATCCTCTACTCATTTGTCTACAGATTGTTCTTTTTTTTTTCCTTTTTTTATAAGAAACAATTTCATTAAAAAAATGAAATTACGAGAAAAGAGGGGGAGAAAGGCCCAAAAGCTACAATTACAGATTACATCTCCAATTAACTAACAAAGAAGCAAAACTATATGACTTAAAGGCAGCTGAGAGTTTTGCACCAAGCAATAGCATTGCAGAGAACATGATAAAAAAAAGATCCAAAGAACTGAATTTTTTTGTTAAAGACCTGATTGTTGCGTTCAAGCCAAAGCTACCATAGAGTAGCTATAACCATGTGATTCCAAAGTAATCCCTTTTTGTCCTTGAAAGGATGATCTTTTAGCATAGTAGACAAGAAGAGAGTAATGTCCATACGAAAGACAACGAACCAATTGAAAGCAGGTAAAATGTGATCCCAACAACCTTTGTGAAGGGACAAAAGATGAAAAGATGACTTTGGGTTTCTGAATTTTGTTGACAGGGGGAGCACCAGCCTGAGGATAATAAGGTTGAGAGTAGTCGACGCTGAAGCCGATCATGTGTTAGGACAGCTTTCTGAGTAAGTTCCCAAAGGAAAAAGTTGATATTTTTTGGGTACCGTTCCGACCATATGGCAGAGGAGAGGTTATTAAGTATATATTACTAGTGCTCCCCACTTGTGGACTTGAAATATTTGAAAGGCCCAACATATAGGTATCAATTTTAATTGGGGAGAAAACAACAATGCAGGGGCTAACACAGGACCTCCTGCTCTGATACAATCTTAAATCACCAATTGACCCAAAGCATAAGCTAGTGGTTGAAGCCAAATTTAATTATATATCACTAACAAACCTCTATTTTCTCGATCCTTATTGAAGCTTCAAAGAGATCTAGTCGCTTTTAATGTCTTTTTGGCAATTTCAAGGAACCCACCACAAGCTTCTCCAATGAACATTAGCGTGTCATTATCCCATCGATCAAGTGGGAGGTTCCTAATTTTGATCCAACCTCCATAGCTAGGGACAGCCTGATCTTTCGTTGCATTTTCGGAACTCCAAGGGGAGAATTGTAGCGAATATCTTCCTACCTTATACCAATCCTTTATCTAAGGGTTTTGGCTTGGTCAATGTCCACACAGCATAGGACAGCCTTGTCAATGCTGAAAGGATTGATGATACAGGCACTACTCATATGAATGTTGAAAGCTCTTATAATGTTGTACCAATCTTCGTGGAAGCAGCATCTCTTAATGATAACTAAACTATTAAAGTGAATGAAGGAATGCGGATATGCATGGACTGATTTGTTGATGGATGTGAGAGATGGAGCCTTTGGTGTGGTTGATGAATCCACAAATTCTGGAGAGGGTGGAGAGATATGGAAAGTTTCCTTCTTAATAGCAGCAATGTATGAAGTACTGTGGTTGGCCTTTTGTGTTGGGGATTGTCTTTTTCCTCTCCTTTTGGATCTGGCTTTCAAGAATCAAAGACAAAAGGGAAAGATATATGCTTTCCATCCTTTTCTGTCTTCTCCAATCGGAACAAGGATTCTATTTAATCCACTACTTACTTTTTGCAATGTGATTTCCATCAACTTTCCTTTTCGGTTGAGAATTTTTTTCAACCCAGATTGTTTGGTCATCCAGTCAAACCTCCTTTAAGAACTTATGGTTTATGGGGGATGATAGAGGGATCAAATAGACTGCTTGGGCCAGGCCAACGCCTGCTGGTGAATGGAAATGAAGTAAGCACGGTCTAGTGTAATCTCTGATAGTCGTATTCTGGATGGGTTGTATCGGTCATCATAGTCGATGGAGAATGTCTTTCTCTCTATTGTTGCCGATCGTGGATTCGCAGAGCCATGGTTGATGGGTTGTGAGGAGATGACTATCTTAGTCATATGGTTGTCGGAGGGAGAGGAAAGATAGAGAGAAGTTATTGGTACTCATTTATTCTATATACCACTACCACAAAATTATTATATCTCGTTTATGCATTGTTCTTTTGCATCCCGTTTCTGGCATTTTATTTTGGATGTTCTTGGCTGGTCCTTCACCTGCTCGAATCATATTTTTTACATCCTTGCTTCTCTTTTGGTGGGTTGTCCTTTTATAGGCACAAAGAATGGTTTACTATTCTTCGAGCCTTCTTTTGGACTTTGTGGGCCGAGTGCACAAGCATCTCTTTAGACTTTAGTGACTCTTTCTTTTGTTTTGATTCTATTATTGATTTGGTTCTGTCTACAGCTTTTATTGGTGCAAGATTGAGCACCTTTTTAAGATCTTACCTCTTTCTTATTTAGTTTCTAATTGGAAATCTTGTGTAATAACCTTTAGGTGCTTCAGTTCTTCCCTTATTATTTCATTTATTGATGAAATATTTATATTTCTAAAAAAAGTAGGGGAGAAATCGGATTTTAGTTGTTGTTGACTTCTTCTTCGTCATCTCCTCAGCATTTTGGCCATTGAATAGTCCTTCCCTCTTTTCAATGTTCTCTCGTGGTTCTTGCTATTTGGCTAAATTTATGTTCTGCGTATGATTAGGCTTGGTTCGTTTGTTAGCCCTTTCTTGGTGTGCTCTTTCCTATCTCCTTGTCGGACATTCTTTTCAAGTTCGATGCCACATTTGGTTTTGTGTTTATTCCTCCATTGTAATTTTTTTGCTCCCTTGTAGAGCTTGCTTCTTGCACAGGAGGGGAGGGAAAAAACAATCTACAACTGCTGCTCATATCTACCCCAATAATGGCGGTTTTTGCTCTTTTAAGTGTGCCCTAGTAAGAGTAAGATTGAATCTGTGTATCTAAGAACATGAACTAGCTTGGATGGTAAAAAAATATCATGTGTCATAGTTACAAGTCGGTTCAACAATATAAAACGACTGAATCGTTCAACATTGGAGGTGTGTTCCATCCTCTGTTTAGAGATGATCAAAGAGCCTTGCAGAGGGCAGAGTTTGTATTGAACAACTGGCTCAAGATAAATAAAAGAACTTTACAGAGGTGGAGAATCCTCAGTGGGTGTATAAGGTTAGGTTCTAAATTTTTCCTTCAAATTTTTGTAACCTAAGAATTTCGTAATTATCCTTTGTAGATCATTCGCTTTCTATAACTTTTCGGTTTTGAAAATGTTTAAAATTATTTGGAAATCCATAGCTCTATAATCAATAAAATTTATACATACTAGAGAATTTTTTTTAACCAAAGTTTACTGCAAAATACAAATACGCTGTTACCACAAAAGAAACTCTCAATCTATTAGCAAATCCCCAAAAGAGAACCTGCACAGTGGCTTTACATCTACTTAGAATTCCCTCCTACAGTTCACTATGAAGATATGATGCCATTTACCTGAGAACAGTCACCTAGTAAGCTAACAAATTTCAAGAAGCTTGCAGCAGAATTTTGATTTCTAGCGTATTAAAGGATTAAGAAAAATATATATAACCATATTGAACACGAGAAAACCTAAAGTAGTCTAGAAAAATTAGTACAAGTATTGCAGATCACTAGCATGCAGTAAGAAGACAAAAGATTCATCATCAAATTGCCACAAATTGAAGAGACAAACCTGAATTGACAAACAAGAATGATGGAATGTAGAGGGGCAATTATCACAGCATATTAGTTCTCCACCATCACCACAAATACCACATGAATCATCATTTCGATCATCTTCATCAACTTCCACTGTTCTGGTCTTACTTTTCCTTGTCTTATATTCAGTTGACCAGGCCTGAAGCTGGCACAACATGAAAGGCCTCCCAGAGTCCAAGAAAAGGTTCGAGCAAGCACGATTAAATTTGAAACCTGCATGACTTTTAAATTCAGATATTGAGAGTAGATCACTGCAGCAATTGCAAATGATGCCACCTCCAGTGATTCTACCATATTTAACTACACTACCATCCTTGGGGCTTTGGTATTGGATTATATCATTTGAGGATATAACCCCAGCATCTAGCAACCATGACAACACTGTTCTAGCCCCTAGGGCATACCACTTGCCATCTTTATAATTCTTTTCCCCATTACCCAAGCTTCTTAGGAGTAACTTACAACTACTCTTCTGACTTTTGCGGTTCATTTTCGCTCTAGATTTTAAGTATTTTCTTACATGGGAAAATCCAGCAGCACTTGAACTGACGTCTTTGTTTCTAATAATGGCTGAAACTAATAGATCATCATCTTCAATTTGACATTCATTCAGTTTCTTCTTTCTGGTTTTTGAACCTTTAAGACTGTCAAAATTCTTTTTGAGCTTTGAACCTTTCCTCTCAGAGTGGCATGAGATAGGACTGAGAGACAAGTTCTTCTCATGACTGTCCACATTTTTAGTATCGGCTATATGGGACTTCTGATCTTCTATCATATCTAACTGAGAGCAAGTCCCATCAATATCCCAAAACTCAGTTTTATTTCCAGGAGCCACACTCACAATATCAATCTGAGGTGGCAAGGTAGTTTTAATTTCAGATATCTTTTTACACTTCCGGCGCCCTTTCTTCTTCAAAATAGAATGTGTGGCAGAAACTTTATCCTCTGTTTTGAACATTGAAGCTGAAAAGTGCAGCCCACCTTCTTCATTTTGTGAAGACTTTTGTACAACCCCTGAGGCACAAGAATGAGATAGACCGTCACTTGTATAGTTTGGACAGTCGTTCAGAGATTCTTCCAAATTATTTTCTGCTTTACCGAGTGGGACTTCCAGTTTTTTTCCTTCCACTAGGGAACATGTTAGTACATTTTTCATCATTTCATTAGGGTTCTCAACATGATTTTCAGAGCTCTGTTCATCTGAACAATACAAAGTGCTATCCTCATCAGGAGATGCAAGGCCAGAAATTCTGACAACATTATCTGAATTTCCAGATGGAACAGGACCATCAGCCAGACATCTAGGTTTGCAGGTGGAACCTGAAAAATAAGCGGGTGATGAAGTTAAATCTTCAGACTCTCTTTTGTTCCCAGGTTCATTAAAATGACTGCCCATGCAATTCAGACCATTCTCCAAATTGGGGCCATAATTAGACACCCTTGTCGGAAATTTCGTGGTTCCATCTTCTGTGTGCCCGTAGTAATTGGAGAAACTTGTATCACAGGTTTGCTCATCAAAAGCACAATTGCCCCCGTCAAGATCTTTTAGTGGGGCCTCTGTCAATGCACTCTTGGCAGAGGGTGAATTATCATGCACTGGTGATGCATTTTTGTCAGCAGACAGCTTACAAATACCATTGTCTTCATTTATTAATGTCACAAAACCATCGGTCTTACTGCTCCCATTAATCCCAACACTACAGGTAGCTCTAACTAAATCTCCCCTCCTAAGTGGACCAATCTTTCTGTCGATGAACACAACCACCACATAGGGGTCAAGAATAACCCAACAGTTAGCCAATGAAGTTGTGGCCCCTAATTGATTCATTTCCTTCCCAACGTGTAACAATGTGTCAGAAAGATCAAATAAGAATTGATGAATGCCAGTCCATTCTTTGCTGTCAACATCCTTTACAAAACTACATCTATCAGCAAATAGAAGTTCGCCACAAAACCTCCAAGCCTTGGAAAATTCACGAAAGGCTCTTCCCTGGGGTGATCTGTAAACTGTTTCCATATAACGCCTGCAAGGTCTTTTGACCCTTTCAATAGACCATCCAGCTGCAATAAATAGGTGAACAACATGATAGTGGAGAAGAGGACGGGGATCCCTACTCAAATCTGTCTTCAAGGAAGCATCCAGTTCTGGGCATAGAGATTTCATTTGTCCTACCTCCAGATGTAGTGGAGATCTAAACTTCTCACTGATTTTATCAGAAGGACTTGCTACCAACAGCCTGGTCATGGAGCTCTCTTGGGAAACAGGTGAAGCACTAACTTTATTCACCATATTGGGTTCACCATGACCTTCTAAATTCAATGATGTCTGTTTGATGGCATCAGGATCAGCCAAATTACTGTCCATTTCTACAAGGTCCCCTAGCCGATAGCAACTTGAGATAATTCCCTGTCTAGACGATTCTACAATGTGGAATGTAAATGATTCAGGATCACATTCCTCGGCTGGAGAGCAATTAGCAGAAACAGGTTCTCTTATACTATCTGATGATTGTTTAAGCTTAACTAGATTAGGTACAGAATCAGAAGCTTCATCAGTTGAAACTTTAATTCGCTTGCCACTTGCATTCCCATCATCACCTTCCACTGAAATCCTTTTGCATGGAAGACTATTAGATGCAGAACCGGTCCTAATATTCTCAGTAGCATTGTGACATTCATCAAGCTTCATATTTCTTGAGTATGAATAAATGGAGACTGTTGAGGGTTCACTACTTGAACATAAAGATGCATCATTAATTTTGCAGGGCCCGTGTTCATAACCAAATGCCTTGTGAGGACACCTCTTATTGGAATAGCTAGAACCATTCCCAAAGAAAACCTCCCTAAAAATAATTTCTTCGTTTGCAGATCCCTCGAAGCCATCATCCTGGAAATCCATAACGACGGATCAGAAACCTTCTAAAGCTACCAACCCTTCACTTATCCACCTTACACATATACTACTTCATAAGGCAAGACCTGCAACATAAGAAATCAAACGTTACTTTTGATTTTGAGCATTTAGAAAAACAAGAATTTTTACTTAAATTGGCTCCAAATGAAAGAACACAAATCGCATAACATTAGACATTGGATGTGGATAAAAGATATTGAAAGCATATGGCTGTTAACATTATACATGGAGGGATAGTTTAAGTAGCCACCGGTAGAAAGTAACAAAATGTGATATGTGTTCTTATAAATTAGGATAGCACAAGGAACAAATGTGATAAAGTACTCTAAAATCAGCAAGAGAAAATGTTTGTTTGCCAATTATTTATTATTCATTAAATACTAAATAATAAAAAGATGAGTCAAAATGAGCATAGCTCAACTGAGTTAGTGCTCATACAATCAACCAACCTCGGAGTTAGAGGTTTGAGTCCCCACCCCACATATTGTCAAAAATAAATAATATGAAGAAAGATTAAGTCCTATAAACAAAATGAGCGGTACGTATGTATACACAGAGAAATAGGCATAAAGGAATTTGATGAACTAAAAATTCCCCTTCACTCCTACGCCACAGAAGCCTTGAGAAGAAAGTTGAAATTCCAAACTACTTCAAACTCGATATGCTGTTAGCACCACTTTTATTTCCACTTCAATGAACTACAAATAAAGCCAGCCATGAAAGTCCACTGATACCAGCACTTTCATACTCTTTTGACATTTTTGTAAACCTTTCATCAATTACATCCATGATCCGACAATCTATGTTGTTTGTTTTGATCATTGATGAGAAAATAAAACATAAAAGAATGACTGCCAAGCTGAAAGAAATTCTCTCGGATGCTTTGCTCTTAATTTTTCGGAAAATAATTCTTCGGATTTTCTTCTTCCTATTGTTTAAAACGTTTAAAACAAATGAACAGGTAAGCTCAAAGGGAAGGGGCGACTTCTCCTCTCTTCGTCCATAAATCTCACAAGCTTGTTAAGAAATGGGCGTTTGTACATTCTCATTTTAATTGTCCACGGAAACGCCAACTTCTTACATTAGCCTGCCCCTATTTCTCTTCCCTGGAGGCAGAAGCAAAGAACTGGGACGAAAAAGCGGTTGCTCAACCCCTTCAAGCAGTTTCTGCCAACACCCTACATTCTTCAACACTCGGCATTTCAAATAGAATAGATGATAAGACGAAACAAACATGCATTAGCTTCCCATTTCCAATAGGTCCTTGTGTCGAATTCTCTATTCTAAATCCAAGAAACTAACTCATAAGCCATTCAACTACATTACCAGTTTCCAGAAATCTAACAAGCGAGAAGAAGAAGACAAAATTTTAAAAACCCCATTCATACCCATTTGCAGAAATCTCATAAGGCCAATTGTCAGAACCCGAATGATTCTCGTATCTCCCCTCAATTCAACTCCATCAAACAGAACACAAAAACCCCCGCATTCATCCATTTCTAGCCAAATCGAAAAGACAAACAACAAAGAAAAAAGAAAAAACCAACAAACCCACAATAAAAACACCTCAACTAGACAGTGCATTCGCCATCAACATGCAGCTGGAATCAAGAATCACAAGATGAATTAGGGTTAAGAGACTAGAAAATGGTAATGGGTACATCACCGATTTGAAGAAAAATCCAAAGGGAAAATCAAAACAGCGTTTTCCCTTGGCATCATCATCCAATAAGCTCTTCAGGGTTGGTCACCAAGCCTAGAAAGCAAGATAGCTTTGAGAAAGGTAACAGTTCCTCAAGTACAACAAATGGCAAAACCCATCTACAAGTACTCGCCTTTTCTCTCACCAAAACCGTTTCTTCTCGCCCCTTTTTCTCTTTCTCTTTCCTTTTCCCCACTCGGGTTTTCCCCCATTTTTGAGTCACGACCCACTCTGCCATCCCCCATTTTTTGGGATTATTTTTATAAACCCTAAAGCTTTTGATTTCATTTTCATTCACACTGCAATTCATTGGATTGTAATGAGGAGGGAGAATCCATTAACAAAACCCATTTCTCTATTTTGTAAAATTTGTAATGATTTTGGTATGCATCAAATGGATAAGCTTTGGGCATACCCCATTTTTTTGCTTTTGCATTTCAGTTCATTTCTTTTTGTTTGTTTTGTTTCCTCTTTTGGTTTTTGATTTTATCATTATATATCCAATTTAGTGTATTTAGCAAAATTGTTGGAAGTAATTCCACTCCATTTTTTTAAATTTCATTTATTGATCCTATAACAATTTTTTTTTCCAAAAGTGATGTAAGATTTGTGGCTTTTTTCTTTATTTATTATATCTTTCTCACCTAAGGACATTTTGTTGTAATTAAGTTGAAAATTGACTCTTAATTATTGAAAAAAGGGAAAGAAAAAAAAAAGGATGATGCTTTTAAGTGAGAGAATAAAAGGTATTGATGTTAAAATAATATATTTGCACCTTTTGTAGTTTTATTACTAAGTAATTGTTTTAGTATATTCCAAAAAGAAAATATTTATTTAGTCAAGTTTTGAAGCTTTTTTCATATTTCATTTTAATATGTGACATTGTGATGTATGTATTTATATTTTTGTGACATATGTCCCCTAACAGATAGAGAAGATGGGTATAGAAATTTGAAAAACGTGCCTTTTGAAAAGACAGCGGTAAAAAAGTAATCTTAGATGAATAGCAAATTGCAAAAACTATACTGAAAGTCACAATTATATCCAATTTTACAAAAATCAATTTTGCACTTCTTGAAAACATACTTTTAGTCACTCAAAATTATATTTACTTTTCACTCTTACGTTATATTGCAATTTTCGTATCATCAAAATTAGTTTTGAAAGATTATAAACATGTTTTGAGGTGATTTTGAAAACGATAAAAGTTATTATAGTCATTTTAAAACAACTCTCAAACATATTTTTAAAATTTGACCTAAAACTTATATATTATTACAATTTGTACAATAGTGTAAGTATGGATATTTTAACACTTACATATAGGTGAAAATTTTAAGGTATAATTATAACTACTATCATATCTTAAGATTAGTTTTTGTAATTTGTCTAAATAAAAAGAAACATTATAGAAATGAAGAGAATGAGTGACTATGATCCATGAAAACTAACTTTTATTTTAGACTAGGGATTTGGAAAATGGAAATTGGGTTGGAGCAGTTTCTTCCTTATTTCTTTCTTTTTTTACTTGAAACCATTAAAAGACGTTAAATAAAGTAAGAATTAGTTGCATTTATATTTGTTCATCTCGTTTTTATTATTTATCTCAAACAAATAGATTAAAAAAAATTGTCAAAATTTAATTACGAGAAGATAGGTAATATCATGATACATCTAAGTATTTTTAATCCAATGATTCAATAGATTTTTTAAAAATAATAAGTAAACTTGTTAATATATAAAAATTGCATTTATTGCTTTCTTATATTGAAATAAAATTAAAACTCAGTTTCAATTTATATTAAAAAAAAGTTTTCAAAGTGCTAAAAGGTTATTTACGACAATTATTGCATAATAACTTAGCAAAAAAATCATAAAATTAATTAAAATTAATATTTTTTTAAAATATTAGAATCAAGATTAATAATTTTATAGTTTGTTATAACGAAAATAAATTCAAGCTGATTTGAGTTGTTTTAAATGAACTTATGAACCAACTCAATCCATCAAACTTATATTTATTGAAAGTTAACCGAACCAAACAATAGAAATTGGGGACATTTAACACCCAAATTCTAAATTTCGTACTCTGTATTAGAAAATATAATTGAAATTTCAAGATTTATTATAATATTCTTAAAACTACAAATGAAAAACAAAACAACACAAGACTTGTTAGTTTTATTGAAATTATTGGTACATTATTTATTTTAAAGAAAAACATCCATAAACTTTCAACATTCAAAGTTTCAATAATACACTTAATCTTTAATAAATTTAAAACAATTTTTATCACATAATGTAGACGAGAACCTAACATCCTTGCATTTTTAAAGTTTTATTAATACTCTTAGCTTAAAAAAATAAAAACAAACAAAACAAAAAATGCTCTTATGCTAGAATAACGATTCCTCCAATTGGTCCAATCTTACTCACAAAATTTAAAAAGAAAAAAAAACTCTCCTTAAAACAATAGATAACAAATTACATATAATTTATATGAGTATTAACGTATACTTAGTTACTAACGAACAATCTTGTTACATTTAAATTAAAGACCTCAAAACTTGAGTGAAATAGAACATCATATTGTGGGGTGTTCAACTCTCGGAACAAAAAACGTGCTACAATCTCAAGAGCTTTGGACTTAGTTGACGTATACTTGTCACTTTATTCACTAGTCAACTAGTGCACTTTTATTTTTCAATTTTTTTTTTTTAAAAAAGAAGCCATTCCCATGCTTTTCTAGAAAAAAAAAAAATCGTCAATTCCATGAGGATGACTAATAAATAGATCAAAGTAAAAGGCAGAATGAGGTTGGAGCTATGTGGCCATTTGTCACCAACTTTGTATGTATGAATAAAACCCATTTGGAACGTAGTATTTCTTTATTTTCTTTTATATTGTGGAAAAATAGTTTATAATGATAGATGTATAGTTATATATATCTATATATATATATTGATTATTAGGTTAATTGTTTCATAGAATTTAATCTTAAGAATGCTTTAAATTTACGTAATAATTTAAGAATGATCTTACCACTATTTGTTAATTTATTTTATATAATTTTAACTAATATAGTATATTTGTTTTTATCGATTTGAATTTATTTTTAAACGAGTACAATTTATATTATTTCTATATGTTATTTTTTTCTCAACAAAATAATAAACCATAATTTACTATTTTGATTAATATTATTAATGCAATTCAAATTTGAAAATCTCCTTAAAAATAATAACAGTTACGTTATAATAAAAAAATCATATATGTGGTTAACCGTATTTATTTTAATTATATAATGCAAATTATATATATATATATAATAAAAATAGAAAAAAATGACAAAAATATAAAATAGGGATGTCTTCAACTCTTGGAAATTTCATATTTAAGACATTCAAAACTCTGTCGAAGCCTTCCATTTGGTAGGGATTGTAGGTGCTGTCTAAATGTGTTCATGGAAATATAAGATGCCCATGAATAAATTGCCCCTAAATGAATTAAATTACCAATCCAAGAATAAAACTTTTTGAGATTTTAGGTCTAGGATTAAGATTTATAGTTTCATAGCTATGTGCACTTTAATTTTAAAGTTCACATAGAATTTTGGCATATTCAATTTTTTGTTGGTATAACAAGTGAGGAAGATATATAGTGTTTGATGTAAAAAAGATGGAGTATGAGAACACAAACTAGACTTGTGTTTGATCATGTTGTGATATGATGAGAAGTGAGTTCAACATAGGTGTTGTGTATGATTCAATTTATCTCGTTTCAGGCATATGCTTTATACGTTTTAATTGATTACGTTGAATCACAACTATCGATTTGATTTGGTAGATATATGTGTTATGCTTTTATAGGTGCTTGAATAAAAAAAATCATGTAATTACTATGCTTTTGGTTGCCCCCTCCCCAAATTAGTATAATAAATGATCACTCATTTCTATTCCTCCCCTTTCTTCTAGCTTCTAGATAGTTTTTATATGAATAGCCACTTGTTCTTGTTTATCTACAAAGCTTTGTCACAATTTTGAATAGTTGGGAAGTGCTTTTTGTGCTTATGATTAAGTATATCTATTGGTTGTTGAGTTAAAAAAAAGCCAAATAAGGAATAATGAAACTAATATATAACTCTGCTCTATTGATCCAAACACACCCTTGCATTTACAATTTTTTTTCTTCTCACCAATATAAGAAAAGGTCAAGTGTCAAATGTTTCAATGTTCTACAAACGTCTTTCTAAAGGTCGATGTTTTTTCATTGGTAGTAGATCATCTCATTTGGTCATGAATTGTGCTATTAGTGATTTAACAGGTGTGAACTAAACAATTAATTTTGTATACGTAATGGAATGGTCAGTGAATATCTACTTTGCTTATGTTATGATCCTTTTATAAAAATCCATGACTTGAGATGTTGCATGAGGTTTTTTCAATTACCCTTCTTCAAAATTTGACTTTCATTTACTCGTTGACGTGTGATTAGTTTACCCATTTTTTTTAAAAGTTAGGATTGAATAGAAGAGATACTTGTCAAATTCTTGCACAATGAAACCAACATCTTTGTATAACAAAGTTTATCTGGAAAATTTAAATTCTCACATATGGCTTAGGAAGACATAATATGTGTTCATGTTTAATGACAATGTATTATTTTTTTATTGTTTATATGTGTTGAATTTCTTATAATACTCATGCTTGTGTTTTCGTATTTGGCTTCATTGTATGCGAGGTGTTGCAAGTCTTCACAATATATGAACCTCCATTAAATATCGAGCGATAACAATATTGATTTTTGCAAGAAGGTTGACAATCTGTAAATCTAATCGATGGGTTGTAACTTGTAAACAACTATGCACTCTCCTATCCTCTAGTTTGTATCATTTTCCTTATGAGATAACTGTAAAGTAATATGATTCTAAATTTGGATGTTCCGTTTTTATAAAATGGTAATTAAATAAAATTTATGAACTCCTCAAACAAGATAACAACAATTAAAAATTTGTCATCTATTGATCAGTAAATGTCATGGTCATTAAATTATAACATTCTTATTTATGAAAAGGTGTAAGGTATTAATTGAAGTTCATCCTCACTGGATTGTGAGTCTTTATTGGACAATAGAGATCCCTCCACCATATACTTATTAATGATGCTCAAATAAGTTAAAGTAAATAATGAAACATTTTTAAATATAACAAATAAATTGAAACTATTTAAAAAAAATATAGCATATATTTGTATATTATATATATATCACAAAATGAAAAAATATTTTTATATAAAAAAATCTATTTGATTTAGTATGAAAATTGTACACATATATGTGTCTATATACATATATATATATATATATATATAGTTATCTTTTACTTGATATATATATATATATATATCTATATATATATTTAAAAAAAAAAAAAAAGATAGAATGGTATAATTTAAAATCTATATATTCGAAAAGATGGCAGACAAACAAAGCATCTAAGTATTCTTTCACAATTAGTTGAAATCTCTTATTTTTAAAGTATTAAAGTTAACAACAACCTATTTTTTGTTTTGTTTTTTTTTATAAAAATTAGTTTTCTATTTGGTTTTAAATTTTAATATGAATTGTGAAATAAGATTTTGATTTAAAGGATTAAACCTCTCTAAATATTTTCATTTAAAATAGAAAAACTAAAGAAAACTAAAACCCTGTTCCTGGACAGCTGCCGATGAAGAACATTCATCCAATCCTATGATCATAGACCTCCACACCCTCTTCAGGTTCTTTTCTCTTCTTTTATTTCCGTTGATCGCAAACCCCTTTTCATTCCGCTGCTCGCTTTGTGTGAATGTTGGAAAAATATTCATTTTTTCTTTTCTCTTTTTAGTTTTTGAATTGAATTCTGGAAAACAATGCGATTCTGTTGATCAAAATTTTAAAAATACGCTTCTCACATGGATATAATCTGTATATTTTCACCCCACCTTTATTTTGGAGCTATGATCGTTTAAAGAACACTGAATTTGAAGGGTCTTTCATATTTTTTTTATTTTTTTTTAAGTCTTATTTAATAAGTTTGAATGGGTTTAATCAAATTATAGAAATGGGAGGATGTAAGATTATGAAATAATTACTAGCATTGTTGTGAAAAGAAGCTTTGTTCTGCTGTTATTTATGTTTTGTGGTTGTAAGACTGATGATTAACAAAACGTTTATCGAGTTGGGGAGAAGTGAGGTGGTATTCTTGTTCAAACCAACTTGTTTTTGTAGTCAAGAAATTTGGGCTACTTGATAGTAGAATGGGTTACTTTGGTCTTTTCTACGAGTCTTGTAGTACCAAGGATTATTGCTCTTGCAGGTGAATGAAAATGGATTTGAAACATAAAGGTATATCATGGGTTGGAAACATGTTCCAAAAGTTCGAAGCAGTTTGCCTGGAAGTGGATAATATTATAAACCAGGTATCTTCATTTATTTTTCCTTTTTACATTTAGTGATCCAATATTTTGACAAAGGATTTCATGTGATGGCTTTCTTATTGAGTTGATTATGTGGCTCTATTCACTGCCTCATCATGCAAATGAGTAACTCGTCACTACAATTTGATTCTTTCTTTTTGTGTAGTAAGAATAACTTTTAAACTGATCTTATGCACAGGATAAGGTCAAATATGTTGAAAACCAGGTTAGTTCAGCAAGTGCAAATGTGAAGAGATTATACTCTGAAGTTGTTCAAGGTGTACTTCCACCTAAAGGGGATCCCATGAAATATGAATCTAAAGCACTGGCTCAGAGGGGGCATGTTCCAATTAATGCATATTTCAGGTCACCGTCACACAATGAAGGAAAAGCTGCAAGTAATGTTGTTAATAAATCATCTGGGCATGGTACTAGTACTACTGATCAAATAGATAACCGAAGTCAAGCATATTGTCAAGTTCCCTTTGTAAATGAAGAAGTTGCTCAAGTTCCTAATCACTCGTCGTTAGAGTTGAATGCTGATTTACCTTTGAAAAAGAATGATGATGTCTTTTTAGATAAAGGCTTGCATGAGAGCATGAAAGAAAATACCGTTGGTGAACTACTTTCAAAGAATAATGATGGCTCACGTACAGATAAGCTTACCCTCATGGAGTCCGATACTAGTGATCCTTTGAATCACTCACTAAGCAATGTAAATACAGACATTAATGATATTAAGAAAAGAGCTTCTTCGGTTTGTGAAGGCTTTGATATGCAATTGGAGGACGATGTACTTTTAGTAGGGAGCAATGATGGGGTTGTGACAAATAAAGATGAAAGTAAGAGTTTTAAAGAAAATACTGTCAGTGAGTTACTTTCAGAGAAAAATGATAGCTCATTGACAGATAAGCTTTCCCTCATGGAGTCAGATGCTAGTGATCCTTTGAGTCACCCACTGAACAATGTAAGTACTGGAATTAATGATGTTAATAGAAGAGCTTCTGTGGTTTGTGATCGCTTTGATCTGCAATTGGAGGATGATGTATTTTTAGTAGGGAACAATGCTGGGGTTTTGACAGATAAAGATGAAAGTACGAGTTCTGAAGAAAATATATATGAACTACTTTCAGAGAAAAATGATGGCTCATTGAGAGATAAGCTTACCCTCATGGAGTCAACTGCTACTGATCCTTTGAGTCACTCATTGAGCATTGTAAGTACTGAAATTAATGATTCTAATAAAAAAGCTTCTTTGGTTTGTGATGACTTTGATATGCAATTGGAGGATGATGTACTTTTAGTAGAGAACAATGATGGGGTTTTGACAGATAAAGATGAAAACAAGAGTTCTGAAGAGGATAGCTCCATGAAGTTCAATGCTAGTGATCCTTTGAAGCATATGGCTAATTGTACACCTTGTGAAGTTAAAGTTACAAATGATGAAGCAATTCTGATTTTGGATAATTCTCATTTACCAATGGAATCTTCCAGTCTCTCATGGAAGAAGGATGGCAACTTATCAAATGAAAGCTCAGATGAGTTTCTAAAGAAGTCTGTCACCATGGAATCTAACACTGCCGATCGTTTGAATGAAAACCATCTTAATCATGTATGGAGTGGGACAAACTTTGTAGGTAAAGAAGCTGATGATTCTAACTTTCTTTTGAAATCTGTGGTGCTTTCGGGCAGGATGGATCATGTCGTGATGGATAAAGACTTCAATAAGAGTTCTTTGAAGGGTGCTATCTTTGAGGATGATCCTAGAAGTCATTTGTTAAATCTACCCAGGCATGCAAATGGAATTAGCTTCACCAACGAAGAAGCTATTATGGTTTTTGATAGAAATCATCTGCAGTTGGAGACGGAGATACTTGCTAGAAAGAATGACGATGCCTTGACCGTTAAACACTCCAATGAAAGTTTAATAAAGGATACCATCTTGGAGTTGGAGCATGATGCGATATATCCTTTAAAGAACCAGCCAAGATGCACATCAAACAGCACAGAATATAAAAATGAAGAAGTTTCTTCAGTTTCAAATGATTCTTTTCTAAAGTTGAAGAGTGGGGTTATTTTGGGGAAGAACGGTAAAGCTTTAACAGATAAAGCATCAGATGTAAGTTGTAAAGAACAGGCCAATTTAGAATTATCAACTGAGTTAACTTTGCATTGTGGTGAAGAGTCAATTGAGGAAACTTTATGCAGTTATGGTAATGAATGTGAAGGGGACATTGTGACCTTAAATGGAAGTCTACAGGAAACTTCGATTCATTGTGCAGATGTTGAATCCATCCATAGTGTAGAACAAGCTTCCAGCTTCTTGGTAAACAATTTACTTGGTTTTTCACAAACAAAGGCGACAACTTCAAAGTACTTGGAAAATGGAATTGGTTATTCTTCTAATGCTGTAGATGCTACTTCTTCTGAACGGGCTTCAATAGATTTAGCTAGTGGGGAAACTGTGGAAGAGACAAAGCCAGTCTCCTCTTTGAAACCCCTAGCAAAGGGTTCTTTTACTGCTTTCAGACGTTCGGTCAGCAACCTTTCTAGTGGCACTGTTGTCCATGAAAAACCTGTTGAACACAATGCACACACTGAATGTAGATCTCGCTCATCGTTTGCAGTGTTCAATAATCCATCTTATGGAAACAACGCTTCAAATATGAAACTTGCCTCCTCCAAAAGCTCCTTATCATCAATGGAATCATTAGGTATGTACTCTTATCTTATGTTGTTAAGGTGTTGAGAATCCCACATTGAAAAAATCACATTTATAAGATAGATAAGCTACTTCTCTCATTTTCAATTGGTTTTGAGATGAAACCCCATACTATTAAATATGGTATCAGAGCCCATTAAGCCCAAACGGGTATTCAGTCCAAGATCGGTGAACCCAAAGAGACACCATCTTTAGGGAGCATGTTGAGATGTTAAGAATCCCACATTGGAAAAACCAAAGGGACTCACACTTAAGATAGATGAGCTACTCCTCTCATTGCCAATTGGTTTTAGATCAAACTCCCTACTATTAAATTTTTGTCATTGGATAAGTATTTGTGGTTTCTTCTGATTTTCTTAAAACAATTCATGACACAGTTGGGACTCATGCTTCAAGAGCCAATGATACTACATTTCTTCCTAAATTCTATACCGGAAGGCAGGGTGATATTTCCAAATCTACTAGTTCTAGGAATCCAAGTTTCTCTACTGAAGGTGTGTCCCTAAGCTTATTTTCATATTAATCTTTCAATTTTCTGTTGTTGTCTATAATTATCATTATGAGATGGTAGTTCACATGTAGACTATTTTCATTGTACATGAAAATGTTGCTTGTCTGTTTCGGTAATGATTTAGCTAAAATCAAAGTCAACCTATCATATCACGCTGTTTTTTTGAACTAAAAGAGATTTGCTGTTTACTATTAGGATTAGGAACTATTTAGTTTGTTTTCCTTGAAACTTCAGAAGTGACAAAAACGAAGATGGAGAAATTTTTTTATCTTTTAATCTTTCCCCTCCTTTCCTTTCTCATTGGGAATTAAACGATAATCTTAATAACATTTCTCAGGTTGTTCACATGATTCCAACGACTATATTTTGGATGCGGAAATGGAAACAGTGGATTTGGGACATAAAGTGACCCATGAAGATAAATGTGACCTTGACTATAAAGCTCTCCATGCTGTCTCTCGCAGAACCCAAAAGCTCCGTTCTTACAAGGTCTCTCTCCCTCAACTAACTTTTCATTTCATATAACATCTAAAGTTACATATATGAGCCTCTATCAATTTTAAGTTTTGTTGAAAGATGTTTAAGACCTGGAAACACCTTTTTCTCTTTACGATAACAATGTTTAACACCAACTACAGCATAAAAAACAATACGAAAGAGTTTATAACTAAAATGCAAAATGTAGGACTAGGAGTAACATGTTTACTGCGAGTTAGGAACATCAACTTCGTCTAATGAAATACCACTATATTTACCTGTCCATTTTCCCCACACCATAAATATCTAAGGTGCTAAAATATTCTACCTTTTGTTTCTGATCTATTCTTTTTTACCTTCTAAAAAACAGAAGAGAATCCAGGATGCTTTTACTTCCAAAAAGAGGTTGGCAAAGGAATATGAACAACTAGCAATCTGGTATGGAGATACTGATATGGAATTCAGCACAAACAGTCCACAGAAATTGGAGAAGGAGAATGCATCAACTAATTATCTATCTGACTCTGAGTGGGAGCTCCTGTAAATAAGACAACGAATTTAGTTTGTCTCTGCAATCAATATTGTTTTCAGGTGGAGGAGAATCCTCTGTGCTGAAGATCAAGAGAAAGCTAGTCTGTAAATACCCTACTGTAGTCACCTTATCTGTTGCAGGGCATGACACCGGGCATAAGTAACCTTGGAAATTCCAAAATAAACGAGTTATAATAAATTTTGCTGCACATAATGCACTCTTTCTGGGCTGTGAACCTATGATGTTTTAATTAATTAATTAATTTAAATATACATATCTTTGGTAAATAAAGCTGTCTTGTTTTTTTTTCCCTGTTTGGGAATGATCTCTTTGTTTGATCTTCTCTCTCCTAAATTGAAAAGGAAATTTGTGGACCTTTTCTTTTATTCACTATTATATCCTTTGTTCTTATGTTGAGTTCAGCAATTAGAAGTACTTTTGTTGTTCTTTCTTCCCATCCAGACACTTGGACAAAATCCCATTCTATCTTCACGCACTCCCATTTTCTCAGGTTCCCATTCTTTGCTCCTCTGAAGACGACTGGTAAGGTAATTTGGGTCATTTCATAATTGATAGAATGATGTCAATAAAATATAAAGTTACAAACAGTAATCCTAACTTTCCATTTTGTGGCTCTGTTGTATACTTTATTGTTATCGGAAACTTTTACTACAAAGTTTGGCACCTAATTGGAATGGTTATTCTGTCTAGACATCTGATTGGAATAATTGTTCTGTCTCTTCGTGTCGGTACAAGCAAGAACTGCTAGTATCTAGTTTTTTTAGTACAACAGGTGGAATATGAGGATTTAAACCTTTGACCTCGAGGTAAAGAGTGGAGCTCAATTTTTGTTGAGCTACCCTCACTTTCACCATGTAATAGTTTTTCTTTCAATTTTAATGTCAAATTTTGTTAGAGGCTAGTTTTCCTACATATATTTTTCATCTCCAATCATTCAAAAACCAAACTCAAAATCACAAAAATTTGGAGATCTGGTCATTGAAGTGAAAGATTATCACTGTGTTTTTATCCAACTGAGAAAAGACTCTTGTTTGTTTAATGGACTCAATCAAGATTCAGTTTTTCTATATCATTGTTAGGATAGTGGACTAGCTGTATCTTCTTGAGATCCAATAGTGTAGAGCTTTATAGAGTCCTCCAATAGAGTAATATTAGTGTTGGATCATGAGAATCACTGTGTTAAGTTTGAAAGAGTTGTCTTTTCCCTCTCTCCAAAGGCTGATATGCTGACATAGTATTAGGGGATAAATGTGACTGAATCATAAGTTATTGTGAGTGTTCATGATGAAAGCTCCCACTTAAATAGTATGGTTCTGATTGCCAACCTAGTATTGACATGTAGTGGAAATCAGATAAGCAGCTGACATCAGTTTTTATCTCACCTTTTGGAAACTTTATCAGCTGGTTTTATCCATTTATGTCATTCCCTACACTCTATGCATTTGTATTAGTTATTTCCCTTGCACTATAGTGATAGCTTACTCTATAGTCTATCCATTCTCTCTTTTTTTCCCTTGATGATGATCTCTCTCCATTTTGGATAAATATGATGATGGCATGACTTTCTTTCTCAACTTTGTTACTTCTGCATCTGAGCGAAGCACAAGACTTGGAAAGGACCTATGAAACTCACAAGTACACAATCACAAAGGTTTTTTTCTTTTTTTTAGAGATGATCCATTTTGGGATATGTTAATGTGACCCAATATGAAAGAACGAATGAAAACTAACAGTTGACAAAGTTCATATTAGGGGCGTTCTTCCCATTGCAAAATAATTAGAGCTCTAACACAATATCTTATTTCACCAAGATTTTATTCTTAAAACAACAGTTGGCCAAACCAATGATTAAAAATGAAAACCATGTTAAAACCAATGATTAAAAATGAAAACCATGTTAAACTTTGACCATTTTGCAAGGGGTGAGTCGTCCCTTATGCGATAATGCATATTAGGCGACAGATTGCTCTATGATGTAAGAAAGAGTTGTTTGTAATTAATTTTTTCTATGATTGAGTCATTCCGCATTAAAACACTATTTAGATTGAATCATCCGTACGTGAGATCACCAATCAACTTTTTTTTTTTGGAGAGATTTTTTTTAGACTAAAAAAGCTGAATTAGGTACCGCTGGAAATGAAGAGGTTAAGTGGATTTTGAAAAGAAGTTTGCCTTCTACTTTGTATTTCTTTTTTAAGATTGCTTGAATTATATTATATGCCTAACACAACATGGGCCATGTGTGTTTATTGGGAGTTTCATATCAAACAAGATGGCAATAAAATACTTCAAAAGAAAACATGAAGAGATGCTATGAGAAGCTGTAAAATGTCCATGTTTGAGCCCCCCACCCCCCAAACAAAATAATAATGGCTAAAGTAATGATCTCCCCTTCCATGAAAATATTTAGTCACATCCACATTAAAGTAAGAAGCTAAAAGAAATGCTACCCTCCCTTCCTTTAGCTTCTGCTTTTTCATCAAAACTCTTTAGATTATGAAAAGACTATATAAGTTAATGATAAAAATAATGAACATTATACCCATAAATTAGAAATATTAGAAAAGATGAAATCAGAAAAAAGGAAAGAGAGAAAAAACCAAGAGGAAAAAAAAGTTAAAATTTTTTGGGTTGGTTAATTAACGTAATGAGTCTACCGTTTGAATAACAAACTAACAAACATGTCACAACGTCATTCCATCAAAGGTTAAATAGAAATATAATTCTAAAAATTCTTTTTATAAAGTTTAGAGAGCGAATAAAAACAACTTTTAAAGTTAAAATTAAACGACAATGAAATGGATGAGAAGAGAACCATCAAAATCAATGAGGGTTGATCAATCAACTTTTGGTTGGCTGATTTCACTCCTACCAAACCAACCCATTACTAAATGTTAGATCAATAACAAGAACATGACATATCTTTTACATCTTCATAAAACACTCACTTTTGTTTTTTTGAGATCTTTTTCAATCACCCATATATATATATTGCAATAAAACATGCATATAGATGAGGTAAAAAGTTTTAAGTTCTACCTTGAACTATTTGGTCACGTAAACGAATTTATACAAAAGTTACAACTTAAAAGATACATATCATCTTTATTGCAAATAAATCAACAATAAAAAAAACATAGAAAATGTAAAGAGTAGAAAAATCAACCGAAATTAACGTGGTTTAATAACTGTGTAGTTTATCACTAAAGAAAAAAAATATCCCTTTGTGCTTTGTTTTTTAGAAGGCTAGATAACATATTCATGATATTTTTAATCTTTTATTTATTTTAGATTGAATGATAGGAAGAGAAATGTGGTAATTTGTTTTGAAATATACCATTTTGGATGTAATGAGAAGAGAATGAAAATTGAATTAAAGATTTAGTTGGAAAAAAGAAGCATGATTTGTTCTCTTTGTCAAGTCATATATTTTTGAATGCTTTGTTTAAACTTTACATGTAGATTAAAATTAACTTTAGTGAAAAATCTGCAAGAAGATCTTTGTCAACTTTTATTTAACAACTAATTAAGCACTTAAACTGTGGAATAATCAAAAGCATTCTTTTCTTTCTATTTTTTCAATCATATCTACTTTTTAGTACACCAAACTTATGAAATTAAAAAAAAAAACAATCATAACAATAAATCAAATTAATTTATATTTACGAGTTGGTACTTATCAATTTTAATCCTAAACCTTAAACTTAGCCAAATTTATTATTGTTACATTGATGACATTGTAATTGTTAGATGATATAATTATTAACGTAACTTACTTTCTAAGTCAACTAATAATTTAATATGACATCAGAGCAGGTGGTCTTAAACTCCTTCAATGATACAATATTAAATTTATCTTTCATCATTGAGTTCAACCGATTAATTTAACGTAATTTAAGGGTCAAAAATGTTTTTTTTTTATTAAAATTTTTAATTTTCAAGTTTAAGGATTGAAATAGTTATTTTGAAGTTTGAACCAAAATAAAAAAAATATGAAAGTTGGCTAAGAAAGAAAAAGAAAAAGAGAAGTTGAGGATAATGTGAAAAGAAGGCAGTGGGGGGGGGGAGAGAGAGAGAGAGAGAGAAGCACTTTTAAAAAGGAAAGACAAGAAAATGGATAAATATATTTATAGTTTTGTCCAATTGAGAATAAGTAGAAAGAAAAAAATAAAATAAAATATGTACCGACTAAGTTTTTATTTATTGTCCACATGAAATTCTCTTAATATAACTTTGAAACACTTTGTTTCTTTTTTGGTCGGTTTTGGATTAATTACTTTAAATCAAATTAATATATGCTTTGTGGTCTTGATCATACCTTAACTTTATGTTAATGTTACCAAAATCCCTACTTATATATAGATATATAGATAGCTTAATTAAAACTACTAGCTTATATATAATCACATAACTTTATATTATTATTTTACAATTTTGTCAATATATTATTGAATTAGTCTCTTTACTTTAGGGTTAAAATTAAAAACTGACTAATAAGAATGTGACACGTTGTGTTGTTGGCTAATTTCTTTAATTTTTGTTTATCTCTTTCCAAAGATGGGAAGGACAAACAACTTTATAATAATGTTTTTTTTATCAAACATCTAAAATTTGGCCATGCCCTATTAAAAAAAAGTTGACTAATGTGGGGGGCTTTTTATTTATAATAAAGTTGCCAAACTATATATATATATATATGATATCATAATCTTCGACCCATTCTTAGAGGTTTATAGAAAATAAATAAATATTTATATAGACACTTTTGAGCAAACATTAATGGTGATATGAACATTAATCACACATTAGAGGTGTAAAAGGTTTTACTTTTTAAATTCATTTTTTGCAAACATCACACTTTTGATAAAAGAAATTATCAATTGATATTTATATTTGTTTTCTTATAATTTTTATTTTACTATGGTTTCTTAATTCTATAAAATTAATCTTTTTTTTTCTTTCAAAACTTCACTTTGTTTTTTTATAAAAATCTAATGTTTATAAATTTATTAATTTAATTAAAATCCAAAATCCAAACACCAAATGATTATTAAACTCGACATGGATTGCATATATTTTTTAGGCATAATAGTTTATCCATGATAGAGACATTTTTATCCATCACATTTAAAAGGTGTTCGATTGTCTGTAATTAGATGAGTTTGTAATGTAATATAATAAAAACCACATGTTTGGATTAAACGTTTCGAGTTTCATTTGTAATATAAAATTCATTTCGTTTCGACCGTTTTTTCAATAATCCAACCCTTTTTTTCGCTCTTTTCAAGTTTTACAATTTCATCTTGTTCCGTCTTCAATCATTCATACTTTCCAACACTTTTAATTCAATTTCTAAACAACTCGTTCCTTCTTGTACTAAAAAAAACATATTCAATGTATTTTATTCGAAGTCAAATCTTGAATTATGTATCTAAAGATAACACTGAATTAAAATAATAATAATTTATTTATACAAAAAAGCAAAGAAATTATTGAAAAAAGAGGTTGTCATAAAATGTAAAAAGGGCAGAAATATATTGTGTATGTCATTTTCATTATTTCTCTTTGTTCCAATTTTCTTACTTCATCATTATCATATGGAAACCACACACAAAATTCTTTGCATTTGCACATTTTTTTTCTTCTCATGAAATGGGGGTTGCAAATTTTGAAAATGAAACCCCAATACACATTTTTGACCAAATTATTCTTATACTTATCCCATTCAAAAATATATATATATGGCAATATTTCTCACATACTTTTCCACTTCAATCGGCTCACCACAATTATTTTCACTTTTAATTTTAAGATATCATCCTTGCAAATATTGCAATAAAGTTCAAAATATTGATACAATACAATATAATTTATTAATAAAATAAAATTTAGATTTAGCTCTTGGTCTGTTAGTCTTTCAATGACATGATCTATTACTAATAGATTATAATTGTAAATAGGCGTTTATTAATAATTAATAGTGATATGGTATATCCCTAATTATAAGTGAGAGAGATAGAGTCTTGAGTATCAAACACAACATACATTTCTTTTCACTCTAAAATCATTCTAAAAGTATGTGAACGAAACTAAAATCCAAAAGAAATTAAGAGGGAATAATGATATGGTGTATATATATAGAAATATATCATCTCACTTTTGATTTACAAAACCCACAAGAGATTTATTCTCTCTCAAATAGCTCGCGGACAAAACAAAAATAAATACGACGTAAATTTGAGCATAACTCATTCTCTATTACCATTTCTAGTTCAACTTTCATCGAGCGATTTCGTTGAACTTGAAAGTGTAAAAATGATTTCGTTGAAGTTGAAAGTGTAAAAATGATTTCGTTGAACTTGAAAGTGTAAAAATGAAAGAGAGAAAAAGAAGAAGAAATGTATAATTATTCAATGATGGCGTGGATCAGGTCCTCCAGGGCTTAGTCTTTTGGACACAAAATGCCTTCCAAGCTTCTCTTTCTCTTCAATGATAAACTTCAACATTTCTTCCACATTCTTTACAAACAGTTCGTTTTTCTTATTCGAGGACGAGAACGAGGACGAGGACGAAGACTGAGACTGAGACTGAGACGGAGATGAAAGTAAACGACTTTCGGAAATGGAAGAACACAAGAGCAGTATCAAAACCAAACCCCAAAACAAGATCAGCTTTACACTACAATTAGCCATTCAACTTCACAACACACACACTTTTGTTTTAAGGGTTGTTTCTTTTTTTTTTTCTTCTCTTTCTTTTTTGTTAGATTTCTCATAACACACTTGTACAATTACCTATATATATATAGATTGCATAAGCAAAGATAAGTGTAAAATGGGCCACTAGAAAACATAAAACTTTTCTATCAGTGAGTGCAATTTTATTTATTTATTAAAAGTCAAGATGTGACGAAAAAGTTGTATTGTTTAATGAAAGAAAAGTTAAAATGTAAGTCAGTGGCTTTCCCAACCCCATTTGCCACCATTTTCTCTCCGCCGGCAATCTTTTTCCATATACAAAATAACATCATGACCTTAAATTCGTTCTAAGTTCTTCGGTGTATTATTGTATTCAACTTGTTGAAAATGTGTTTTGAATCTGAACAATACATGATTCGATGGTTATTTACCGATTTTAGTTTTAGAGGTTAGAGAGTGTGTAATATAAAGATTTTCTAATCTTAATTAGAGCCGTCTCATCATATGTCATTTGAATTTCTCCTCTCAAATAATAAAATTACTTGTTTTCTTTGCTTGTAGGCTCTATGTTAGTTTTCTATTACCTTAGGTTAATTTTATGTTTTCATTGAATATTTTTTAATATAATAACTATTACTCAACTCAAAAATTTAAGACTCACACAATAATCGTAGATATTATTTGAGAGATAATAATGATGCTATCAAATTTTAATTTATGTTAACAAGAGCTTATCTCAATCGACATAATTATAGTATTAATGTATATGTTGAGATTTGAATCTTCACACCCTAAATTTGTATTAAAATAGTTATATATATATATATAACATACAAGATATATCGCTTGCTAATTAATTAATACCGTATTGAATCATTATTAAACACCTCTATTGGACGACTTTCAAAAACTTAAATGTAACTTACATAAGAAACTCAAAAACTTAAAAGCAATAGGATATATAAGCGACTGTCAATATCAATAATCGAGAGAAAATGATCGTGCTACACTATGGTTTTTGTATAAAATCATAAAATATATATACTCGACTCTTGTAGTACAATGCTTTATTAAATTATTATTAATCCATCGTCGTTGAGCTTAAAAGTTTAAACAATCAATACGCTACCAAGTGAACGATATTAATTAAGAGAAACTAATGTTATTAAAGTTTATATACGAAATATCTAACTCTAAAACTGTATAACATTGTTATCTCACTTCACTCAAAAGCTTAAACTAAAATATGTTATACAACAACCCCGTCTAAAATAAATAAGAAACAAATTGTTATATTATGATTCATAACAGAAGAGTAGCTATCAAAGTAATAAAAAAAACTTAAGTCGATAGGAAGATAACACTAAAGAGGGATAGACATGAAGTTATTAATTTATATGAGAAAAATTTTAACTGGAAATTAAAGGTGGTGTGTGAACTGAGCTATTCTGTTATATGTCCCATTGGATCAATTGTTTTATTTATTTTTTCATTCATTCATTCATTCATTCATCCATTCATTTTTAGTGCTAACATAAGCAAAGAAAAAATTATTTATTTTTTATGCCTTTTTAAGACTAAACCATTTGATGGGCATTTGAAGCTTTGAACTGCTTAAAAGTGGAAACAAAGGATTTTTGATGACTCAGGATGACTGGGATCACCCTAAGATCTCACTTATATATTCATTATATATACACATATGTGTCTGCCAAACAAATATTACATATTTTTTAGGTAAAATCAATATTTATATTATATCAAATAAATAAAATAAATTGCAAATATCTCTTCGTAGCATCATTAAATTTTTAACTTGGAACTTTTGGACTTCTACAAGTTATAATGATGGTAGAAATTAGACTCTCGAACTTATATGATTATTAAAATTTTTAATTATAATAATATCCAAACTTGATAAAGATAATTAAAGTGGTAGACGGTCTCTAGTTGTCACAAATTAAATCTCCCTAAAATAATTTTTTTTTTTTTTGAAAAAGTCAGCTCCCACAAACTTTTTTCAAAGTGGAATGTATTGCTAGGACGGTTTCTCCACTTTCAACCTAAGTCCTTTGGTGTTTACTTTATTTTGGTCTCGTTTAATTTAAGATCTGTTTTGAATTATCGTATTAAGTGATTAGCTTTTTTTATACGTTTTATTTCAAAATATCATTTAAAATATCCCTTATTATTACTCGAACCAATAAAAACATAAACTAGTTTAGAAATCGATGGTTAACTATATATATATATATATTTATTTATTTATATAATGTGAAGATTATGATTAAAATTTCCACACTAATTAACAAACCCTAGCTCCATTCAATTAAAAAGATATATCTTCTTAGGATAATATTCATTTACATTTCCATCAAATACTATAATATGAATCAATTGAATATTCAATCACAAGCAAACATTTTGCCTTTTACTGTATACATATATATATATAAAAATTAAATAGTATATTAGCTAGCAAGCAATAAAAAGCAAAAAAATATATAGTTTTGTAATTTTAGCATAATGTTTTGTGGTGATTATATATATAATTAATTGGAATAATAATATAATTGATTAGCAAAATAATTAATTTTATTATCTAATCTTAAATAGTGATGTTCTAATTGGAGCACTACCTTCTGTTGTTGCTACAAACAAAATTAATTCAATTCCATCATAGTTTTAATTTATTAATTGGGTAGCATCTTAACCTTTTAATCTCCATAATTAATATAGAAATAATAAAGTTTTTCTTTATATACTTAAACAATAATATAGAAAGAAAGTATAAGTCAAAATGGTATATTGGCATTTCAATTTTTAGAAAGAAACATAGAATATATATATATAATTCATTCAATGTCCCCATGGCCCAATTTCCCATAATACACATTACACACTAACTAACACACCATGCTCCCTATTTTAATTTGAAACTTAAAAGTTAGTCCTTTTCTGTGTGTTTTCTAATAGGTTTATAATTTAGTCCTTTTATTTTATTTTGAAGTTATTATGTTTTAATATTAATTTTCTCACCATTACGACGAAAATGTTTAAACGTATTTCAAATTGTATTATCTTTGTGTAACTCGATCAAAGTTAAAGTGTTCAATTGTAAGTTACTGCATGACAAACATTTTCTTTTACTTTTTTTTTAGGGTTTATGTAAGGCTACACACTTATTCATATTGTATTCATATTCCAATAGTTAAATTATAAGTATTTCAGACTTTGATAAGTTTTATTTCTATCTCTGAACTTTGTAATATTATTCTAAAATTTTCTTTTTGTTAAAATAAATTATGAAGTTGTTAGCTTATTTGTAAAAATTGGAAGAAGTGCATGAAGCCACTTGGAGACTAGCCATTAAGGCATCTTGAGCAGTTTCCATGAAGCCACTTGGAGGAGAAGGAGCTGATCCAAAGCTCAAAAATGGCAGCAAAATTATTACAGTAATAAAGCAAACGAAGAAGAACTTTATGATTCCAATAATGGCTTTAGCCATTGCTCTCTTATTTGGTTTTGTTCAAGTGATAAGAAAAATGGGGTTTCTTATGATCTTATAAATAGTTTAATTACATACACAAAGAGTGTATATTTTCATTAATTTTTACTCAGTTATACCTTCATCATTTTCTACATTATACAATAACGTGTAATCTTATCAAAAAAGAAAGAAAAAATTATTATTACCGACATTGTACGGATAAAGTGACATTATTTGTTTGTCGTAAAAAGAGTAAATAAATAAATGTGTATCCACCAATGTTTATTTATGATTGTGCTAAAGTGATTTTTCAATTAGAGATGCAATAAAATTACAAGGGTTGGCCTAATAATGCCAACTCTTGAGCTGTTTTGCAAATGCTTTAATTTACAATTTAAATCTCATATATATATATATATATATATATACATACATACATACTACATTAAGGCACGTTTGCAAAAATAGCAAAAATTTATATGATAATAGAGTTTATATCACTACATTTTATAAATTGCAAAAGTAGCAAATATGAAAATGGATAGCCTTTTTTATAGCCTTCTGACATATCTAATTACTTGTCAAATTTTCAAGATGCAAAAAAAAAAAAAGTGCTATGAGCGACTTTTTGCTAAATTTTTTTGTCATCTGATGCAATTTTTCTTATATTAATTCTAAGGTTTTCTTAAATTTATTTGTTTAGTTCCACGGGAGAAATTATAAATATTATATATATATATATAACACCACTCTAAACACATGTTATACTATATATGCTAAATAGATGATTTCTATTTTCAAATATAGCAAAATGAATAAAAATACCATAGTTTATCGTGGTCTATCATCGATAATGTGATATTTTATTTTGTAGTTTAAAATAAATTTCCTAAGATCTAACTATTTTGGTCATTGTTTTTTATTTTTAAAAATTAAGTTTATTTCAAGAATACTTTCCACCTTTAGGGTTTTCTTTGTTTTGGTTATCCATTATTTTTTTTACATATGTTTTCAAAATTTTAAGTTAAGTTTTATAGAAAATTATTTTAAATGAAAAAACTGCTGAAACAATTTACAAATTAATTAAATCTAGTAAATTTTCATAATAGTTATTGATGGACTTCTAACAATGTCTATCATTTAATAAAGCAAAGTCTATCAACAATATAATTTGATGGACTCTGACAACTTTTATAATATTTGCAATTCTTTTTTGAAAATATCATTATATATACTAATATTTTGAATCTAATTGTTATATTTCTAACTATCTATGTTTCTTGTAGAAAATTAAACAAACAAAAATTTTAAAAACACAAAACTAAAAAGTAAAATTAATTATCAAACAAAATCTTAAGTCTTATTAGGAATTTGAGTTTTTCAAAAGGTGAATAGTTTTTGTTTTTTTATAACTATTTGATCTCTTGTATATATATTAACCCCTACGAATACCACTTTTTCCTTCATTGGTTTCTAGTTTCTATGTTTTCTTACCTATATTTTAGGAGTGTTTAAAATTCCACCAAAATTTGGAAGACTAAAATTTTTATTTTTAAAATTATAATTTTGATTTTAGAATTTATTAAGAATTCAAATGTGTTTTCATAGTAAATATGAAAACCATGATCAAGAAACGGTTGGAAAATAAGCACAATTTTCAAAAACCAAAAACTAAAATTGTGTTTGATAATTATTTAACTTTGTAAAATTTTAAGTTTACAACCATTACTTGTATCTATAAGTTCCTTTGAAAACTAAGCTTACAAAACTACACACAAATTCAAGCTTGATAACCCATTTAGTTTCTAGTTTTAAAATCTTAAAACTTGTATTTGTTTTTGCACCAAATCTTTAGAATCAATATTTGCATAATTTTTAATCAAATTTTTTAAAAAACTTGTATTTGTTTTTGCACCAAATCTTTAAAATCAATATTTGTTTTCTAAATTTCATTTGATTTTTAAAAACATTTACAAAAAGTAAATTGCATAGTTAAAAGAAACTTTTGATACAAATATAGTTTAGAATCAACTAATTTTTTAAATTATTAAAAATCAAATAGTTATCAAATAAGATTTCCATATCTACTTTCTTTCCATAATGAGTTGTTTCAGGTTGTTTTTTGAGTTTTTGAATTTTAAATCGATCCTAAGAAGATGTGTTCATAGCAATAACAAGTAAGTTTGAGTTAGTTTTAAAAATATCTATTTTTAGTATGTGTATATATATAAGGAGAGTTTATCCAAAATAATTTTCAAATAAAATAAAACATTCTTTGAAAAAAATCTATGTTATAACTATGAAGTTTGTGATTTGAATTCTACTCATTTTCTCATTAGTACTAAAAACAAATATTTGATAGGTTTAAATGTTGTAATAATATTATATAATATCTTAACAATAGTAACACACATACACATCATTATTAAAAAAAAGGAATAAATAGTAATTAAAGAACAAGTCAAATAAATGAATCTCAAACAAGCCAATGTGAAATTGATACATTAAACTATAATTATTCTTTTGTGTTTCTCTCTTTCCCCTTCTTTTTACTTATTTTTTTAGATTTTTTTTTCTTTTGCCTTAAAGAAAAAAGCAATATTTAATCAATGGGGTATGTCCTACACATTGTTTTTGACTTTGACTCTCCAAACAACCTATGAACTTTTCATTTTAAAAATAATTAGAGTTTGACTTTGATTATTAGCCTATCATTTGAACTAAATGCCTAATGATTTGAAGCCTTTAATCCTCACTCATAATTAACTTAAATTAGTGACTAACAAAGAGTGTTGCTCATTTAGTGCAATTTTAGAATGAGACAATCACAACTCAAATCTCTAACATTATTTATCTATTTATTTCTCATGGTGTGACACTAGAATAATAATAATCTAAATGTCATGTCAAAAAGAAAAAAATAGCTTATTATATATAAAGTTGTTTCATCCTTAAATCCCTAATACATATACTTTTCTTCAAATTTTGTTTTTAATGCTTTTGAAAGTTTTAAACTTTAGTGAAAAACTAAATAAGAAACATTTAAATATTTTGAAAGTCACACTTTGATCCACACAAAAAATAAAATAAAATAAAAGAACACATTTTTGTATGGTTTAAAATCCATTAGTGATCCAATATAAATAGTAAAAATGCATTAAGTGTAATGATTACTAGTACAAACCAAAAGATCAAAACGTACAAACAAAAAAAATGGCTTATATCCTATATTCTAATATCATGCATATAAGAAACAACATTTGGATTATACCACAATGACACTAAGAAATTAGTACTTTTCCACTCTGGCATAATGGATTGTGTAGCTTTTTAGTTTGATATTGTAAAGTTTTAGAAGAAAGAACAATGTTAAAAAGGTAGTGGGACTTCTTTTTTTCTTCTATGGTTTAGGGTTCTTGTATTTGAGGGGAGAATGCATAAATGGGAAAATAGTGGGTATAATTTCTATGGGATTGGGGTTGGTAGACCTTGAAACCTATAATATCATTGTGTGTCCCTACAATTTCTATTGGACGTTTAATTAAGTTTCATCCAATGTAATTGGTGGAGCTTCCAAAAATTTTAGGTATAAATGGACTCAATAAATAAACAAAGAAATATATGTATCCCATAATCTTTATAATGGGTATTAGGACATATTTGTTTTGATGCATGTACCATTTCTAGTTGTGTTTTTTAAGCTAATGAAATAAATTTAAAGATTCTATGAAAAAAGAAAATCTATCTCACACAAATGTTTGTAAGTGGATGATATGATATAACTAGAAAAATATTAAAGATTCATTAATCTAACAAGTTATATAAAAAAGTTTTGTTCAATTATAATAACTATTTGAGAAAACCAATGATTAGAATTTGTACCAATTTTGTGTTGATGAACCAAAATATTACTACTTCGGAGATAGGACGGAGTAATCTCTATACTACAATTCTCTTTATATCTTATTTTCCTGGATTAAAAATACTCATGGTGGTCAAAAAGACACTCAACAATGGAAAATAAAACCTACTTTTGCAATACCTATAAAATTAGGTATCAAATATCGTGCCACATCATCTTGGTTCGTCGTATTACATTTTCATTATTTCTATTTAAACAATGAGAAACATATTAACTACTATTTTTCTTGAATGTTCAACCAACTTAGTCTACTACATACAATTGCTAAGGACATTAGATCCCTGCTAGAGGTTAATGACTTGAACTCAATTTGAGTTTTATAACTAGTAATTACACTATATAACTGCAATGCCAAAGTTTCAACGTCAAAGGAAATTATTCACGCAAATCAAGGTTATGATGAGAATAATGCTACACATTCACTTATAGTTGTAACCTTGTATTTACATGTTTGATACAGGCCAATCTTAATTTAGCCATCTATAAGCTACTCAGGAAGTAAGGGTAACCTGTCCACACTATAGAGAGTTCCATTAGTGTCACCATTGGAACCAATGAAGTCATCGAACTCGGTAGTAGGATCTACTTTTCCGTGTGTTTTTGCATTTTCATCCACATTATTAGCAATCAAGGGTAAGATTCGGAGACGAACATTTGTCTCCATGCCAATTCTCTCCGACTGTAGATGATACTTCCGAATAAGGTCCATCTGAAGAGACAGGATGTGGGGTGGTCTAGGGAGAAGCTCAACAGACTCTTCTCTTGGGATAACAATTTGCTCAATGGCCATCCTGGCTTCCTGTGATGAAGCAAGCAATTTACAGAATTAAAGTTTGTGTTTCATAGAATAGAGTATCATCCAACGAAAGAACAGCAACTGCTATAAGTGTGTAGTGAACTGAACTCATCCATCAAAAGGATAACTGGAAATTAAAACAGTGCAAGAGAAATCATAAATAGCAAAAATTGATGAAAACAGCATTCTGCTTTGAGATGATTGTTTTTTGTTTTTTAATTGTATTAAGGGAATTGTAAATAATGCTCTCAAGAACATAATAACCTAACATAAATCTTTTACCAGCCACCAAAAGAAACTGCTTTTTCTTTAAACAGCTCTCACAGGGTTTGAGAAGAAGGGGAGAGACGAATTGGGAGGGCAATGAATAGAGGAGGACGGTGACATATATGTAAATAAATCAACTAAAAGTTTAACGAATAAAAATTACATGGATTATTAAAAAAATCATGTAATGTCACATATTGTACAACTGTTGCAGAATTTTTTGTCCGAGTCAGTAGTACCAAGCTAAGAATTTCTTTCTTTTTTATTACTTAAACTGCAGGGAGAGGATCGAACCCTCAAACTTTAAGGGAGTAGGCTATGGTAATTAATATGAGCTAAGCTCAATTTGGCAGCAAGCTAAGAATTTGTTCAAGCTAAAAGCAATTATCTATTATGAACTATAACAGCTTAGGCCCATTAAATACCTATTTTAGTTTTTGGTTTTTAAAAATTAAGCTATTTTTTTAATATTCATGTCTAGGCTCAATTTACTCACACATTGATTAATCTCACAGGACAACCCTTCTGACCCTACAACATTTAGGTGTCAAAGTAACTCGTATAAAATTAATTCCTACACAGGTAGCCATCATAGATTGAATCTATGAGCTCTTACTTAGTTATTGAGACTATGTCTCTTTTTTTACCACTAAGACAACCCATGATGGTTTAAAAATTAAGCTTATTAACACAACATGTTGTTTTGTTGTCAACTTTTTTTAAACATTTTTAGACATGAAACTAAAATTTGAAAACTAAAAAATGTAGGCATCATTTGATAACTATTGGTTTTCTCATTTTACTCTCTATTTCTTACAATGATTTTTAAAATTTTTAGCCAATTTTCAAAATAAAAATAAAATCATAATTTTTTAAAAAAAAATTAAATCGGATTGGTTTTCAAAAACATTGGTATGAAAAAATATTTAGTCTTAAATTTCGAAAACTAAAAACAAAAAACCAAATAGTTACCAAACGGGGTATAGTTTTCTAAAACTTGATTTTTATTTTTGGAATTTAGCTTAAGAAGCCAACTTGTTTTTAAGGAGTGGAGAAGACCTCACCAAAAACTGTTTCGTGTGCTAAAAAAAGCATAATTTCTAGAAATAGAAAACTAAAAACAAAACGGTTAACAAACATCCTAAATGGTTGGTCTTAAAACTATTAGAGATCAACAAAAACAAAACTCAAATTAAACAGACCAAAAAGTGTACTATTCACGTTTCAAAGGAAATAAGAGATGAGACATACCTCCAAAGCATCAATCTTCTCCGAGGATCTCATCCTCCCCAATGATTCAAAATCTTCTCCCTCGTCTTCCTGATCAATAATCAGTGCCCTTAAGGCCCTTGTGATATGCACTAGAGAAGCAGTCTACAAGGGGGAAAAATGGAAAAGTACACCATGAGAAAAATAACTTGTTTGAAAGAACTGAAAAGAATGAGAAAGATGATAGCTGATTTGTAGCTTTTGAATAATTTTTTCTCAGTACAAAAAATGTGGGGTATAGAGAGTTGAACCTCTGATCTTAAAAAAAGTACATATCAATTACTGTTGACAATATTTCTTTTTGTTTGGAACCGAGACAAACTTCTTTTTTTAATAGCAAACTCAAGGTACAAGAGAATTATACAATGAGGATAATAGAAAAGCCTAGAGAGTGAGAGAAAAGAGAGGATCAGTAGGCGCATCTAGACATCTCAACTAGGTTGATACTCCCTTAGCACCATCATCATATCCCAAAAAGAAAAACAATGGTCATATAACGACCAAATATAGCAGTACAAACCAGCTAAACTAGACCAAATTTAAGAAACCAAACTAAAACAAATACACTGGAAATCTAAAACACGTAGTGCTGATAATATTAATATCCACTCTAGCTTGTAAATCTGGAAATATCAATACCTTAACCACGTAAATGGGTATGTCATGAGATTTTGCAGCAGCTTGAATCCCAGCATTCTTTTTAAGCTTGGACTGCAAGGCAAAAAGCGCATCTGCTTCACTGATATTATCAGTAAAATGGATGGCCACATCATTCATCCTTAACTGCTTGAATCCTTGGATCACACTTGCTTCCAATACCTAGAATAACTGCACATGTAGTAAGTTCCACAACCAACAGCTACTCCCTAAACCCTAAAAATATAGGGTATGCTGACAAGAGATGATACATGGTGTAGCCTGTTCCACAACAAGGCAACCAACACAATATAGATCTTTAATCTATATTGAACCTACATAATTCTTCACGGTTCCAAACAAAAAGATCTAATAAGTAAAAGAAAGGTTAAAAAACCACTTTTTGTCCATGAAAGCAACAATTTCATCCTCTTACTTTTAACTTAAATTATAATTTAATCCATACTGTGAAAAATGTTGTCAAAATTAATTGTCGTTTTTTATAATGGAAATGACTTAGCATTTGTTATTGGTATACGCATGTGAGAAAACTCATTGAACCTGAACAATATTTTTCACCATAACAATTTGTTTGTTTCAAATTTTAAAATCTCTTAATCAAATTGTTACATACTAAAGTTACGAGGACTTGAATTATTAAAAATTGAAGATCAAAGGACCTAGATCATGACCAACTAAATTTTAAAGCCTAAATTGTTACTTCTACGAAAGTTTAGAGACTAAAAGTGTTTTTCACCCTAAAATATCAAATTGACTCAACATGTAAACTAGCATGACAGAAATCTAGCAGAAATGCTAAAAATAACTAGCAAAAACAACTTTGAACTTACAAGTGGCAATCTTTAGAAACAGCAGAGATTATCAAATCTGAGATAAACTTTTAGCAGTATGAAACGGATAATTGGGTTCATTTGTCAAAATTGAAAGATCGAATCTTACCCCATAAACAAACAGATAAAGTGGAAATTTTCCTTCATCTTCTTCAGATGATTCTCCTGCAGTTGGAAGGACCTCAAAAGATATCTCACTGGACGCCTGACCACTTTGCTCATAATACGTATCAGATACACTAACTGGAGCGTCATCCTTATTCTGGGCGATAGTGGATATGGAAATATCAGTTTGCATGGTTTCTTTCTCTTCCGTAGAATTTATCTTTCGAACTTCAACATTAGGATAACGACCTTCACAAAAGAAGTGATGATAAGCTGAAAGAGGTAGCTTCATGCTGCTTCAAAGTTCCAGATTAATTGAAGTTGAACGAAAATTTAAAAAATAAAAAACAAACACACAGGAGTTTTAAGAAACAATAACAATTGTTTACCACAAAGAACTGCGTCAACAGTTGCATCAAGGCTACGATGAACTCTCAACTCAGTCTTTGATATGATTTCTACCCCACAAGCAAATGTTGAAGGTCCTTTTCTTTCCAGCACAGTCTTTTGAACACGTCTCCGGCTTGCTTCCTCATCCCCAAGAGTTACACTCTATAAAATGATTTGATTTATTACCAACTGAATGGACTGAAAACTGAAAAGCTTTAAGTACCAAAGAAATATAAAAAACTAAAGTTCATAACGTCATAAATTAACACTCAACCTTTTAGAAGTACTGCCAATATACTATTTCCCCTCTCATCCTAAACATCAAGATTCAGCGGTAAAGAACGCCAATTAATTAACACAATTAGAGAATGTGAGAAACCAACTAAATTAATAGGGAATTAACACTCAACCACCAACAATAAGGCAGAGAAGTAGATAGGTCCAATGCACTGGGAATAAAAATAAATTTTAGAAACTCTGAGCTTTAAGACAAGAAATTGGAGAGTCTAGATTCCATTTCAAATCTCTATCTTTTGCAATATTTTATTATTAAACATTTGTTTAAATATTCATTACCTAAAGTACTTGAATCATCAAATAAAATGCAGTGAGGTAAGAGCAGATCACCTGTATTCCTCCAACAAGCATCTCCAGTAAAGGATTCATGATAAGATTTTCAATTGTAACTCCATGAGCAGTCGCTACTAACTGAATTCCACGTTGGGCTATGGTGCTGGCAGCCATGGCTTCAAGTTTTGTGCTTATTTCATCTATAATAATTACTTGAGGCATATGGTTTTCAACTGCTTCAATCAAAACCTGATAAAGAGAAAAATGTAAGAGATCGATAAACATGAATAAGATGGATGAAATTCTAATAAAGTCATTACTGTACCAAACATATGAATCAACAGCACAAATGAAATTTTGCTGTCTCACCAGAAAGCGTATATGTCCATATTGAGGGTATAAATTCAAGAAAAATTAATATTCCATCAAGCTTCAATTATCTTTTGATTTATCTCAACCAGATCGTGTATAAACATACCATCTCTAAATAGAAGAGAGTGTGCAACTTGTTTTTGACACACCCAAATACAATATATTTGGTGATGATGCCACCTTTGTGCTTCACCATACCTTATCCGTGACCTCTTACTGGTCAAAGAAATGGACCACTTCAAGAGTAAAAGTTACCCAAAAAGTTTCAAATTGTCAACCTGATTTAGGTTTTGACCAAAGTTTAACATTCATTGAGAAAAATGAAAGATTGTACAAGGGTCAATGAATGAATATACAAGGGCACATAAAAAAAAACTATAAAAAAACAAGCCCAGAAAAAGAGACCACAAACTACTTACACATGTAGGCTTCAATCCAAAAGAATGAGACCAATATGGTAATTACAAAAAGTCCAATTAATAGATGCCCACATGGGAGCAATAAACATCACACCCTCCCACATCTCTCCCAAAAATCTGTCAACCGGCAACCCCTCTAAAAATTCTAATATCATTCTCAACCCAAAATTTTCACAAAATAGCAAAAGAACAAGTCTGCTACAACACTCTACCTAGTACCCGTATCCAGAAAGGGAAGTTCATAAGGATCTCAATCATAGAGCGATCCTTTTTATGCACCAACATAATCCCAAAGAAGCTAAAGAACTCCGAAGGGAATCAATGATCTAGATCTTTCGCATGCCACCTACAAAAGAACACACTATTGTGGCCGTAACACAAGAAAATTGCTGCTGGATATGGTCCTAGACATTCACTTTCCCATGCAAAACTTCTCATGCAAAAAACTTCACTTAGATATTTTAAACTTTCAGAGAGGGAGGGGGAAAAAAAGTAAGCTCCCTGATAGGAGCAAAGGAACTGAGAAAGATCAACAAGAGAAACCCTTGAAAATTAGGATCCTAAAAAGTTATCTTGAAGACTACACTGCTAGGCCTCCTATACTTATTACTTATAGTAGAAAGAATAAAGGGAAAAACAGAATTACACGTGGAGCATTGGGAGAGGAAAAAGGGCAAGACCATTCCTCAGTGGGGCCCATTAGTTAGTTAGGATTAATAGAAGACATAGAAGAGAGAAAGGCATCGAAGATAATTTCTAGAAAGGAGGAGGCTGCTTATCCTTGCGAGAGAAGAAAGCAGAAGGGTCCAGGTTTTATTGTTTGATCTTGCTTTTGGTTTATGATATTGTGGAGTCTAATGTTTGTTTGTAGTTCCTTCTACGTAAGATGATGATCTGCTGTGATCTGGGATTTTAATAGTGTTTTGAGTCCTATATTGTGTTTTGTTGAAGAACTTTATACTGTTATTTGTGGAGGTAATTCAATATATATAAAGATACATCTGTAGTATCTTTACATACACCTTATTTTTCTTCTCTTCCTATAGTCCTTAATTACTTCCTTTGCGGGTCAACACGTCATCTAAAACTTGCCTACCTGCATTGAAGGTTCTGGGATAATGGAAATAGTACCAAGGAGACCTTATTAAGTCTATCAGCAAAGTTTTTGCAATTATCTAATGCAGACTGGTCACATGGCTTATTGGCATGAAGCCATGAACTCTTTTACTTTGCTGCCTTTGCCTTTTCTGAGAATCGGGCACACACAAGTTTCATTCATGGCTGAATCTATAATCTACCTCTCACAAAACCTTGCAAAAGACTTTCTCGATATATGTTAGGTACCTAGATAGGAATATTAGTATGATAGTATTAAGGGATATGTTGGTCATTAGATGGATAGTTGGTTACTGGATGTTGTATAAATAGTAAGAGGATTGAGTGAGTGAAGGTGAGGCTATTTTGTAGAGTGATCTAGGGCTTGGGTGAGAGCACTCAAGAGAGAGGTTCCAAGTTCCTTTATACTTGGATTATATTGCAGTTTCTTTTTTTTAATTCTCGATATATTTTAGATCTTGATCCATGTTAGGAAGTATCCTAACAATTTCCTCCTTCAAATCTTACCAATTATCCTGTTAAAAGGTTATTGTGAAGCCATCAAGTCAGAGAGCCTTATTTCTGTAAAACTCGAAAACCACCATTGCCTGTCGAAGTAAGTATCTAGAAAGGAATTCTTGTTGGTTCACAAATACAATTGCAGTAATTGAGTTACACATCATACCTTATGTTGCATATCAGAATCTGGAACTTGCATTCGACGAGCATTACCAATTCCTGCATGAGGTATATCACCATCGCCACCAATCTCATTGGAGGTGTCGACAATCATTACACGCTTCTTGAAATCATTAGCAAGTATCCTAGCTATTTCCCTACAAAAGTGTCACAGGGAGTTTGCTCTAAATTTGTTTAATTGGAGACTTTCAAGTTGCCACCGAGTTGAGGTGAAATGCGTGTGCCAGAAATATGATCGAAACAAAAATATTCTAGTCAGGGGCTAAGGCTACTGTAACCCTTAAAATTCAACTAGTAAACGCACAGGGGTTTGAAAATGCTTATATTGCTCATGCCTCTAGGAGTTTAGGCAGCAATTTAACTTGCAAGATAGCAGAAGTAATATAACTTACAAAAATGTGCTTATCTCAAAATATTAAAATTTTGAAATACTTACCTATCCCCAGGTAGATCCAAACAAGGATTTCACAGAAAAAAAAGATCATGAATTATCTCTAATTTAAACTGTCTGAACATTTATAAGGAACTCTGTTTCTGTCAACTAGAAACATGTTTCTACAAATTACACTGTTTCCTTTTTCAAAATCTCTAGTACTCTAAGAAATATTATGTATGTAGATGTACAAAACTAAAAATTTACTAACCTGATAATTGTGGTTTTTCCTACCCCTGGAGGTCCAATGAGCAACAAAGAAGCCCCATCTTGAATCAAATCCCTCAGCAAGATAGCACTTCCTGATATAGCTCGACCCACACGACAAGTTAGACCGATAATTACACCCTTCCGATTTCTGATGGCACTGATACGATGCAATGTTCTACTAATGCCAGCTCTATTGTCAATGGCAAAGTCACCAACCTGCAATGCATTTGTACAAAGATCTTGACATGGTTTTTATTTTTAAGTGATTAAGACTTCTACTTTGATTGACTCAGCCATATGAGTTGAACATTTTATCTTCTTACACAGTAATTGGTGGAGGATTTGAATCCAAGATAAGTCTTTTTTTAGACACATTGATCGTTTTGAGTTAAATTGCTACTTTCTACTATGTTCGATTAATAGTGTGATGCACTTTGCTCACTCTGTTAGTCCAAGATGGAGAATTTAGTTGGTTTCGTTCATAGGTTTCAACTTGCTCGATACAAAATTGATATTTTGATACAACACCATGAATGTTACCTAAATAGAACTAATGATGGTAAAGGAGCTACATAACAACAGTTATATCTCATATACTTTGTAAAATAAAGTCTTCATTTGCACTACAATGATATCCAATAGACTCTGTTAGGAATAATATGTACACACGTTATTGTAGGTAAACTTTTCAAATAGCATACCAACTCAATTCCATCTTTTCTTGAAATTTGGATGGTGGTTTAACGTGGAGTCTAAGTCATCCATCATAAAAACTGATTTTTTTACAATGAGTTGATAAACCTACCATCAACCAATGAATTAACAATCCTGTTTGAACTTTAGAGAAAACCCAGTTACCAACTGACCTTCCACCAATCAATCGGCGGAAAAGTTAAGAGATTCAAAGTTTCATAACCCTCAAGGCCTTCATCTCGTCAAACACAACTTTCCTCCGGTCCAACCCAGTTGAGATTTTAATACTACAGACATGAATTAGAACAGAAAACTCCTAGTTTATCTATCTTATTTAGAGAATATTGACGAGACATATCTGGTACCGAAGTTGGATTAACGCTCTAGTCCACAAGGTCGCCATTTAGAACCAACTTTAGAACTAAAATTGGAAGAGTTCAAGAAATATAGGTATTGGGATGGTATATTGTAATTATATTGAACTTTTAACTTCCCAGACAAACAATCAAACAGGACGTGGGCAATCTTATCGAAATAAACAAACAAACACAAGAACGTGAACGAAGAGCCGAATATACCTTGGAAGTAGCATGGCGTAGATCATCAACAGTTACTAAAGAATCCGAGAGCAGGAAATCCCCCGTGGGAAACCGAGCCAGTGGTTTCCTTCCCAAATCCAAGACCACTTCAATAAGCTGGTGACACACCTCATGCTCCCTTATTCTGCGCCGCATTTCTTCAGGTAAAAGCACCAACAATCGGTCCAATTCATCATCGAAATCTTCATCAGAGGGAGAAAATCCAAGGGAATTCGAAGAATACAAGCATAATTGCCGATACCCAGATGGCCGATTGGCGAGAAAATGAGAAATCGATGATGGTTGAGGAAATAGTTGAAGTGAGAAGTGGGATTGGAGTTGAAATTTGGGAAAAGGAGCTTGAAATTTGAACCGAGTTGTTGGAGGAAGAGGAAGAAGAAGAAGATGGTTGAAGTGTGTAAAGCTAAGCATCTGTTAATGGCGGGAAAAGTTGAAACCGTTGTCTGGATTTCAACTTCCCTCGAAAGGTAATCCAATATTTCTTCTTCAGATTGTCATTCCCCAATGACAAGTTCAAATCCGGTGGGTTTTGTTTGTAGTTTTTCTTTTGTAAATTCCGATCCTTCCTTTCAGTTCTCATGTATCTGATCGGAAGAGTTTTCAATTCTTTGTAGCCACAGACATGGAGGAACCCTTTTTTTTACATTAAAAAAATCCAACTTTACACCTACAAAATAGACTTAAAATTACGGCTAAAAAATGCTTAGAAAAATTATCAAAAATAGAATAATTTCGAAGGGTATAAAAAGTTTTGGGATAGATTTTAAAATAGATGACTTTTATGACAAATTAACTTGAAAAAGTCTATATTGCCAAGTGTCAAAAATCCTAAAAATCAATTTATGGAATTATTTCTCCTTCTCCTTCTCCTTCTCCCTCCATTTCATTTTTCTCTCATCTCACTCTCTCTATATTTCATTTTCCCATATTTTCACAAAACCTCTTATTTCCTTTTTCTTCCTTTTCCATTTTTCATTCACAAAACTATGAAGAACAATGTGTGTGAGATGTGTGTAAGATGCGTGCGAGATAAAACATAGGGGCCTAATAAACTTACAACATGCATAAAATCACTCTAAATGACTTAGGAGCGGTAGCAATTTGATTGTGAAACTCATAGTGAAAGTTTGAAATGTGCGAGATAGGTGCGAGATAAAACATAAGGACCTAATAGTATCAGTTCGTCTTTGTTGTTAGTCTCCTCCCTCTTCTCAGTCCTCCATCTCCCTCTTCTCACTTAGTGTCATCTTCTCCATCCGTCTCCTTAGCTTTCGTGACGGCCATCTGAATACTTAGTTTACAACCCGACAATTCAACCCAACGAAACTCATATTTTACGGGTTGGGTTGGAAACTTAATTCGGGCTTGTCAACCCAAAGAACTCGAAAATATGAATTTGATTGAGAATGTCTCCCAACCCAACCTGATTACACCCTTAGTAGCGGCTGATCATCTTGCAATCAAACTAGGGTATTGACCAATTAAGCAAGCTCAACGAAACTTTCGACCAGAGCTTACTCCCTAAATTGAGGTTGCAGTCAACAAGTTGATAAAGCATAATTCATTCGTGAGGTCAAATATCCAATGTGGATAAGGAAGATTGTCCCTGTCAGAGAGAAGAATGGACAACTTCGCCTTCGCGTAGACTTCGGTAACCTAAAAAATTCATGCTCTAAAGATGACTTTCCTTTCTCCATCACAGAAATCGTAGTAGATGCAACCACAGAAAACGAGATATTATCCTTTATGGATGGGTTGTCTGAATATAACCAAATACGGATGACCCTTTCAGATGAATAAATGACAACTTTCCAAACTTCAAATAAAATATACTATTACGAGGTGATGCCCTTTGGTTTGAATAATGTTTATGCTACTTATCAACCCACCATGTAAAAAGTGTTTGATGATATGCTGCATAAGCATGTCGAATGCTATGTTGATGACTTTGTGGTCAAGCCCAAGAGACGACAAACCACTTGAAGGATTTAAAACTTATGTTCAACCGTCTATGAAATATATATCAGCTAAGGAAGAACCCTCTCAAGTGCACTTTTGGTGTGACCTCAAGAAAAATTATTGGTTTCATTGTAAGGCACCAAGGGATCTAGATAAACCAATTCAAGATCGATGTCATTCAGAAGATGCTAAGGTTAAAGAATTTGCATGAGCTAAGAAGTCTCCAGTGACGACCGACTTACATCTAAAGGCTTATTTCAAACTTGGTCGGTTTTAGATTCCTTTGATTTTGTTTTCATGACATCAACCCGTCGTTACCACATCTCCCTCTCAAGACTTTTGGACTAGAGATTGTGTAATCAACATCATCATCTAAAGCACTAGTCAAAAGGGCATTAGCTCATACTCAACCAACTTGAAACCTTCAATTGTTCCACAAACCCTCTTATATGCACGCCTATGATTGGCACTCGGATGAGGGTTTGGAAAGAGTCATATTTACATTTGTTTCAAACATGAACTCCACTAAAAGAGGGAAAGAAAAGCCAAGAAAAAAAAAAGATCAAAACGGAAATGTAAAAACAAAGGGTTAGTTAACTTTTCTCCTCTTTCTCTTCTAATATATGATTGATATCTTGCATGAGAGATCCACTCATTTACAATCTCATTGTTTAGCAACTGTGAGGTAGGTGATTTCAGTTGCATAACACAGTCGACCTTTTTCTTAATAGAGCCACTTTTATCTATTTTTCATCTTTCTAAATCATAGAAGCTAGATTATCTGTTTGGTTTGGTGATGATTTCTGCTTGTTTTCAAATGTTGTATCATCCAAAAGATTCTTGAGATTAAACAATTGTGCTAAGCCATTTACCAATTGTGTGTGGTTTTCCTGTACTCCAGTTCGTCACCTTGGCAATTATTGCTTCGTTTTTCTTTCTTCCTAATGAGTCGTTTGCAACATGAGTATAAGATGGAAACCAACTAGCTTGTAGAGATGTAGGATTTGGCTACTCTTGGTTTCATGCAGTTTGGATTTCGGTAATGGCTGAATTTGGGATTCCACCACCACTTGGTTCAATCAATGTCATAAAAGATGGTGGCTCAAACAAATCTCAGATATGTTGGAATGTTGTCTCTCAGGTGCAACATCAACCTTCCTCAAATATATTTCCTTTACTTCTGCTTAGGCTTGTAGTGCTACTTTGCCATCAACAACAGCTAGTAAATCTAACTAAGTTGAGAGCACTGACATAGACCTTTAGTTGCCTTCAAGACTGTTAGTTTGACTAATCACATCAACAACATCAAGAAGAGACGATGCAAGTTGTGATTTCACGTCGATTTTCACACCATCATCTTATCAAGTTTTTGAATCAGCTTCATCTCCAACAAGCTGGATCACACTTCTATCCTGAAAAGTGTATGATCTATCAGTGGCAGTTTCATTATTGACAAGAACCATATTTTCCTTTCTTTTGGTATGAATGTCCGAAGAATCTCTAACTGAGTTAAAGTCTACAATATGACAATGTTCATCGTCAACATTTAGTTCACCAATGCATACCACACGAAAAGAACTACTACAATCATTTTCTTTTACAATTTCCTAAGTATCTAAAGCTAAACTAGTGTCAAATTTTCTTGAATCAATGCTTTCAATAAAAAAAAAATTGCGAAGATTCTTCTGTTATCTCTTCAGCAACAACAATACACTTATTCTCCCTATTGTTAGTGGTAGGTTCAAGTATAGAATCAATCCCCATTGAAAACTTTCCTCTGAAGGATCTTTTTCATCTTCACCTTCAATTATATCTAGATTGTCAAATTTATCCTTTTCATTAACACCATTATCTTTTCTCTTATGAGCATGAATTGGAAGATGAATTTGAACTGTGCTCTCAAAATCTCTTATGCATGCTTCTTCTTTATTCTCATCATCCAGTAGAATAACCTTTCCTCTCCCAAACTTCACTTAACATAATTGTTGGTACATTTTCATAAAAATTATCAAGAGAATTTTTAGAAGGGGCCACATATTCAATTTATGAAGAAATGGAGGCTTAGTGAATACTATTTATCTCAATTACAACATCACTTAAGGTTTGACTCTTACCGTGCTCTTCATTTTCATTCAATACACTTTTAATTTGAGATTATTGAATGGGAGTTTCTTCTGCTTCTCCTTCATGTGGGTCCTATACAACACAATTAGTTAATTTAACTTTCTTATGGTTATCTAAATCTTCAACCAAACCCTCGGGACGATCTAAAATGTTTAAGTTACTTGACACAAAAAGTTTCTGGACATTGCCATTCTCTTTTTTTATTATGTCAATCTCTAGAAAGTTGTTGGAACTACAAGACTCTAGTTCTTTTTTAGCATCAGACATCACTTGAGTCAAGTTAATGGGTTTAACATTTGAAACAACCACCATTTGATGTTTAAATTCTGAAAGAACACTTTGGGGGATTTCAGAATGGATGGACATGTCAGTGTTTGCTCTCTACTATCTAAGCATAACCTTAGTTGGGGCTGAAGTTGCACTTATATAATGATAATATAGTTCATTCACAAAGAAAGAAAAGGAAGATTTTTTGCCTAAAGTTTTGACCATTGGAGCGAGATAGTAAAGGAGAGGTGTTGAGCAGCTCCACCACCTCAATGAATAAGGGGTAGAGGAAGCTTTCCAGAGTCATTGGAAGTTAGGCTATTAGGCAACACGAATTATATCTATTTCCTTATTCCACCAGTATTCTAGAGTGAGAATCTCGGATCGATAACTAATCCATAGTTTACTTAGAAGAAGAAGGATCAATGAATTCAACCTTCATTCTTACAGAGGTTCAATCTCGACTCTAAGTAATCAAAGTCAGCAATGCGAGATGGAAAGACTAGTTTCTAATAGTTGAGAGAAGAAGGGATGCAAGTGCAAGTGCAAGATAGAAAGTTTAGGCGCGAATGGATGCGGGTTGATGAGCAATCTTGGCCTCTCCATTAAAAGAAAGGCAGGTAAGATTCAAAGAATATTGACAGAAAGAAATATATATGACACAAAGTTAGAAGTTAATTGACTAAAATTTTACCTATGTAAGTTGGATCCTCCAACATAAAATTGTGGATACATCATTGTTCATGTGTCAGTAAATTACATTTGGTTTGACGATATTTTATGATTTGAATATTATATCGATGCATCTAAAATTTAATTTATATGAACTCGTATCCCTCCATAAGCCAAAACACTTGGTGCAAAGTTTGAGAATCTCTCAATACTCCTATAGAATCGCCCTATGCCATTAATCTTCAACCCCTTATGCTGTTATTGAACACATCAACACTATGTATCAATGAAAGTTTAATATTGTAATTAAGAGGTGACTAAGTGAATTTATGGACCGGGCTGTTGACACCCTGATCGGTCTAACTTAATCATTCACTTTGTTGGGCCTCAAATGAGCCCAACTGGATTTAAGAGACTGACTTCCAATCTCAAGCCTTATTTTTTCTTTCTTGTTTTATCTTTCTTCCTATATATTTATTTACTTCTTTAATTTTTTTTCAAACATTCCCAATTAGATGGCAAAATTTAGATTAAAAAAATTCACGTGCTTCTTTTTTCCTGTACAAGTTAGTATTTAACAAAGGGTCAAAGCAAGTTAAATGTAAGGAGATGACCTATCTTGAGTGACGCTATTAGCCTTAATTATAGTGAGGCAATCTAGGCTCAAAATCCAAATGGAATTAGAAAATGCAGTTTTGGCTGACCTATGGAACTTTAAAGTTTAAACCACAATCCTTGAAAAGTGACCCTTTGGGATGAGAAGAGGTTGCATCCATCTCTTTGGCTCCAACCCCTTTTCTTTCATTAGTCCTTTTCCTTCTTTGACCTATTCGCCTTATTCTCACATTTCTTTGGTTATCCTCTTAGATTTTACTCTCACTCAAATCCATTCTCCACAACTCTTAATTATTGGATTAAAAATAACTAATATCAATGATAAATATCTAAATCATCATCCCCATTTTTTAAATTTTAAATAATACTTTTCCTACGTAATTCTGGTTTTAAAACCATACACTCAAGTATAAGGTGTTGTGAGTCCTAATCACATTAAAAAAAACAAAACAAAACAAAAAACAAACAAACTTAAAAAAGTTGTACGAAAAATATCAAATAATTTAGTTTGTTTGTAAAGTTGAAATTAAAAATGTCAATTTGGTGGACCATTTATATGGACAATGACTAGATGAGTATGTATTTTGTCACATACATAACAAATGTATAAATTATTTCATTTTATTATTAATATTATTATGATTATTACTTTCTTAAATTAAACATATATATACATATATACATATATATAACTTTATTTCATTTAATTATTATTTTTCTATAACAAAAAAAATATAAGTTCTTTATTTTACTTTTCAGTGGAAAGCCAAAAACTAAGGCCATATTGGAGAACGACTATTCATTCGATAGCCATTTATCCCATGTGTTAAAAAGCCTGTGCTTTAAATTCACTCATCAATCAATTTTCATCTCATTTTTATTTCCCAATTTAATTCTCTAGTGATAAATAACAATAACATCAAATATTTTGAAAATTGAAATAATATTGGTGATATCATATAGACAAACATTGTGTAAAAATTATAAATTATATTTATTAAAATCTTGAACCTTAGTAATTAAATCAATTTTGACTCTCTTAATTAAGACCTTATTTGAAATTTGTCACAATAATTATCAATCTTGTGTGTATAACTTGACCTTGCAACAAAGACATGAACTCTAATACACGATTGGGAACCCTTTTTTCTTCTACCAAGTGCATGGGTCCAAACGTTATCCACCTACGTTCTATTTCAACTAAAAAATATGACCACGTGAAAATGAAATCAGAAAATGACTAATGTTGCATGTCAGGTAATTATTGTTGATATTCTCTTAGAAGAAACGAAAAATTGGTTTGAAATAAAAACAAACAATGATTTGTATGTGACAATCTCATTGGTTTTATAGTGATAAAAAGCTTTTTTTAGTATAATGAGTGGAAGTAAGGAGATTCGAACCTTACACTATTATAATGAAATATTATGTAAATTACTGTTGAGCTAAGTTTGCATTGACGTTATTTTAACGTAGTTGAAGAAATTATATGTATTCACGCAACCTATGTCTTATATTTTATTTTTAATAATTTTGATTTTAGTTTCTTTTTTCTTTTGAGATACAATTTTAGTTTCGGTTTAACTAATCTTATATAATTACCTAATTAATGCATGATTTTGGTTTGATGGAGATTGGTGGAATAAACATTATTATACAATTAATTAGAGAAAGCAACATTATAATTGTACAATTGAAAGCTTATCTTTAAATATTAGAGAAAAATATTTTCTCTTAAAAAATATTAGAGAATAATAATGATAATGCTGAAAATCAATGAAACGTCTTTTAATTAATTTGACTTAGGAGTCAGATCAAGTTTTAATTTGTTGTATTAGTTTGGAGAATGTACCTTTATTTATTTGATTTTATCCTTTTACTTTAGAGAGTTATGGTTGGACAATCAGAATTCCAAAACACATACACAACAATGAAAACATAAATTAGAAAACAACATCTACAAATAGAGCCAAAAAATCTAAGAATCCATAAGAAAATATCAAATCATGGATCACACTTTCTTTAAGACATTCTATGACTTTGTTTAGTGTACAATTAGATAAGAGTTCACCACAACATACTTCTTTAAGATAAAATTGTCCAGGTCTCGTCTGTCTCAATCAAATTTGCATCAAAAGTCGATTAGAATACTAAAACCTTTCTGGTTGCAAATGGGATAAAGAAGACATAGATCGGAAAAAAAAACAGAGAAGCATTGTTTTTACACTTAATGGTAAAAAAATCAATAAATAAATAATAATTAAATAAAATCTCACCTTACCATTTAATACAAATATATTATTATTTTATTTCTCACCATGCTTACCACGCCACGTTCGCTCGATGGCACATAGAAAGATCGTCACATCTACATTTTTGTCTATCTCTCCACTATTCTAAAACATAGGTATCCTAGACATTATTATTATTATTATTATCATTATTGTAAAATGCATTACAATTACTATTTATATATATAAATAGAGAGAGAGTTGAGATATATATTATATACCATTTATTAATTAATGTATTCGAATTTTATGTCCATAATTTTATTTTTAAAAAATAAAAGCAACTTATTTAGATAAATTATATTGCTCTGGATTTGCTTGTGACACGTCTACAATACAAAATCTCACCAACATTTCAAACATGGTTAACTCATAATTAAAAACATCGTAGAGTAATTAATAAAGAACCAAATTGAAAAAAGTTGATATATTAATTAATGAATCCATTATCTTTGAAAGAAAAAAAAATGTTAACAATCCACAAGTAAAATTAATTAAGAATATCAACAATCTTTGGAGCCATTAATGAAAACAACAAAAGTCATAATATTATTCCATAATTTAGAACTTTGAGAATTTGTCATAATCATAACAAAAAAAATTATTTTCCAAAACTTTATATTTAATAATTTTCCCAACTAATACACTATTTATATATTTATATAGTTTGGCTGCGGATTATATATTATAAATTATAATAAAAAAATTTCGTAGTCCAATCATTGGTCCAAATCAGATTCTCATTTATTTATTACACAATATATCTGCCAAATCCAATATTCATATATTTATTTTATAATTCATACAATTTCATTATAATCCTAAATTATTTATCTTATCTCTATTCACCAATCAATACTTAGATAATTATTAATATTTTTTAGGAATAAGCCTCCCCCGTATTACACAATAAAAAGAAAATTCAAAACTCAGATAATTAATCCATGAGATTTTGTTTTTAATATACATAATATTAATATTAATGATAAATTTTTGTTCATTTTAAATTAAACTAAACAATACGTATTTTTAAGACTTTCAGTTGTCATGGATGACGTACTATTTTTTTTTTTCTGAATTATTGAAAATTATGTACCTTTCTTCTTTATTGAAGCATTGGAAACAAAAATAATAATGCATGGTTTCAAATATTAAAATATCGAAACAAATTTTATTTTATATAATTAAGTAGTAAATTTTAATATTTTAAAGCCTTTTTTAACATCGAGTTTTAAGATTATGTTAGTTTATTCATATCTCATTCTAAACTTGGAGCATTGTATTGTAGCAATTTAGAATCAACTTTGAGATAGTTTTAAAATATGGAATTTACAATATGAAAAGCAATTAAATGTAATACAAGTGACGTTTTACGACACATTTTTCATGCATCAATAAATGACATTTTACCGACAAAAATTACTTACGCCACTACAATTTTATCTCTAAATATATATTGTTTAATTTTCATAAGAAAATATGATTTTTTTTTTTACTAGTTCAATTAAATTCACTATCTTTTAAAAAAAAATCGAAATCTATAGAAAAATAAAAGTTTGAGAGTATAGTTGTGATCGTATTGGTTAACACTTTTTTTTAATCGCGTTTGTCGTTTTCTTGCATTTTATTTATCATACTAACTAGGGCAACAAATATTCCTTTGGTCATTTCCAATCGAACTGAAATGTCTAGTATAACTCGAAATTATTTCTCTATACTGAGAGTTTGAGCTTAAAGCTTCACAATTAAACACACCTCAATTTTCGTCAATAGCACTTAAATAAAAAATAAAGAAATAAATAAAATTTGAAATTGAATATTTGATTGTTCTCGTTATTTGAATATAATTTAAAATTTAATACTTAGATTTTAACTTCTCTTTCATAAACAGTTGCTTGATACAAACATAACAACACTAACATACAATACTACAAACAAAATTTAAAAGTTTATAAAATAGAGACAAGAAAAAAAAAAAGAATAAATTGGAAAGCTATGCTAGGGACAAAATTTTAGAGCTTATGGTGATATTATACATTCCAATAATTCAATAGTCTGTACGATCAAGTTAAAAATTAGCGAATCTATCAGATAATAATTTTGGAGTTCATAAGCCTTTTCAGATATTAGGTAATTTGCAAGTTAAAAGACATTCTAAAAATTATTAAATTTTGACTAAAGATAAAAATATTTGAATGTAATTCGATGATTTAAAATATATTTGGTTTAACTTTTCAGGTGTTTAATTTTAGAATTTTTTTTTTTTTTTTTTGAGAAAACTTGAAGTATTTTGACGGTCACATTTCAAATTTTATTTTAAAATAATTAAAAAATTTAATAGTTAATTGCAATCACGTCCAAATTACTTCAAAACCAAAAAATTTACGAATTTTCAAACAAATTTCATTAATGTAAAAAATATTAGAAACAAAACAAAAAAGAAATTATTGACATTTTCTTTGGTGCAATTTTTAAATATTTCAAAAAGTTCAAAAATTTAACCAATTTCTTTTAGTTTATTAAAGTTTTGTTGCTATATGTGAAAATAGTTTCAATTTTTATTAAAATACCCTTCACAAATAATATCACAAATTAACAAAAAGAAAAAGAAAAGTAGCCAATGGTCAAATGTAACAAACAATAATACTTGATTATTATCTATCGGTCTAACTTATTTACAACAATAATTTTTATTTGATTGTTAGGTAAAAATTATCACACATTGAAATATCAAATGTCATAAATTTCGTAACAATTAATGTCCTTTACGTTCTGCCTGCATTAAAACTTCGTGAATAAAGTAAGATAATTGATTGGACTAGCTAATACGAAAAAGAGTCCAAATGAAAATCAATATTAAATAGAGGAGAAAACAACAATATTGAATGTTCGACCACACTATTATAAATACTATATTAAATCATTAATTAATTAAAGGACTTAAGTTGTTGAATAAAAGTAAATTTAATACCATATCTAATACGTCACTCTAATGTAAGTATAACATAGACATCGTTGTATATATATTTTACAAAACATTATTATTATTTTAAATATTGTATTGGAAACATCTATATATCTTCTCTCAAAGTGTATACATATATATTTTATACTTGAGAAAAAAAAAAAAGTAATTATACAAATAAAACAAGAATGACATTAATGCTTAGTAAGGTAATAATTTAATCACTTGAAGACAGTTAGTAGTTTTCATGAGCAATACTTTATTTATTTTGTAAAAAGACTATGTCCCAACAACAGTTGCATAAATGTTTACACATTGATAAACATCCGATTAATGATAGTAAATGACAAAAACTGCTATAACATATTTATAAAATATAACAAAATTTTAAATTATATTAATGATAAAAATTGAAATCAATGTAACGTTGCTTATTAGTGTTAGTTTTGAAATTTTGTTATATCTTACCGATATTTTATTTTATTTTTTTATATTTAAAAATGCCTCTAGATATATTAACATTATCTTAATCTTATGAAAATATCAATATAAATATTAAAATTATGAAGATGGATGATCAAAACTAAAACTTTTATTTGTAAGATTGAAGATTTTGCCAATTAAAATTGAGTTAAACTCACTTATACAATATTACGTTTATATTATGTTAGACTTTTCTATTTTTTTTAAATATTTTGTATGGGGTAATAGAAATTTCAAATAGCCTTTTATTTTAGGGTTGTGAGGCATGAATATGTGAAAAATGTGGATATAAATTTAATCCTATGATTAGTATGAATGATATGCATATGTTATATTTATATATATAAATTTTGTTGTTACTTATTGTATTTTTTTAATAACAAAATTTAGTAACCACATACATGTGGGTGGTAAAAAAACAAATACCATTCATTTAAGAGATCATGGTATGGTATGGTTTGGTTTGGTTTAGTTTGGCATTAAGTACTTTTTCTTCTTGGTTTTCATTTGATTAATGATTTAATCAACATCTTAGGTTAAATAATACCAAATTTGAATAAGGATTGAAAGTGCAACTCCATACATGTATAAAGTTTAATTTAATTTTTTAAAAATACTTAAAAAAATATTTTGAAAAAATTACTTTTCTTTAATCCTAAATTTTTAGGATTAGGTACGTTTGGTTCATGAGTATTTAAAATAGATATTTTCAGTCATTCAACGCTAGAAAATAAATTGAAGTTGTCCGATCTCCCCCCTAATAGAATTGTTAAAACAAATAGTGTATCATTATGCATATTGAGTGGAAAAAGGTAGTCCACCTTCGTTTTTTAAAACCAAAACCAATATTACTATCTAACATGAGAGGTAAATTGTTTATCTATTGCTATTTCTGTTTAGTATGTCAACATGAAGTTATCTTAATTAACTAGTTGAATTCGACAAAAGTTTGAACCTCGTTTTTACATATTGATTTTCTTAAAGTCTAATTAGCCTTAAATAACCTTTAGGATTAGCGTTTTAATTAAATATTGTTTTATTTGAGATTTTTTTAGAATAAACATAAACAATGTTTTTATTAAAAAAAAAAAAGGAAAATTTTTGTTATGCATTTTTTCCTTTGAAGTAAAAATTTGCACTTCTAATCTTTAAGATGATAAATAAAAGCTACAATTCGATGTATTTGAATCTTTAAAGTAATTCATTTTTATTACGTAATTACATCATACAAATTCTGGAATGTAGTTTTAATATAATAAAATGAAAAGCTATTGAAGTTAATGATAATTATTGTTAATGCTATAAAATAGAATTAAAAATCTATCAACAAATAGGTCTAGATATATGGTATAGTTAAAATGGTCTAAATATATGCTATAGATTAGAACTTTAAACTCTTCCACCTCCTCATGTTGTATAACCAAAAAAATAAACTGTCATAGGTATATTTAATGCAACTAAGACATTGTAGCCTTAGGATTTGGAAGTCCACATGTAGATCACCTATTTGTTTTTCTAATGGGATGTAAAGGTAATTTGTGGTTCAATCCTAAAATGACAAAATTTATATAACATTTAATACTACATACCTATATTCTATGTATAGTTGGAAACAAATAGAATTGAAAAAAAAAAAAATTTAGCCAACTATATTCAATATCATGTCCGTAGATCAATAAGTGAAAATGCACTAAATTGATAATAATGCATATCAAACTATTTATAAAACTATTCTGACATAATATTCCATTCAAGAAAAAGTGGTTTGATCCCAGATTTACTATTGTTTTTCAACAAAATTTGAAAAGTATAAGAGGAAGACAATAATTGTGTAGAACTTAGTCGATGTGAACAATTACATACTATGATGAATCAAAGTTTGAAAAAGAAATCTTGTTTTTTTATAATAACAAAGGTAGCAGAAAGAAAAAAAGAAAAGGGGGCGTCAATGTCATACCCTTCCAAGTTCCAACTGCCACAATCAGGTCCTCTCATAGGGGCATCCAAAAATTGATACTTTCCCATCATTCATCATCACGTTTCCCATAATGACTTTTTTGCCATCTCTCTAACCCTTCCCTCCGTTTCTTTTTCTAGTTATTTCTTACACTTTTCCTCTCCTTGGAAGTTGCAATTCTCTTTACTCACTTTCCTCTCTTGTCCATTTGTTTTCGCATGTGGGCTTCATTTGAATTCCAAGAAAAAATTAAGTGTATCAAAATCGATCTAATCAAATTAAAAGCAACCTCTGTAGTTAGGATCAGTTTAAACAAATTGACAAGAGATGGAGGGTTTAGGGTAAATTAAAAACTGGTAGGGGTCAGTTTTGTTTGAATTAATATTATAGGCTTTTTATTCCTTCTCTCAACAACCAAAATAATGATTATTTATACCCTCTCTTATTTATTTGATTTCTCACAACTTCCAAAAATAATTACAACTCTCTACACTCTCCTTCTCTTTCTTTATCACAGCTTCCAAAAATTATTATTACCTTACACACACTCTCTTCCATTTGCTTCCAACTTTCGGTATAATTATATTTTTTTCCTCTTTCACTTTCTCCGCTTCTTCAAATTCTTCTCTTTTTTTAAGGATCCTCTCATTCTTATTTGCTTCTTCATCTTCTGCTTCTCTTTTTTTTTTTTTATTGCACTTACAAAATGGATTAAATCGCCGTGCAGTTGGACGATCGGTGGCAGCAAACCACATACAAACTGATGAATATCGACCGTCGGAAACCGATATGTCGGTGATGGACGCCTATTTTTACCCAAAGCCCGATCGGATCACCCTTAGTGAATGGGAAGAATATTGAATGGAAGAGCCCTTTTGGAGAGGCTACAGAAACAGAGCTTATAATAATGGTGGGTTTAGTTGTAGTGGGTGTTACGGGAAAGTGAAGAGAAATTGGAATAGGAATCAACAGTCGATTAAAGCTGGAAGAAGGGTATTTCAAGGGATTGAGCCTGGATCCTCAATCGAATCATCGTCGTCGTCCTCTTCAACGGCGGTATCGGAGTCGGGTTATAAACTTCAGTCATACTGGGGCAGAAGATGAAGAAGATGGTGAAGCAAACCTTCAGTATTTATATACGACTTTAGACGACTCACGTGAAACTAAGAAGCGTTCTTATTTTCCTCCGGTGTCGGATTCATCTCTCGTTGGGTGGAGCTTTCAAGATGAAGGTAAAATGGGGGAGTTCAGTAATCAACGCCCGGCGAAATCAGCAAAACCGGGAATAAGAACTGGTGGTGATGGAGGTGGGAGTGAAATCGTGGAGGTTCAAGGAGGCCGTGTTGTTCGTTCGATTGGAAGAAAAGATCGTCACAGTAAAGTTTGCACGGCGAAAGGACCGAGGGATCGTCGTGTTAGACTCTCCGCCCACACTGCCATCGAGTTTTACGACGTGCAGGACCGCCTTGGCTATGACCGGCCTAGTAAGGCCGTCGACTGGCTTATCAAGAAGGCTAAACCCGCTATAGACAAGCTTCGAGAGCTTCCCGGATGGAATCCAAATGTTTTGGATATGAGCACCCAAAAATTGACAAAGCAGGCAGAGAAGAATAGCGAAAATAAAATTCCAGTTTCTATTCACCCGTCGGAGGAAAGTGCCACTAGAATCAGTAATCGAAGAGCGAATTTTGTGTTCGGTGACGGCGGAATTTCCAAATGTACTATGCAAAATTTGCACAATATTTCGGCAGAGGATAACCATAATAGCGACAACTCCAACTTTCTTCCACCATCTTTTGATTCGGATTCGATTGTCGATACCTTCAAATCGTTTTTACCGGTGACTACGACGGCAGCGGCAGAGACTCCGTCGTCGATTTTTGAGTTTGACACGTTCCCTCCGGATTTACTTTCCAGAACCAGTAGCCGAACGCAAGATCTAAGGCTCTCCTTGCAGTCTCTTCAAGGCCCAACATCGAAGCTTGAATCCGAACAAACTCAGCAAAACGACCATCTCTATTTCTCTGGAACAACACCATTAGGTTGCTTCGACGGATGGTCGGAGCAGCAACCCCCACCGACCATGGAAATCAGTCGATTCCAGAGGATATTGCAATGGAGCACAGTGAGTGCAGATCATAGTGGAGGCGGAGATGGCAAAGCTGGAGATGTGGATGGAGAATTCTTATACAACTCGCAACCAACAAGCTCAATTTTCCCTCCACCATCTCCGCCGTTACCAATTCTGCAACCGCTATTTGGAGAAAACCAGTTGGTTTCTCAGAGGGGACCCCTTCAGTCCAGTTACACGCCCTCGATTCGCGCTTGGATAGACCCGTCAATCGCCTTCATGGATAATCAGCAGCAGCTAATTCCACCGTCGATCTACCAATCTTCTTTTTCGGGTCTTGGATTCGCCACCGGCGGATTCTCCAAGTTTCTGATTCCGACGCGAATCGCAGGTGAAGAGGAACATGATGGTATTTCTGAAAAGCCATCCTCTGCTTCCTCCAACTCCCGCCATTGAATCTGCTTAAACAGCGGCTTAAGTGTCTCTCCCTATTTTGTAAGAAACTACGTTTTATCAATACACTCAGTTTACTCACTTCCAAGTTTAGTTCTAACACCATTTATTTAACTGGAAATTCTTTATTCGCAGGACTTGTTCATCGTTAACTAATAAAGTCAGTGAATAAGCTGCTTTCCCATTGATGGCTTGTTTGCAGGGAGCAGAATTTGAGTCGCTTTCTCAATGGCTTACACTGTGGGAAGAAGAAGAATCCTAAAACTATAGCATCAGGTTTCTTCATTCCCCAGTTATCTCTCTTTCTGTTTATGTTTTGGCTTTTCTTTTTCCTGTTTGTTGAAAGCTTGCCGATATCTATCTCCATTTCAGAGCTTTCTATGCTATGGAGTAGTGTCTGTTTTTTTTTTCAGTGTCTTTAATTTAATGGTGTATTTTAATGGCAAAGACACTGAATCTATCTAATCTTGCACAACATTCTAGTCTTCGTTGTAATAATGGAAAATCCACTGCCTTTTCATTGATTTCACCTATTTGGTTTGTTCTTATTGTTATGGGAAACTTGAATTTGATTGCAAAGTTTTTGTGTCTTTAAAGCTCTGATATTTAGGATTATATATAAAAGGCTATAAATGCTCTCAAACTAGGAAGTTTTCCCCAAATGAATGCCCTCCTCCTTCTAGTGCCATTCTTAGGAAAAATTATTCAATGTTGCTACATGTGACTGCATCCTAATAACCATTGGATGTACTTTCGAAAAATTGCATACCCTTAATAACCATTAGATAATACAAAATTGTTAGCTTCATTGTGGTGGTCTCCTTGAATAATTTCTTCATTCTTGACCTATTTTATGAATGCCACTTTAAACTATGGGAACATGAAAATCTAGGTTCTGTAAAGAGTTTCAAGCGATCCTCATCCAATCCAAACTTTCTTCATACCAGACAATTCCAAAGGCTTCAACTTCCCCAAAGTGGTAGATTTGGGATTTCCTTGAGCATGTTCTTACAAGCTGTGAGAATTTGTTGTGAACATTTCTTCTCTAACTTTCCAAAATACTATAAGAAACTGAGGAATGTTGACATTAGCCAAAATCACTTTTGAGATGGTGGAGAACATTAGAAATGAGAATTTGAGTAACCTATTGTAGAAGAATTCGATATACAGTAAAATTTAAAAGATGTATGCCATTAATATGGTGTTTATGGCCATTCTGACCACTGCCTTTTTTTTCTGTTATGTGCTTTTCTTACTGAATGTCTCCTGTCAAAGTTAATGGCATAGCATTTACTCATATGATATCTACAGTACTTGATCTGTGGTAATTTTAGGAGATAACGGCATTTTTTTAGTCCAACCAAAATTCAAATCTCTTACCTCATGATCAAGAGTATTACTTTTTTATAGTTGTGCTATGCTCGGGTTGGTCATTAGAGAAATACTGAAATTATTTTTATGTATTTTGATTTTCCATCCAAATTTAATTCTATTGGTTATGACGTTCGTACATTGTTTTGAGGGTTAGAGATTTAAACTTTGAATTGTAATACAATACACTTGGACACAATCAAACTCAACTCCAAGCTTTAGGGCCTAATTCTAGTTTTCAAACTTGATGAAAGGATTTGAATTTACCATAAATCAAAATTACAAGTAAATAAACTCAAATTAGACCGAGTTTTGAATCCTTAAAAAGAAATAACATATTTGAAAGCAACTTTGATATTGATATTACTTCTGGTTTATTTCACTTTTTTTTCTTGTCTATTTTTTGAATGCTTTTACTTTTAAAATTTTTAGCGCTTACAAATCATTTTCTAAAGTTGGGGCTTCGTGATGGATTATTATTATTTGTAAATTGATAATAGCAAAAGGTTGCTTTACTTAAATTATATTTTTAACACTAATTTAAAAGTTTAAAATACTGGCTTGATTTTATTTGCAATTTTTTAGTTTAATTACAAAAACTTATCAAGTTTCATTTACTATGGCTCATAAGACCAACACTCTAACCAGCTAAGCTACGGGACCTTAGACATTTAAGATATAGATGAGGCACAATTAGTGTTAAGAGAAGAAAAGCATTAGGCAAAAGAAAAAAAACATTTAACAAAGTTAAAAGGTCCAACAATACAATAATTTATTCAAAATTGGTCTCGGCGGGGCTCGAACCCGCGACCTTCGGCTCATAAGACCAACGCTCTAACCAACTGAGCTACGGGACCTATACATAAAGAATAGGTCAATTTAGTTTTACTTTTTAAAAAGAGTTTTTTCAAGAATAATAACAAATACAAACTATTTAAACGTTATGAGAAAAAATCACTATAAGACAAAAACTACTATACTTGATTTGGTCCTAAAGTATAAATAGTTTGTCAATTTTGTCCGTTTTTACTATTTCCTTTAAAAAAAAAAAGAAGTTAAATGGAAATTTTGGAAATATATTTCAAAAAATTAACTTTAAATTACTAAACTTAAAGCTTTATTGAAAGTATTATTAAATTATAGGTTTAAAAAATGCATAAACTAAAATTGAACAAATTTCATGTTTAAGAGTAGTATTTAAGACTATCTCTTATCATACTATCCTTTATTTAAAACTCGTTCAGTTAATCATAAATTAGAATTACAAAAACAAAATAGGTTAATATGACAAATAATTTTTTACTAAATAAGCTCGACTTATTTAATAAACATCATACGTAGTTATTTTGATAAAATGAAATTTATTGAGCATGGTTTGAGAACTAATTATTTTGAACAAATCTTTATTTGCTTAGCTAAAAAATAGATGTTAGGCTTAAGATTAGAATATAGGTTAAGAGTACAATTCAAATAAACAACAAACGTAGTCCTTAAAATTTTATAACTATCTCTATTCATCCCTAAACTTTAAAATATGTATTAATTGAACTTTCAATTTTTAAATTTTGTATCTAGCAGATATTTAAACTTTTAATTTTCCATTTTGGTTTTTTAGAATTAGGCCTGAAAGCATTATTTTCATTTATTAGTTTATATGTAATGTTGTACGTATTGTTTTCAAATTCAAAATCAAAATTTGAAAACAAAATAATAAGAGTAGATTCATTTAGTAATTATTTGGTTTTTGAAAATTAAATACTCAATCCTATCTCTAAATTTCTCTATTTGTTCTATTTGTTATCTACTTTTTACAATTTTTTTTAAAGTTAAGTCTAAATTTCAAAACTATAACAAATGGTTTTTAAAAACTTGTTTTTGTATTTGGAATATCGTTGAGATTTCAAGTCTTGTATTTAAAAATGATACAAATCATTGTATGAAATTGAGATAAAAAATATATAATTTTCTAAAATTTTTAAAAGAATCAAATATCAAATAGAGTCATAGTTTTCAGAAGTTTGTACGTCCTTACAAGGTAAGAAACTAGCACAGTTTTCAAAAACCCAAGGAGCCTAAATGTTATATTTTACATCAATTTTAGTTGGGAGTAAGATTGCAATTTTTTTAAAGATTCAAAGTATATGCTAAATATAACATTAAACCTTTTCAATTAGTGAGAAAATTAGAACTTCTCCAATATAATAAGTAAAATTTAAAATTCGAGCATGTTAAATTGTAAATATAGCATTTTTTAAGTATAACAAATCGGTAAAATATTTTTACATTGTGTAGAGTAATTTTGGAAATGAAAAAAACGCCAATAGGCCCACAATGCGAATTAACAAAAATCTCATTTCGATTAATTGGTCACACACGCGTGAAAAACTTGGTACATGATCGTTCAGATATAGGTACACAATCGTGAACCAAGATCTTTTAAAATTGGTACACGATCGTTTATCAAGATCTAAATGATTTTTATTCAAGATTGTGTACCAAGACTTTTTTATATTTGGTACACGATCCTGAACCAAGATCGTTAAGATATTGGTACACAATCATTTAGGTCTAAAAAAGGAAATATATGAGAGACAACTTATTGTTTACTAATTGGGAATATGAAGAAGTGAAAAAAGGAAGGAAAAAAAAAGAGAGATGACGAAGAAAGAAGAAATTTTGTAAGAGGAAATGGAGAACACGAACAACAAGTGAGAATATGAAAAAGAAGAAGTAATAATATGAAGAGGAGATAAATAAATCGCAAACAAAAAAAAGAAGTGAAAAATGGTCCGCAATATTCAAAGGCAAACCTGAAATTTATGAAAATAGCATTAGCTTTTTCATTTTGTTACGCTGATCGTAAATATTTGGTTTTTTTTTTTTAAATATATTTATGAAAATGAACCTATTTGAAATTATAAAACCATTGAAAATAATTCCAAATATAATGTCATTTTTCTATATTTTGTAAATTTGTTTTAAAGAGAACAATTCAATAGGACACTTAGAGAAAATCTGAAAGCACTTAGAACAACACATAAAAATTTACGGACGAATATGAAGACTAATTACTTGAGGAGGTTTCAAATAAGCCTCTATTCAACTCACGTCAAATATGGTAGATAACAACATACCAAATGGCTTTTTGGACTTTACGCCGGGGTCGATTCCCTTATTAACAAAAAGATAAAAGGTATTTTAGAGAAAAGAATAAACAATAAATAAAAGAGAGAAAAGGGTAAGTGTATGAAAGGAAGAAAGAGATGAATTGCATTGCATACAAATGTTTGGAGGAGAGGTATAAAAGGAGAGGAGCCCACAAGTTGGATTCCAAAAGATCATTCCTTTCCTATACAAAACAAAACAAAAACAAACCCAAACCTAAAGTGATGAATTGGGTTGTAAAGTTGGCTTGGCCTTGAGCTCATTTTGGAACTATAATCCATAATTTCAGAGAGAGAAAATCTCAAAAATGGGTTTTAGATTTACATGGAAAGGAACCCACTTAGTAAATTGTATTTGTAGCACAACGAGTGAATTTGATCTTCGTCAGAGTCGGTCTAGGAATGAAATGAGGAGTAGAGCGACGATTTTGGCGATATAATCGTTTCCAAAAATTATCTATATGTATTCTAATCTAATTTTAATCTTTCATGTTCTTGATCTTCAACTGATTTGATTTTCCCCTCCCCTTCATTTCTCTCAGACATGCAACTGGATTTGAGAAGAATCTAATTCCCTCTCTTGATCTTTTTCATTTCGCTTTGGTAGCTTCGCTTTCTCACTTTTTTTTTTTGCACATTTCTTGTTTTCCCCTCATGTGGGTTCTGTTTGTCGAGAGTCTCTTATGCTTTGTTAAGTGGACATAGTGACTTTGTTTCAGATGGATTGTAGCTGGGGTTTCAGTTCTTGTAGTGGAATGGTCTTTAGAAACTAGGATGTGTTTGAATTTTGGTTTGCGTTTTGAAGTCTAGATGGAAGATGATAGGAATGGCAGAAGAGGAGCAAAAACAGAGGTGTTATAATAATAGATTTGGGAGTTTTGGGACAATTGGTGGTATTAGTGGTAGATCTTCTTCTAAGAAACTTAAACCAAAGCCTAAGAAAGTTCCACAAAGAGGACTTGGTGTTGCACAGCTTGAAAAGATTAGATTAGAGGAACAACAGAAGAATGATGCAGCTGCTGCAATTTTCTCATCTTCTTCTCCATTGTCACCAGCCAAATCCTCCTCTTATTTGTCTTTACCGATTCCTAGTTTTCTCCAATCGAACCGATCATCATCTTCGTCGTCTTTCCCTTCGCCACCTCCGGTGAATCTCTCCTCTTCCGCCTCAATGTTTGGGCCACCTCTGCCTCTTTTAAACACGCATGTTAAAGATTCTTTCACTGTTCCATTGGTGGATCAAGCAAATAGTGGTGGATCTGAAACTGGGTTGTCTGCAGTTACAATTTTGGAGCAAGGCAATGCTCTCAAATGGCAAAATTCTTGTGATTACTATCTTGAGAAGGAAAATTATGGGGTTGATCATGGGTTGGCACTCCGTTCAGATTTTGATTTCCCTTATGGAGTTAACCCTGGCTTGCCTTCCACAAAACTCCTGCAAAGATCACAGGAAAATCAAACACCTTCTCCCATGGTAATGCAGAAGCTTTTTTTTTTCCCTTTAACGGTATATGCAATACTTGTTGAATAAGGAGACTGATTTGATTAATGGAACTTGCAGGTGAATCTGTCATCAACAACTTCAATGTCTTCTGGTCTTAATGTCCAGATAGAGCCCCCTTCAAACCAAAGCTATTGTTATGGCAACTACTCAACCATCTGGCCAGACAAGGAAGAGAAGGTGACTTCAATTACTTTACTTGGATTTATTTTCATTATGATTGTGTAAAGAATTCAACCACCACTGAAAAATGCTGTATTTGTCGAAATGTGTGAATGATTGTGTGAATTATGTACATACAGATGTTCGGCACGAAGAGATTGCCTTGCTTTTCTCCAAACAATCCAACTGAACCAGTGTTCGATCACAACTCTTCCTTCACTGTTCCAAATAGATCCGATGATTCAACATCGCATGGCAATGGAAGCGCACTGAGTTTTCGGTAAAACACTGTCTGATTTGATCATGCTTTATATGCTTTAGATATGGTGCCATAGTTGCCCGAAGTGTTTTTCCAATATGCAGAGAGGATCGTGCGCGGAGCTTAACATGCGTATCTGCACCGAGTTCCTTGGAACATATCAAAGACGATGACTTTAATGGAAACTTCCTTACCCTTGCTTCTCTTGCTACTTATTGGACATCATGTCCAAGCACTAATATTGCTAAGTGTCCTCCAACTTATCCTCTTCTTCAGAATCTTAGGGATTCCAATTCGGAACCACATCCTTCTCAGGTAAGAAAAGAGTGAGTGAGTGCATAATGGTTTGTCCTTTCGTGTTCTGTCATTTGCTGAATTTCTTTTATTTTTATTTTTATTTTATTTTTATTTTTTATTGATATGTCAAAGGGAGGATTGAAACCTGTCGGATTGGCCAAAAAGCAGCCTTTCTATAGCTTCCTCCCTCCTGCAGAAACAAAAACTGGGAAAGAAACTGCCATTTCTAAAACCAAGTGCAATGGGGAAGTGGGAGAAACACTTGATCTGGATTTGAAGTTGTAGAAGCTAGAGCTTAATGTTATGTTGTAGCCACAGTGGTGGGTGTTCATATCTTAGATATCCTCATTGCTACAAAACCTGTATGTTACCCTTTTACAAGCTCTGTTTTTGGTTAAACTAGATAGGTTTAAATTATGCTGTTTTGTGTAAGAAACCCAAAATCTTAGCCTGAAGTTGGTTTCTTGGGTACTTTTTTCTGCTATTAGTTTTTTGTTTTTCATTTCTGCAGACCACAGTTTTGATGTCAGTTTCAAAGACAAAAAATTCAAAACTAGATTTGAAATTCTGATCTCCTGTTGTATTTCTAACATTTCTCTCTTTACCATTTCTTTTCCCTGTTCTTTGCAAATTCTCTTTCTCAAAAACTTTCCCTTGTAACTTCGATCTTCTCTGTAGTATTGTATTTAGCTTTTCATACCACTTAACAAGGAAACACTTGCTCAAAATACACTACAATGAGAAATAGTGTAACAAGAAAATTTATCCTTTCGAGGACTAATCTCTTCAGAAGAATTCACAACCCTATTACTATCGAATTACTAATATAAAACCATTTTGGGATATGTTTGTTATAGAAATGATAACCTACGCCTACAGAAATTCAAAATGGTTAGTGTTTTTCTTCCCCAAGAAACTAAAAATCGTTGAATCGACCATATAATTTAAGAATGAAAGTAGTTTCTTAAAGATGATTATGATATTTCCTTCGACAAATACTTTCCTTTTGAAAAGATCTCATTCCCTATTGAACACCATAAAGAAGATGAGGAAGAAAATTCATCCCGGAAACTCTTTTTTTTTTTTTTGAGTTAAACCTTCGAGAAATTAACCAAGGCCCAAACATAATAATTAAAAGAAACATACAATTCTTAAGAGAATTCAACGTGAAATGATGCATAGAACATATATATAATTTCTTTTTGAGTTCACCATGACCCCCAACTTTTTTATTAGATAATTTGATAAACAAATTATGCTCATTATTTTACTTCACTTTCAATATCAATACCAACACAAAAATGAAGCAAATAAAAAGAGAGCAGAACAGTTATTGTATAACATTGGCTCAGCAGAGAGTGTGCAAAAACATCCGGAAATTTAAAGGAACAACTGATCTATGACCAACCAAAGACATAATCAAGAACATAGACCAGCACAAGAGAGAGAGGGTAGAGAAGGAGAGCCACCAGAGATGTCCAGAGCGGGAAGGCGGTTCGGAAGCTACCCATGACTCCCATTATAATTGTAACGATGAGAATGACCAGCACTTCAGATGAAAAGTTCCAAACCAATCCTCTCAAGTAAACAAGAGCCAAGAAAACTGATAGGCAGAGGACATTGTTCATTGTAACTGCTCCATATAGCTGCACCATGAAAGCTTATAGGTAAGAGGTCAATCATTCTTCCAATTTCTTCCAGTTTTCCTTTCTACTGGTCCCCAGTACAAATTAACTGAGTAAAGAAACAAAAGGTTGAGTATAAAAGAAGACAAACCTCGGAAAATGTTAATGAGGCAGTTTTTCGCTTGTCACGGCTTGCAAAGATAATAGCAGAGACTGCTTCACTTGAGTTGGTTGCTAATGGCAGAGCAATAAATGAAATAAAGAACGCAGGGATTTTAGTTGCATTAGAGAAGTTTTGTACGACGTCAACCAAAGGGTCAGCAAAGGCAGCAGCAATGGCGGTTCCAAGTAACAAGAAGAGTATAGCTTTTATCAAGACCCCCTTGCCCTCCTCGACGCCCTCTACGACCTCATCGCTCTGTTCCCCAACATCCAGCAAATCGTGTTCTCTCTTTGTTTCCTGTAGATACATCATGACATGCTTCAGAAAAGCGAAACTAAAATTTGAAAGGAGAAATACAGCTAACAGCTTACAACTTACTTGATGAAAGTTATGCAGGTACTTCATTGTGTGAGGACCATCCTCACCTCTGCCAGTTCTTGAACCCTGAACTTGAGAAAGCCACCTAATGATTCCATTGCCAAACTCGTTAGAATCAACATGGGAATCACGAGAAGTATCAAAGTCATTCATTATTTTGTCAACAGCATCGTCATGGTCTAAGTCGATCTCGTCAAACTGAATGCCAACTATTAGTGCTCTCAGTTCAGAAGCTGAAAGAAGTCCATCCTTGTTCACATCAATTCTTGAAAATAACCTGTCATTATGTTCATTGAGCAACCATCAGCATATGATAAAATAAAAAGGAGATGATAAAAATGAACAATTGAACTTCTTGTTCCAACGAACTTCTCTATTATTTCTTTATCTGGATCCCCATTCTCTGTCAGGAGTCTTCCAAGTGTTTGCTGTTTTAAATGTCTTAAAAATCCAAATATAACATGCTTGTGCTTGACAAAAGCAAGTTTCCTCCTTTGAATCCATGGTTGGAAGACCTGCACAAATTTTCTCAATTCATGAAGTAGGATATCATTGAAGTACGATTTCAAACATGTACATGAGAAAAAAAAATAGAACGAAATAAGAGTTTTATCCTTAAAGTAAAAGTTAAACATCAAGTTTAACAGAATAAAGTTAATACATTGTGAAGGTATCGATCCTTCCGTTGAAGCTATAACTTTTGGACTCTGGAAGATTAGAATAGCTACATATGTTTCTTGCTCACCAAATTCGATGTTTGAATGAAGGTGAGCTTACTTGGGTTAGCATTTGTGTTTAAAAGTTTAAAACATGAAAAATCTGTAAATGTGGGTTTTTTAATTTTCCAATGTTGTGTAGACAACAAATTCCAAAAAATGAAAATAAAATTTTGGGTAAACTTAATAAAAAATGAGCTAAGAAATAGAAAAAATACCTGGTAAAGGCAATAGATAATGAACATTGAAACAGAGATGATAAGAGCAATCAACACTGCCAAGTGCCTTCCTGATGTTGAATTGAGCATTTGTGGAAGTTGAACGATTAAAAATGGAACAACAGATATAACCATAATCCTGGCTGCATAGCTGGTCCAAATATCAGTGCTAACTCCAGATTCTGTCAAAGAAAAAATTTCAACGTAAATTTATGCATCGAAGTATGCACAGAACTTAAAAACCATATAACATTCGGAAATTAATATCCAATTCAGTTCATCCAATAGCACGTATGAGAAAATGGACCATTGACTGAGAATAGTTGACTATCAGAAAGAGATAAATAGGAAGTATGGAAGTGCAATGATGAAGCATTAATGGGCAACCGTGTACCAACAGCTTTAGGTATGTTCATAAGATGAAAAACTAGGGGTCTTCCCAGCATGTACGAATACGTTACGCTTTAATTGATGCTTGCAAATAGTCTCACCAACTTTACCTAATATTCAGTTTCTAGGCAATGGGAAGAGTAGATTAACACGATAAATTGTCGTTGTCACAAGTCACGGCTAAAACTATAGAAATTGCCTGTAGTCAATGACAGAACTCACATAACACCTTAAATACTATTCAAAATATGTCCTTTTCCTTTTTAAGCCTTGATAAAAAAAAGGGTGTATTATTGATCAAAAAGTATTGATCCATTACGAATAGCATCATCCTTGTTTCCACACGATAAGAAAGCATCACGCTCCCCTGAATAAGATTCAACTTTCCGTCTAAAACGAAGGAATGCATGAACACGATCAGACACCTCAGTCGAATATAACCAAGATAAAATGGCATACCAGTCAAGCTAAACCCTTTTGTATCCTGTGAATCTATGGCAACTGAATCTTGAAGGTCACACTTCCCAACAATCACACATGTGCCCCAGATCAGTGTAAGAAGCATGACAGTTGAGCCAGCTAGTAGACCTATTCCAACAGAGACCTGGCTTTGTGCAACTTCAGCACTTCCTGCAAGACCAGAAACTATAGAAAGGAGAAGATTAGAAGGGTTTTCAGATCTCTCATTCGTCACTAACAAACTGAAACAAGAGAAATCAAAACAGTAGACATCCCAATGAGGGTGGCCAATTCAAGCTTAAGAACTCGGTGCTTTTTATCACTCTTCATATTCGATTAAGTTCATTTAACTAACTTCTATTGGTGAAAGTCTAGATATCATTTTGCCACAACGAAAATCGATATAAAATATGAACCCAAAAATTATGGAGTTCAGAATTACATAACCTATCATTTAGAAACGGCTCAAGAAACAAAAAGACAACAGATATTAGAGGATGGTCCATTTTGAAAACATAGATTAATGGCTAAACTGAAATTTTGGAATAAATCTTGCCCAGTTTGGGAACTAAGGGCTGGGTTTTTGAAAAGATGTCGGTCTTGAAAAAAAAAAGAGATGAGAATCGTTCAGGTTCTTGATGTTGAGATATAACCGACAAGCAGCAAAAATTGAAGTACAATAAAGTTGGATGAACCAAGGAATCGCCAGAAAAGCGAGCTCAGCAAAAGCAGAGAGATGCCCACACCAAGCAAAAATCAAACAAAGCAAAGTAGAGACATCATAGCAAATAGAACTTCAACAACAAGGCACCCCCAACTTTATTTTACAATACTCAATCCGTTTAGGAAACTTTTGGGGGGGTCAATAAACGGAACTTTTTTTTGGAAAAAGTAGCCAAGAAAAAATAAAAGAGAACACTATACATTTCACCATTCTAATTCTATTTTCACCGCGTTTATGTAGTTTCTACGATCAAACAGTTCATGGGGAAATGAACAAACCAAAAACGAAAGTAAGATATGGATCATCCACAGAACCTTAATGTATATAGCCTTTGCCTGGATCACAGAAACAGAACCCCACCTCCCACAAATCAAAACGATCATGTTCTCGAGAAAACGTATAAGCCAACCCATTTCATTTCGCAGGACATTTCGATTACAGGTCAAACCCATGAAAGTGCAAAAGAAATATAGAAGAGAAAAAATAAAAAAGTACCGAGAATCAACATGGCATCAGGAAGAGCACCAAGCGCAGGAAGAAATAATCCCCCCACAATTCCAGGTCCCAAGATCTCCAACAAGAGCTCGCTTCCAGTAGACAAATACGTAGCAGCCAAAAACATCAAATACCCATAAACGATAATCAAAAACAGATTCCCCAAAGCAGTGGTGGTACAGGGAAGAAACCCATAAGACTGCTCGCAAGACTCTTCCTCTGGTGCAGAGAATGAAGAAAGCGTATTGAGATGCAGATAAGAGGGTTCCTGCAACCCATTGACGCCATCGGAGACCAGATCAGAGGAGGAGGAAGAAGAAGAAGTGAGGGAAGAAATGGAAGGAAGGCGGGAGCTGTAGGATTGGGAACAGAGGCAAAGAAAAAAGAGGAGAAAGAGGAGATGCAGAGGAGAATTGGACATGGTTTTTTGAGGCAAAATCTGAAGGTCCGGCGAGACAGAAAAGGTGGGTTTTAGGGAAAAAAAAAATGGTGGGTTTAGCTTAAAAGAAGGATTGGTTGGATTGGTACACAGAGATTTGAGACTGGAACAGTTGGGATCAGCGTCGTTGAGAGGACGACCCTCTCTCTCTCTCTCTGTTAGGAAGATGAAAGAATTTAATTATATAATAATATTATTACCATAATTTACTGTCACAATTTTCCATCATTTATTAACATATGAAATAACGTAACATTAATCTAAAATGAAAATTTGGACTAAATGTCGTTATCATCCTTGTCACATAATTTTAAGTTTCATTTTTTAAATTTAAAGTATTTTATTCCAATGTTAGTTTTAAATTCCATGAGAGGGAAATGTATAATAAAGTTATATATTGAAATAACTTAACTTATAAAAAGTAAAAATTCAGAATCAAATAATTATTTACTTTGCTTGCAAGTGGAACTCAATATAGAATAATTTAAAATAAAGTTTTATCTTACCATTGTTACTTTTAGTGAGGAATTTGAGGTAAAGAATAAAGTTGTGTGACTATTCGAGGGAATAAGATACAAATTATTATCTATAAATTAATTTAAAAAATAAAACATATATATATTTTTATTTTCAATCAATATTAAAATTAATTTATTGTTCCAATATGGTGATAACAATTTAATTCCTTTGATCAATGGAGTCCTCGAACCAAGCTTAGTTGATGATTGAAATTGAATTTTTAGAAGTAGATGATAAATACGTGAAGAAGAACTTCAAGTAATTTTTTAAATGAAGTTAATATTGTTATTGTATATCCTATGCTCTAAATCATCTTAAATTATAGTTTGATACATGAATCAAATTATTATGAATATGGTTTCAAGCATTTGATTATAACTTAGAATTCAAATATTTAGGTGCCAAATAAATGAATAAACATTATTGGGCTATACAGTAGATGATAGGGTGCTTTCAAATTCAACAACATTATTGAAAGTTTTTAATTTTTCAATCATTTTAGAATAAGTTATTTCACATATTTGAAAGGGTCATATGCAAAATAATATAGTGATGTAAAATTTTAATTTTCTCAATATTGAAAAGCATTTTATTAACTGAGTTTTTTTTTATATTAGAAATGAAGCAGTCAAAAACACATATAGCTTAAAAAAAATTAAACTTTAAATTTTATTCTAATTATCTAAATTTAAAAGTCTAAAATTAGAATGGTTGATAGTTGACTAAAGCAACATCTAAACCTCATGTATGGATCTAAGGCTAAGAACAATCCAAATGTGGCATAAAGTAACATGCATCTCAAAAGGAAAAAGATAGAGCCTTGGTTTTAGGTTTGACCTATTGAACCAATAAATATAACAATTGAAAAAGTATTGAGTTTACTCAATTTGACGCCCTGTGTGTCATGGTCATACTTGTCCAGGACGTGTTGTTTGTGGTCGCATGACTACTCCGGTACCTTGCATTGCTTTTTTATTTTTCTAAATATTTTTATTTGTATGTCATTTCGCACTTTAGCATATACAAGCTTGCTAGTTCTCTTTTTGTTCAAAATGTATTGTATATGTAGGGGTAAGACTAAGATTAATAATCATATCCAAACATCCGAGAGTTATAAGATATAAAGTTGTTGTTCCTTGTTGCTTATAACCTTATAACAATCTTTCCTTTTCTCAAACATGCTTTCAAACGATTGCGAAAACTTTTTCATGTATACTCGTTTCTAAAACATTTTCTCAAAAACAAGAGTGGAGGTTGTGAAGTATGTCAATTGTGCTATCAACTATTTGGATTGAGTTTGGCTTACTTGTTCTAGTATAGGAACAAGTGTCGAACGATCACCCCCGAAGCATTTACGAAAGTGCAACCATAACACCCTATAGTACTAAATGCTATCAATAACTTTAGTGCTAGAGCTAATGTTACTGCAAACAATTGTAAAAAAAAAAATTATATTATAAATGGTTTTTATTGATGACTTTAAAAAGGAAAAGTAAGTAATCTCCAAAGACCTTTAACCTTACCTTTGTGTACTGCTTAGTTGAAGTATACAATCCATATTCTAACTTAGTTTGGTAAGTTTGACACTACATCGATACAAGTTTCTTTCACTCAGGTGAGCTTAAAGAGCGGTATTTGTCCAGAAGAAGTGTACCAAAAGTATAACCCACAAGAGACACATAACGACAACACACGTGAACAAGATCTGAGTGCCAACAAAAAGATAATATTTTAGGTTAATAATAAAAATTTATCCTAAAATTTTATAACAATACAAATACAATTTGCAGTCACGTAGATTTAAATGGTTAAAAAAAATTACATCAAATCAACCCAATCCAATCTAATCCAACTCAATAATATTCATATCCGATTCCTTTACAATAAATGTGGAGATAAGATCAAAACTCAAACATTAAATAATATATATATAATATATATATATATACACATAGAAGAAGAAGAAGAAAAAAGCATGGGTTTGAAAATATCTCATTAAAGTTTGTATATTAATATATTAATGGTTTCTGTTAAATAGAACAAGAGCTAGTACACAAAGGACATGGGGATGATGCCACACTTATATGTGGACCAAAAAAGAAAAAGAAAAGAAGAGGTTAAAATACCTTTCGTTTAGGGGTCCCTATGTTTTATGTTCAACCCTACTTTACTAAAATTTAAATTTAAGCCTTCAAAGCTAATATACAATTACAAATACTAAAAATTTGGACAAATTTAATTTTCAATTGTATTTCCAATAAAACTTTGATATTTTTCTGGGTTATTAATTTATTTTAGTGTACGTTTAATAGATAAATGATTTTTTTTAAAAAAATGTGTCAAATAGGTCAATAAGCTATTAGATAGGTGATATAACAATTAAGAATTTATAAAATACAAAAATTGAATGTTTTAAGTATCTTTTAAAAATTAATGAAAAAAAATTGCAGAGTTAAGAACTTGTTTGATACTGCTATAAGTTACATGATCTAATTAAGATGGTTAAACGTTTATACAACTAATATATTAGTATCCTAAGTTTTTTTACGTATTGATTTATATGTTGTTATCTAAAAAAATGGTCAATCAAAACAGAAAAGTGGGTTTGAAAATAATAATAATAATGTAGAAAAAAGTTTGTTTGAAAATTATAAAAAGAAAGTAGTTGAGGATTTAATCAAAAGTTTATATAAACATAAGTTTTCAGGTCCCAATGCCTCTTTCTGCCGTCCTTAATTATTTTCCCTTTCCCTTTCCCTTTCCCTTTCCCTTTTCCCTTTTTTCTTTTTTGTCGCTGCTTACTTGGATTTCGTTACTGTATTTTGACGTTATTATATGTAATTTCATAAAGTTTGAGGATAATAATAATTGCACTCATTTTTTAAGTCCACAAATAAACAAACAAAAGAAATTTAGTCCGAAAATGGGTTAAAATCAGTGATCTGATCTTACTGTGTGACAAATTAAAAAAATTACTTAAAAAAAATATAATAGTAAGTTGAAATTATACACTCAAACTTTCAAAGATCTCAATTAAACTTATATAAATTTTAAAATTAAATGCACAAACTTATCTAATATTAATGGTAGAAATTATAACAATATCAAAGAAAATGAAATTTATCACGATTTTTTAAAACAAATAATTTTTAACCTTTTGCTAATTTCACACCTTCGTGTGAAATCAACAAAATAAACTTGTGTCTCACTCATAAATCACTTTTCTCTCTCTCACTCTCATTTGTTTGCCACTCATGAAGAATCACTCTCTTCTTTCCCATCTCTCAACACGTTGGAGTATGTACACAAATTTTCCAGGTCCCAAAAAATAACAGGAAGAGATAGAAGAAAAAGAAAAGAGTATTTTGTTAAACATGGTTTATCAATTAATACTAATAATTTTAACGCCAGAAGATAAGTTTTTTTCGAACCATATTTTTCAAACATAGCAAAAAAAAAAAAACAAAATTCCAAATTATTCACAAAATATAACAAAATCTTTCCAATTTTTGGAGTATGACAATTTTTTTAAAAAATTTTCTTCTCTTTTTAATATAATTTTGTAATTGAAAATAAAAAAAAAGTATTTAACACTAAAAATTGAAGTGAATGGGGCGCCATGATGGCACGTGGCTCCATAGTTTCGTCTTATTCTATTAACAAAAAAGTCGTATCCATTAAATCGTGGGGCTTAAAATAAGATAAACTAATATTTGGGTAATTGAAAATTGAAATAATATCTCTATTGATTTATTTTATTTTTTTTAAAAAAGGTTTTCTTTTTTAATTTAACGAAATTATCAACTAAACTAAGCTTATAATTTAACCCAACTAATAGATCTAAGGTTGGTTGAACCACATTATTAGAAATGTCAATATATTTCTAAAAGTAAAATATTTAAATAAATTTATAGTGATATTATTTTATCACCCATATATAAATTTAAATCCTAACACCACCACTTTTTTATTCTTAAAATTGTCATGCTATGATAATATCTAACTATTAAAGAATGAATGCATTGAAGACTAAATCAAATTTCAAAGCATTTGAAAATGTTAAACCAAATACAAATGTTTCACAACATGGCACATTTGGATATGTTAATACCTTTCACATAACAATTAGATTTATATAACACTTAGATTCAAGATTCAAAGTATGAATAATCAGAGATAAAAGTACGTAACATTTTATTTTTTAAAATTAATAATTACAAATATAACAATTATAATTAAAACAAATAGAGCGAATATCTTATTGATTGATCATATTGGTCTACTATATTTATAATTTTTTAAAAAACGTTGCTTTACACTTGATTATTATTATTAAAATTGTTGTCCATTATTATAATTATCATTTTTAAAAATACAATATTTAAAAGCATGTTTTCAAAATTTAAGTGATCATACATTTTTGAGTTGATTGACTACTGTTTAACTCATATTTGGTTACTATTTAATTTTTACATTTTAAAAACATGGCCTACTTCTCTTAATTTTTTATAATGATTTTCATCTTTGGTAAGGAAACTAATTAAATATTTAGTCGTTTTAAAAAATCAAATTTAGTTTGATAATCATTTAATTTTTGGTTTATAAAAAATAAAACAGATACCTCCTTTCGATTACTTACTATAGCTTACATATTTTTTAGGCAAGAGAATTTAGTTCTTAGTGGAATTAGAAAAACAAATAAAGTAAGAGAGTTTAGTTTGCATATTATTTTGTTTATTTTTATTTTTATATCCACCAAAAAATAAAAATAAAAAAATTATTTTTAGTAATTTTCAAACGTTACTTGCTTTTGAAATCATTGGTACAAGGTGGAGTAACATAACAAGAAATTTAGATGGGAAATAGACGTCTTAATTTTAAAATCTAAAAATTAATTGTCTCTTTCTTACTGAATCTCTCCTATAAAAATCGATGTAGCTCTTGCTCAACTTTATTGTCTCAATTCAGTATTCTCGGTCAACCTCAATGTCTTGTTAGTATTGCTCTCACTTAGCTTTGGTGGCTCACTTGGTATTGGGGTCGCATGGATGGTGTCAAAGAATTAAGCCACTGCACTAAAGATGGAGAAGTCGTGTACTGATGTGCTGAAAATTAGGAGCGGTTAAAGGAAGAAGAAAAAGAGAACCTAAATGAGTAAGGAAGGATAAAGGTATATTTTCATGCAATCATGACATCATCAAAGATGTATTTGATATTAAAAAAAAAAAAAGGATGATTTCACATTTTTGGATATTTAAAATGGATCTTCAAGAAATATAGAAATAAAATATATGTTACACTTTAACTATCTTATTAATTTAGGAAAACAAATTTCCAATCTTATGATAGTAAGATGTAAGAAAAGAAAAAAGCAATGGGGTCTACGAAATCCGTGGATTAAGTATACTACTTTATGAGGAAAGGTTGGTGTCGACATGGAAATTAAATTCCAAATTTAGAATTATATTTAATCAAATGGTTTGACACGTCATACGCTATATCCACTGATGGTGGGGATGTCGGCAATGTCACACACCGAAAACTCCAAAATTTATCCTCCACGTGGATGGCGCTACACACAGATAGGGATAACATTTGAAAGGTCAAACATTTATTTTATTTTGAAGTGTATCCATTACACACTTGGCTTCATTTCTTCATTTCTTTAAAAAATAAAAAGAACAATTAAATATTTAAGCTATACCGACAATGATTTTAACTTATTCGAACTAGGAGTGGTATCAATTCAAATTATAAATTTAAGTGAATCAATTTATATAATCGGTTAGTTTGATTTGTACCTATTTGATTTTTTGTTTTTTTTAAACAAAATTTTTGTGCTTTTTCTATAATATTACGTTTTATGTTAGAAAAGTTAGTGTGGTTATTTGATCAATTTCGATATAATAAAAATTTAAAAGTTAAAATTTACTATTTGTTAAAAGTATATTTAAAAATGGTTTTAAGTACTATAAAATAAATCAAAATAATTACAAAATATAGTTAAGTTTTAGATTTTACGAAAAGAAATTATTGTTTAAATAATAAAGAATATGAAAATTTGATATATTTGTAAATATATTTGAATAAATATATATATATATTTTTATATTTATTTGAAAATGGATTTAAAATTGAGTCGACGTTATTATTTGTAGTTATTTTAATTATTGCAATTGTTTGTTGGAGGTAGGCATCACATTTATGGCCATCAACGTTCAACAGCAACGTGTCAGTGAAGGAGTTGGAAATATTCAAATAGTCGTTGAAATTAAGCAATGGATTTAGTACATTTTCTTTTTCTCTTTGGTTTAAATTTAAATTAGTTCATACTAGATCGGACTAGTGACATCTTTTTTTTAGTTATTGTTTATTCAACAGCCTTTTTAATTAAATTGGAAATTAAAAGTGGAATTTTCTTTTTCAATGACGAGTAAATTGAAAATAAAAGATTCAACAAAAATAAAAATAAATTGTGTTTTATATGTCCGAAATTATGGTCTAATGTATAAATGAATGAATGTAGTAATTAGATAGTGAGGTCTTAATGTCGTCGGCACAAATTGAATCTCTACTATTGTAGCATCTTTTATAGGACAACTGTTCGAAGTTTTATGGATCCATCAAAATGAATATTTTATTTGTTCAGCTCGTTTAAGTAAAGTTTGTGAAAAATATTATGATGGAAAAAGTATTTTCGAAAAGATTTTATTTGGTTCCTTTTTTAAAAGATTACTTCTTTAAGGAAAGACTGTGAAGAATATTCTATGGAAAAAATATTTTATTTGGTTCCTCTTGAAAAATATTATTTCCTTTTTTTTTTTTTAAAGATTTGTTGTTGAGTATTTAAGGCGCTTGCTTGGGCATTATTCTGTGTGCTTCATTTTGTAAAAAATAAATGGAGAGAAACGTGTGACTGCGCAAGTGGAAGAAGACAATTTTGTGAATAATGACTTCGTGATTAAACAGTTAATTATTCATAAGAATCCAAAGTGTGTTTGTCTGTAAGATTGAGAGAAACGTTGTTATTGTAGAAGAAGACAGTTTCATGAAGAATGACTTCGTGTTTAAACGGTCGGTTATTCATAAGAACCAGAAGTGTGTAAGTTGTCTCTCAATGTTGTGATTTGTTGCAAATACTTGTTGCGACTGTTTAGCCTGAGTTTACAACATCCAAAGTTCAAGCTTCTGTAGTATGATGATTTAAAAGAACTTTTGTTTGCGTCTTGATAAATAACGTGATTAGGGGGAGTTCCTCAAGTACACTACCTTAATCAGCTGATTGATGAGAAACTTGATTAAGGGGAGATTTTTATTAGCCAAATCTATCTTTGAATAAGTTTAATGATAAAGTTACTTTCTTTAATGATGTATCACTGATAGTACTGAGTGAAGATTAATAGTGTTAAAATATGTACTAGAAATCATAACAAGTTGATTATGATTTATATATCAAAGAAATAAAATCTTTGATCTCGGATCAAGGACCCCCCAGATGTAGATGTTGTGTCATCGAACTGGGTTAACAATGTTTAGTGCTTCTTCTTCCTCTACTTATCTGCACTTAGTTGTATTTACTGTTGGCTATCTGTGAATTCATCCTTATTTACTGTTGTTGTCACTTTTACCATTTTATCTATTGGTATCAGAGCAGGTTTTCTTCCTTAAATGGATTTTATTCGTAAAGGTACTTCTACATCAAGGTCTCCCATTCTGGATGGGGCCAACTATGCATACTGGAAAGTAAGAATGATTTCGTTTATGAAATCTATGGACAATAAGTGTTGGAAAGCTACGATTTTTGGTTAGGAACATCCCACAATCAAGGATGCTGCAGGAAAGGTTTCTCTTAAACCTGAACTTACCTGGTCTAAGGAAGAAGATGAAGGATCTCATAGAAACACCCGAGCACTCAATGCACTATATAATAGAGTTGATCAAAATGTTTTTAAACTTATCAATACCTGTTCATCGGCCAAGGAAGCATGGAATATTCTGGAGGTCACTTATGAAGGAACTTCCAAGGTGAAAATATCAAAACTTTAGATTCTAACATCGAAATTCGAAGCTCTTAAAATGGCTGAAGATGAATCGATAAATGAATTTAATGTTTGTGTTCTAGAATTAGCAAATGAATCTTTCTCTCTTGGGGAAACACTGTCTGATACAAAACTGGTAAGAAAAGTTTTGAGATCACTTCCTTCTCGGTTTAACATGAAAGTCACTGCCATAGAGGAAGCAAATTATATTACCACCATGAGATTAGATGAATTACTTGGGTCTTTAAGAACCTTCAGACTATCTTTTACTGAGAACCCATCAAAGAATAAAATAGTGTTGCTTTCCAAGGGGTAAGTAATGATATTGTAAAATCTACAGAAAACATCTCAGGATGAAAATCTTGTAGAGACTGTTGACCTGCTATCAAGACGTCTTTCTAAATTTAAAAGTAAGTTTTATAAGTCAGGAGGTTTCGTAACTCAGCAAAATAAAGATCCCCAGAGCTCAAACAATAGCAATTCCAGTTCGAGATCCTCCAACATTTTTAATTCCTTAAGAAGAAGAGACGTAGATTGTGCAGATGATCAAGCTACTAAGATTGATAAAAGTGTAAAATGTTACGAATGTGAAGGTTTTGGTCATTATCAAGCTGAATGTACAACTTATCTGAAATGGATGAAAAAGGGATTTACGACTACCTTGTCTAATGATGATTCATCCTCAGACAGTGACTATGATGTCTATGGTAAAGCAATAATTAGTTCTATTTCAGAAGAAGCTATGGAAGATGTACCCAGTTTATCAGAGAAAGAAGAGATCAAGATTAATTCCTTATATGTTGAAGAGATTATGACCATGTGGGAAGAGGATCATGAAGTGTTAAAGCGTCAGGGTGATCGTATTACAACTCTTACTGAAGACAAACTTCGTCCGATGGAAAAGGAGGATTTGAGTAATGCACAGAACAATTATGATTCCTTGTTGAAATCTGTTCGTCTTTTGTCTTCTGGCACAAATTCTCTTGATGATATTTTGAGCAGAGAGAAAGTTAAGAATGACAAACAAGGTATAGGTTTTTCTGAAGAAAATTCAACATCCAAAACAGATTCTATTGTCTTTGTTAGTGCCTTTGAAGACAAGTGTACATATTATGTTTATCATACTATAGAATGGACTAAAGGATCTTCTAGTAAAAATGTTCTCTCTTCAAAGAGATGGATCTGTCACTACTGTGGAAAACCAGGTCACATCAGACCCTTTTGTTATAAAATTCATCATCTTGGTAAGTCAACTCAGTCTTCTAAAATTGTCTTTCCTTCTAAAAGAAATGTTCATAATACTAGTTCCTCTAGTAAGATTGTATGGAAAAGAAAAGAAACTCAATCCTTTGATAAGTGTAATGTTGCTTTTACAACACCCCATTCTTCAAACTGTGAAGACTAGTACTTTGACAGTGGCTGCTCTAGACACATGATAGGAAATGCATTGTTGTTCTATGTTCTAGAAGAAAGCAAGACATGCCAAGTTACTTTTGGAGATGTTGTCAAAGGAAACATGATTGGTAAGGGAAATATCAATCATTATGGTGCACCCATTCTTAGAGATGTTAGACTAGTTGAAGGACTTTCAACTAACCTTATAAGTGTGAGCCAACTATGTGATCAAGGTTTCTATGTTAGTTTTTCAAAGGACAAATGTGAAGTTCAAGATTCAGAAAATCATACTATTATGACAGGTACTTATCTGTCCGATAACTGTTATCATTGGAATAAGGATATCAAGAATCTTATGTTCAATTTGTCAAAATCTGATGAAGGCGTGCCCCCTAATGCATCTTCTGCAAGTACATCTGTGTGTGACAGTTGTATCTCCTCTGAAGGAAGTTTAAAGTCGTGTATTGCAGAGTTTGTTGCTACAGAATTATTCACTACCCAGTGCCTTGCTCCTTCTTCCAAATTTGATGAGCTAGAGGTTTGTCAATATGATAAATAGCAATTGCTGATCGCGTGGTGTGGGCTAGTCATTCAAACTATCTTATCTTATTGGACTTGTTATATGTTGCTCGTCGTACAAGAAATATATTTGAATTTAAATTGGCTTGTATGTTCATCTTCTCAACTTTATCAATCTCTGTCTATGCAACCATCATTTTTTCTTATTTATCTCCTCAGTTTTCTGTGCTATATTGGCACTGTTGTTTCATCTATGTGGTTCACAAGAAAAGATCATTACCACACTAGTGTTTCTTCCATGTTTACTGCCTCGGTTCGTAAGGCTCCATCATGTTCACTACTGCATTTTGTCTTAACTATTGCCACTGGAGAAACTCTTCGTACTGATTGAGAATCCTTTGATGATGATGGTAATGTGGTCCTATCTGTTGCACTGTGTCGAAGGTTCTGATTCATTTTTTTATGCATAAGAAGAGTAGGTCTAAGCCATCTAAGAGGCCTAGAACAAAGAAGACTTCTGCTGCTGATAATTTATATAATAAGCCTTTTGGTGGTGTCCACTCTGAACACTATGATGATGAGTCCTCTATCTCTAGCATGCTTACTTTACATAATGCTACTGATATTCCTGATTATACCAAGACTTCTTCTAAGGCTGCTCCGTCTATTGATTCTGTCTTTAATGAATTATTTGATGAGTTCTGTTGTGACTCTAAAGTTTGTGAATGTAGAATCCCTCAGAATACTACTCAAAATGTACTTGTTTCTGAGTTCATATCTCCCATGTATTCTACAAATTCCTAATGTTGTACCATCCGTTCAGACTGGAAAGTTTTCTTGTGTTTCTCTAGCTTTTGCTTCATGTTTTTCCTTCAATGATTGTGCAATTTTTCTTTTTGTCAGAAGAATTTCGTCTTTAAGTGTTATATTTAGAACCTTTAAGGAGTTATCCCCAGTTTATCTGGTCGATGAGTTGTTGTTCTCCTTGTTTCATGTTGTGTGTTCAATGTTTGCTAATTCTTTCTCGCTAGCTTCTCAGTTATTTGTCAGCATGAAGAGGGAGTTTGTTAGTCGGCTCTTTGGGGTGCATGTCTGAACAAATAAAGGAAGTCGGTCCCAAGGGGGAGTTTGTTAGAAGTTTTGTGGGCCCGTCTTCAAAAGTCAAGATGGATATTTTATTTTTTTAGCTCGTTTAAGAAAAGTTTGTAAAGAATATTTTGATGGAAAAAATATTTTAAAAAAAGATTTTATTTGGTTCATTTTTTAAAAGATTATTTCTTTAAGAAAAGATTGTGAAGAATATTCTATGGGAAAAATATTTTATTTGGTTACTCTTGAAAAATATAATTTCCTTTTTTTGAAGATTTTTTGTTGAGTTTTTAAGGCGCTTGCTTGGGCATTATTCTGTTTGCTTCATTTTGTAAAAAATAAATGGAGAGAAATGTGTGACTGCGTAAGTGGAAGAAGACAATTTTGTGATGAATGACTTCGTGATTAAACAGTTAGTTATTCATAAGAATCCAAAGTGTGTTTGTCTATAAGATTGAGAAAAACTTTGTTGCTGTAGAAGAAGACAGTTTCATGAAAAATGGCTTTGTGTTCAACCAGTTGGTTATTCATAAGAACCAGAAGTGTGTAAGTTTTCTCTCAATGCTGTGATTTGTTGCTACTGTTTAGCCTGAGTTTACAACATCCGAAGTTCAAGCTTCTGTAATATGATGATTTAAAAGAACTTTTGTTTGCGTCTTGATGTATGGAGTGATTTAGGGAGAGTTCCTCCAGTACACTACCCTAATTAGGTGATTGATAAGAAACTTGATTAAAGGGGAGATTTTGATTAGCCAAATCTATCTTTGAATAAGTTTAGTGATAGAGTTACTTTCTGTTATGATGCATCACTGATAGTACTGAGTGGAGATTAGTAGTGTTAAACCATGTACTAGAAATCATAATAAGTTGATTATGATTTATATATCAAAGAAATAAAATCTTCGATCTCCGGTCAAAGACTCCCCAAATGTAGATGCTGTGTCATCGAACTAGGTTAACAATGTTTGGTGTTTCTTCTTCCTCTACTTATCTGCTCTGTTAGCTGTTCTTACTGTTGGCATCCTTATTTACTGTTGCTGTCACTTTTAATGTTTTATCAACAACCACAAGAAGTATTGTATCTATACAATTATAGAGGCCTAACCTCAAAACAAAAAGAAAAAAAAAAGTATCATAGAATAATAATTAAGAATATAGCAAAATTTTAAAAAAATTACAAATATAGCAAAGTCTATCAGTTATCTTTGATAGACTTTTATAGTTTATTAGTGATAAATCAATATTTGCAACATGGTCTATCAGTGATAGAATAGACTTCATATTTTCTATTTCTCTTTTCTTGTTTCTCGTTTCCAGTTTCATGTTTCCTGTTATATGTTTCATGTTTCCAGTATCACGTTTTCTGTTTTCAACCGTTTTCTATTTCCTCTTTCTCATTTCCTGTTTTCAGTTATCAGGTTTCTGTTTCCCGTTTTCAGTTTTCAGTTTTTCGTTTACTGTTTCTTGTTTCATGTTTCTCATTTTCCTATTTTCTATTTCTCGTTTCTTGTTTCCTGTTTACTGCTTTATATTTTCTGAAATTGGATATATTTTCAAGAAAAGTGAGAATGTATAGTTTTTTTCTTCTTCTGTTATTTATAGTCTATTGATCATGAGTTTCGATTAGTGATAAGCTTGAAGAAAGTTAATTTTTTTTTCATAAAAAGTAAGAAAATGGATAGTTTCAATTATGTTTTTGTTGTGTATTTGATAGTCTATCGGATGATAGGTTTCAGATTTTTTTCATTGGCAGACTGAAAGAAAGTTGAATTTATTTTTCTAAAAAATAAGAAAATATAGGTTTCTATTATTGATAGACTTGGAGAAAGTTGAATTTTCATGGGAAATTGTCAAAATAGGCTAAAAACGGAGTAGTAAATGAATTTTAGGATTGATTTTGGAAAAGTAGAGTTTTATGACAAATTTGAAGTGAAATGTCCAAAGTACCCTTATTTAATTTTACTTTCCCTTATTTCTCTCTTCAACTTCTCTTCAATGTAAAACACAACACGTAAAGAAAAAAAGAAAAAGAAAAACCCATTTGTCGCTCTTCTCCTCTGTGAAAAGGTTGTGAACTTTTTCGCTTCTACTCCGGTGCGGTTCATCCTCTCCTCCGGTGAACGTCCCACACACTGTGGTGTGTTTTAACAAAACTTTTTTTTTGTTATTTTTTCCTTCGAATTTTGTTGTGTTATATGTATATATATATTTGAATCTTAAATGTATTAATCAAATATAATTTTTAATTGTTTCAAGTTGATTTAGGGTTATTTCAGTGTTTCAAAGAAGTATATTTTAAGAATCTACAAAATAAAAAATAAAAGATTGCTATATTTACAAGTTGTATATTTTTAATATTTTATGCTAGATGGGTTACCCATTAAAAAATGAGGCTTTTTAAAAAATATAACAAACTGACAAAATATTTACACTATATAGGACAATTTTAAAAATGAAAAAAAAAAGCTAATAGGTTAACAATAGAAAATACAAAAAATGTCTCAGTCAACACGCGATTGATTGGTCACACGCGTGTGATTATCATATAGAAAATGATACACGATAATGTAGGAAATTATACACGATCGTGTAGTTTTTTTTAAAGATGGAAAAAAGAAAAAAAGATGGTAAAAGAAAGAAAGAGAAGATGAATAAAAATAGAAGAAAAAAAATTCTAGAAGAGGAACTGTAAGAAAGAAAGAGAAGATGAAGAAAGAAAGAAAAAGAAGATTATAAAAACAGAAGAAAGAAAATCTGGAAGATGAGCAGAAGAAATCTGAAAGAGAAGATGAATAAATCGCAAAGAAGAAGAAAGAGAAGTGACAAATCGTCCACAATATCAAGGACAAATATGAAATTTATGAAAAATTTCTCCTAACTTCATTGATGTTTTGATTTTGTTACGTGAGCCCTAAATATTCCAGTGTTTTGTTATATATTTATGAAAATTTACCATAAAAATACAGAATTTTTTAAAAATAATAGATTTTACAAAATATTTACAACTTATAGAAAATTTTATCACTGATAGTCATTGATATGCTATAGTGATAGAATCTAAAATTTTGCTCTCGTAAATATTTTAATTTATTTTACGATTTTTAAAAATGCTCTTAGAAAACACAAAAGCTCTTAGAAAAGGGCCTGTACTTTGAGGCCCACTAAAGCCAACCCAAGGCGGGCTTTAATGATTTTGTTTGTTGGCTTCTCTTCATTTCCTCCATTTTCCCTATCTTTACTCAATATCTATATATAAAAACTTAATTTTAAAATGGTTTAAAAAATTTAAACTTTTCCATATTTATATTTCATGTAGAGTTTGAGACATTATTAATATCCCAATGAATACCTAAACTATAAACACATGTTTGATTAGTTTCTTACATATAAAAAAATATTTATATTAACATCGAATCATGATAAATAATGTCTTAATAATATAAACCAATAATTTAAAATAGTTTTCGTATAAAGTGTTCAGCGTCGGAGTTAGTGTTATGTTTGCGGGAGGTGGTCATAAAAGCTTGCCAAAGAGTGGTGGTCACCAACGACGATGAATATCAACAACGGTAGTTGTTAGAGTTGGTCATAGTGGAGGATGTTAGAGATACTTGCTGAAAGTTTCACGAGGGTAGGTTATAGGTAATGATTGGCAAAGGTGATCAAGAGCTGTGGTAGCCACGACAACATAGTGAAAATGCAATAGAGGACTATTGAGTGTATTTTGATAGTATCAATCATTTTTAAAATGATGGAGAGATTAACCATTAAACACTCAAAAATTAAAATTTTTAAAGTTGATTTCGAGTGTTTCTCCTGAACCAACTCATTTTATGTACTATTTTTTGTCACAAGTTATTTTTTTAAAAAATATATATAAATTTATAAAGTCAAATAAGTTTTTGTTTTTTTCTACGAGTTGTTAGCAATTATTTCAAAAGTTGTAAACATTTCAAACAAAATATAGTAAGAAATAAATCGTCGTAATACATAAGACAGAAAAAAAAAGTAATTGTTGTAATACGATTGAAGTTACTCATACATGTAAGACAAAACATTGGTGAAGACTTTATACTTCAATATTTTCTAATTGTCTTACCGAAAAACTTTGAATTGGTCCCAAAAAGTACGAGGAACTTGCATACAAATTACCTAGAGTGTCGTTTTTTTAATCTCATATAGATTTAAACCATTTAATTACAAAATTCATGTTTGTCTGTAAGGATATTGTTATTATAATGATATTTAAAGTAAAATAATCATAATTATATATCTAAGTGAATAAAACAAATGAAGAAATGAGTTAAATCTCCAAATATAGAAAGGAATTATGGGGTTAAAAGTGATTTTAACAAAATTTCAATCATTGTTTTGTTGGGTATAACAAATTGTTAGTAAATTTATTAAAATTACTTTAAAATACATGTTCATTTTCCACCACTTTCAAAATTAATTTCTCATAACTTTTAGATTTTGATTTTATAATTCGAAATTAAAATTTTATTTTATATATCTATTCTATTATTTTCTCCTTTAAATTAAGGAGAAATTTTCTAACATGAATATATAATAATGAATAATGAATGAGTTTAACATGTGATCATCATCTTCTGATTAAAATATTAACAAAATATTGTAAAATATTTTAGTATCTTTACGATTAAATTTGAATTGAAAAGAATGATAATGTTATACTTATATATATTTTTAGAAGTTATTTTATTTAAAACTACAATTAAATTAAAAAATTAACCATGATTTTGAATTGAGGTTTTAAATGTAAGGTTGTGAGAAATATTTTTCAAATTTAGTATGTCAATCAAAAAAATCAACTAAAGTTGAAGTAATCTTTTGTAGGTATGTTTGTTATTTTGTAAGTGCATAACTCAAATGCAATATTGCAACAAAACTTAAACTATAACTTAATATTAGTGGTTACTCAACATTTTGTAAAGGAATGTAAATTATGGTGGAAATTTCATTGTGACACCCAAACCAAAAAACATTATTTTTTTCCAACTTCTACTTGCATCATCACAACGTACTATTACTATACCGATCCTTGAAAACACTCGTCGTGTATTTTTGTTCATTTGATATTGTTTTTCCTACCACTCTTTGATGAACGACTCACGTTTTCTTACCTCTTGCTCTCATTAACCATTCTCGATTTATTATAGGAAGAGTTAAAATGAGAAGAAAAAAAAAGAGAGAGGTGGTATATTTGTTCGAGTTCTAAATATATAAAAGGAGAATCGAAAATGGAAACTTCAACGTAAATTTAATACATAAATGGTTGACAAAAGGAAGGAAGTATTGTAGTAGAGGGAAATTCCCTAGTGGTTTTACACCAACTTTCTGGGAAACCAAACAAGAATCTTGGAAAATTCCATTGCATTTCATTTACAATAAATTTTGAAAACGGCCGGCTTCAAAGCTTTCACTACCGGTGTAGTCATTTCTGGCTGCTTCTGCATGTTTGAATAGTAACAATATTCTAAAACATCCCTCTCAAAATCCCCTCACTTCTTTATTTGTTTTCTTTTCTTTTCTTTTTCCTCTTTTTAACTAATTTCTACTTTGAATGTTTTCTGTTTTTAATATTTCATTCCTTTCCTCTCCTCCATCCATTTCCTTTTTAGCTCTGTCAAGTCAATGTGGTGATGACTCGCCCCTTTAATGAAATATAACCTTTTTGATTGCATTAGAATGATCTATTGTGTTTATATAACTTATCGCGTTAGGATGGCTACGTCTATCTTAGCTCGTTATTCGAATGACCATTCTTAAGGTGATATGTTGTGAAGATTGTGTTTTTCATGAATATCTCAGAATCTTAACGAATTTGTGATTAAAAAAACAAATAATCTTTATACTTTACAAAACTGCACGCTTTGATGTGGGTGGCTCATTGATGATAAGAAAGGGTCATCTTTGTATCGTGGATTAATTCTGAAAGTGGGATCTCCAAATTCTTGCAAAAAACATTAATGGCAAAGAACAGAGATATATAAAATGCTTAGAGATGAGGGGGGTTTTGGACCTATTTTCTTCCATTTTGTTGTAATTTGTTCTTTGGATTTTTCAAGGAGAATGAATTGGACATGGAAATGGGTGTGTCTGAGACATGTTTGTTTTTGTAAAGAATTTGGTTATTTCTTTTTATTAAACATGAAACTTCATTAGCTAATCGATGTCTGTCCATGTTAGTTGGTGGTCAAGGTTAACTCAGTCTGAGTTAATATTAAAAGAAGCAAGTGGTTCATGTCAATTGTCACACTGAGCAATCTTAAATTTTTTTAGTGATTTTAATACAAAAAAGAAGGAGAAAACAAATATCATATATTAGTCAACAAGAAAATTATAAAGAAGTCGTCTTGTGCAAATATATATAACGGGGAAAGCAAAGCTCTAGGCTTCTCCCTCTTTCTGAAAAAATGGCAAAGTTTCCCTTTCTGTTTTCTTTCTTGTTCTTTGCTCTGATAGTTTCTGGGAATCATGAAACTCGAAGAACTGTGATCTCAAAAATGGTTGATGGTGTAAGAGGAAAAATAGGAGCCATTGTAGACAAAAACTCTAGGATTGGTAAGGAAGAGAGTTTAGCTATGTTGATGGCTGTAGAGGACTTCAATAACGTCAATTATCAAAATTTCAGTTTTGTCATCAAAGACTTCAAGAATGATCCTAATCAAGCGGCTCTTGCAGGTAAGAGTTTATGCTTCTTTTAATTGTATTGAATGTTTTCATAAGTAGTTTTAAACACAATACAAGTAAACCATTGAATTTTCAGCTGAAGATCTGATCAGTATGCAACAAGTTCAGGTTCTCATAGGGCCACAAACCTGGGAAGCAGTTTCTGTAGTTGCCAAGGTTGGAAGTGAGAATAAGATTCCTGTTCTAGCGTTGGCTAATGACATGCCAAAATGGGCAACTGAGAGATTAGCCTTTTTGGTTCAAGCTTCTCCCTCTCAGTTTAATCAAATGAGGGCCATTGCTGCTATTATTGGTTCGTGGGATTGGCGATTGGTTAATGTTATATATGAAGATGGAGATTTCTCTACCGCAGAGGTATTTTCTTACCTTGAACATGCTCTCAAAGATGTAGGAGCTGAAATAAGTGAACTTGTGAGTCTCCCTCAGTTTGATTCTAATTTATTGTCCAATGAATTAGAGAGGCTAAGAAGAGGGCCAAGTAGAGTTTTCGTAGTTCACACGTCTTTTAAGTTTGGATTGCATCTATTTCAAACTGCAAAAGAGATGGGAATGATGGAAAAAGAGTATGTTTGGATCACTACTGATTCTTTCACAAGCCTTGCACACTCTTTTAATGTTTCTGTCAACTCTTTACTTCAAGGAGTTGTTGGAGTCAAGAGTTACTTTCCGGAAAACCATCCTCCATTTCGTAAGTTTTATCATAGGTTCTGTAGCAGGTTTAGAATAGAGCATTCTGATGAGTACAACCATGAGCCTAGTATTTTCGCGGTTCAGGCTTATGATGCTGTGAGAACAGCAGCTATGGCAATGAGTAGAGCCCAAGGAAAAGCTCATCGCTTGTTCAAATTCATCAAGCTCGCTGATTTTCAAGGATTGGGTGGAAATATTCAGTTTAAAGATAGAAAATTAGTCCCAGGCAATACTTTTCAAATAATCAACGTGATGGGGAGGAGTTATAGGGAGTTAGGCTTCTGGTCAGTTGAATTAGGCTTCTCACGGGAGTTGGGGAAAAATTCGTCTACTAGCTCGTCGTTGAAAGATCTTGGCCCAGTGTTTTGGCCAGGTGGATATTTTGAAACTCCTAGGGGATGGGCTATACCAACAGATGCCAGGCCTTTGAGAATTGGGGTGCCAACTAGTCCCATGTTCAAGCAGTATGTAAATGTGGAAGGAGATCAGATAGGAAACAATTTGTCTTTCAAAGGACTTGCAATTGATCTGTTTAAAGCAACCTTAGACAATTTGTTCGTCCCTCTGCCGCACAAGTTCTATGCATACAGTGGAACGTACGATGATTTAGTGAAGCAAATCTATTTAAAGGTAAGGAAAAATTTTCTCATATACTTCATAATATGGCTATGGAAACACCCTTTCTTTTTATGTTTACATTTAGGAGCTTCCTTTCAAATCATTCATAACTTAATAGAATGTACTGTAATCTCATCTGATCAAAACTTTATCTGAAGATACTTCTGTTTCATTTGAGTAATCAAAGCTAACACTGAAATCTCATGGAAGGAGGCTTCTGCTTCTAACTATATTTTCTTGTTCTGCCTGTCGAAGGAATTCGATGCAGCAGTAGGTGACATAGCAATAGTATCAACTCGTTACGAACATGCTGAATTTACGCATCCTTACTCTGAAGCAGGACTTGTGATGATTGTTCCTGCCATAAATAATAGAAGCAATAGAGCATTGTTGTTCACAAAGCCCTTTACTTTGACCATGTGGATTGTAATCTCTGTGGTAAATGTCTACAATGGATTTGTTGTTTGGTTTATAGAACGAAATCACGGTCCTGAACCTGAAGGTTCGATGTTTAGTCAAGCTGGAACCATGCTTTGTTCATCCTTCACCACTCTCTTCTCCTTGCAGGGTAACCTTAACTGTTGATGAATTATTGTTTTGCCATTTTTATGTTTCGTAACACAACAGATAATTTAACATCAATATTGGTTGATTTGCTTGGTTAAAGGTAATAGGCTACACAGTAACTTGTCGCGGATGACCATGGTGGTTTGGTTATTTGTGGCACTTGTGATAACTCAGATATACACTGCCAATCTTACTAGCATGCTCACTATTCAACAGCTTGAACCGACTATATCGAACATTGAAACTCTCCGAAGAATGAATGCATTTGTGGGATGTGGCAGAGGATCCTTTGTCAAAGGATATTTGGAGACAGTTCTACACTTCCCTACAGAAGCCATAAAAAACTACTCCACACCCGATGGTTTAGCTGATGCTCTCAGAAACCAAGAGATAGCAGCTACATTTCTTGAAGTTCCTTTTGCAAAACTATTCCTTGCAAAGTTTTGCAAAGAGTTCATGATTTCTGGGCCAACCTACAAAGTTGGAGGATTTGGATTCGTAAGATCTTGCTGTTGCTATGTTTACACTTTCAGCATTCTACGACTTTACTTAAACAAGATATGTTCTATAGGTTATACAATTGTGTTGTTGAGTTCTAACGTTTTGCATTCTAAATATTTGTTTGGAAAATTGTTTTTGTAGGCATTTCCAAGAGGCTCTCTGTTGTTACCATATGTGAACCAAGCATTGCTTAAAGTATCTGAAACAGGAAAGTATAGAAAGTTGGAGGACAGCATGATTGCTGGTGAGAAATGTGAGGACGGGGAAGGAAAAGATGGAAGTCCAAGCCTCAGTCTCAACAGCTTCTTTTTACTATTTGTACTGAGTGCAGGAGTATCAACAATAGCACTCACATTGTATGTCTATAATGCTACTCATAACTCTAATCTTCAACAAAACACTATTTGGAGATTGATGATAGCTGTAATGAGAAAATGGGGGAATCATAGAAGACGATTTTCTCGACGGGTTAGTGAAGAGCCACATACCATTCCGAATAACTTTCCAAACGTTGCAAACGTACAAAGTCTAGCTTAGTAAATTGTAGATAGGATTGGAATGACTTTCCAAGTGCTTATAAACACTTATTTAACATTTAAAAACCGTTTTTAGCACTTGACAAGTCATTTCAAACAGATTTTAATTTTTCACGTTAATAAGATAAGAGAAGGAAAATGAAAGTGCTCTATAGTAATTCTAAGGATTCAAAGTTTTAGAGCAACTTCTATCTTATTAATGAAAACTAGGAGAAAGATTCAATAACTAGAGAGAGCTCTAGTGGAAGGACAGGAGATAATGTACATAAAAAACAGTTTTTTTTCTTTTCAAATTGTTTGCAAAAAGATGGAAAATTAACTGTTTGATCCATGGAATGCACAATTTAGATTCAAATGCTTTCTCTGTGTTAATTAATGTATAAAGTTGAAATGAAAGTTAAAAAATTTGAGTAAAGAAAAAGGAAGGCTTAGTATGAGCATAATGAGCTTTTTAGGACCCAAATGGGAGTTGTTTGGGACAACTTAACACACAATACATACATTAGGAAATTTGAGTGAAGAATAAACAAATGGAGTCTAGCAAATTCAAGTGTTTGTTTTTGAGTTTTTGGCAAATTTAACCCATAATATACATTTATACGTATTAAAGATGAGCATGATAGACAAAAAACTCGAGTCAACTGACCAAACTAAAATCGATCGGTGTCAGTTTGGAAAAGTTTCAATTCAAGAAATTTCAAAAGGCTAAACCAACTTATGTTTACTCATCGACGGTCAAAGTTGATTTGAACACTTACTAAACCGACCATAGATGGTTCAGTGACACAGTTTAATCAAAAAACCGACTCCAACCAATAGATAATCACTCCTAATACATACAATGTAATAACAATATGATTTAATTAATCTACAGTTACCGTGTTAATTGTAATCATAAAATTAAGAGGTTCGACTATTATTTTTTTCTTTTTCGTGTAATAGTAATACTAAAGTATGAAGTTTAACTAATAAAAGTAAAAAAAAAAAAAAAAGAATAAGTAAAATTCCCTTGAAAAATGTGATCCAAACATCCACAAATTTGAAAACTTTTTGTTACTTTTCGAAACAAAATTTCAAAATTTGCTAATTTTCCTATGAGGCCGTAGAATAAAAATGTGGAATTCCCTTCTTTATTATTTGAATTTATTTTTCTACTTTGTATTTGTCAAAATTATTTCTAGTCCACAAGAGTTTGTATGATTGTTAGAATATAGACTTAGTCACATTTCAAGTTTGTATGATAATTCTATTTATAAACTTAGTCGCATGTCAAAATGTTTTGACTCAAGACTACGTCTTGTGGTTGAAATTATATATTTGATTTTTAGTCCATGTTTACCCATACTCATAATCAAATTACATACATATATCACTCCTCTCCTCATAAAACACTTGTTTCTTTATGACCCATTGGAAACTTAGTAGGCTGTGAATATTTTTCTTCAAAAATTACTATGAGTTTCTGTAATCTCAAATTTGGTTCATTTTGATTATTTTGGGGATCCTTTGAAAGGAATATTCGACGACCGATTCAACGCGCAAGAATGTAAAGGAAATTCCTGAGATTGCCTTCACTTTTCTAAAATTGTAGCAGCAAAATGCTTCACGAAATTAGAGAAATTTCGACATTCCGGGCCTCCTCTGTTTGTCGTCTTCCTTACGCATCTTTGGGAATTTACACAACAACTTCACTCATCATCTACAAAGGGAAGTCTTATGTTTTGAATTTTATTCATCTTCCAACACTTTAGCCTTTCATTTCACAAACCCATCTCACTTTTTCATTGATCTCGCATTGGATTGCAAATTTGGTAATCTGGGTTTGATTCATGTTAATTCCAATACTTTAATGGCGATTAAAAACCCAGTTATTGAAGTATATTTAATGACAAGAATAATAAAAGTTAGGGTTTAAACCTATTTGCTTCCATATTTTCTTCCATGTTGATGTTCATTGAGTTGTAAGAATATTTCCAAAGAATAGCAAAAGCTTAGTTAATGGATGATTTAAGATGGTGTTAGAGTAGAGTGATATGCTCAAGCCCTATATTAATGTTTCTTCTTTAATTAATATTGATTTTTACTTGTTGGGGTCTTCGTATTTCAAGCCCACAAGTGAGAAATTGATTGTTCTTTATATTTCAAGTCCATAAAGTGAGAAGGGTGTCAAATGAGATAATTAAGCTTTTGAATCAATTGGTGATTTAAGAGTAAGGGTATTCGAATTGCATGGATTGGTCAAATAGTTTTTAACTGAAATGGTGTAACACCCCAAAATTATTTTAAGTTATTTTGATTTTGGGTGTTATTTTGTAAAAAAAATTGGCAATACTATTATTATCATTATTATAATTATTAAGGAAAAATATAAAAGAGGTGATATAGGGGTTATTAATGAAGAGAGAGGGAAAATTAAATGGGAATAGGAAGAGATGAAGGAAAAGAGGAGTTATTTGGGGGAAATTAAATAATAATAATAATGGTTTTAATGTTATTATTATTATTGGTATTTTACATATTTAAATACACCATCGGGATGCTTGTCATAGTTACAATTCATCTTCTTCCTCACAAAGAACCCTAGCCGTCGCAAGGAATCTCATCTCTACCGTTCTCATCTTCGACCGTCCCTTCCGCCGGCAGTCGCACGTCGAACGACATCGCAGCCGCAGCCGCACGTCTTCTTTGAGTTGCAAGCCGGCAGCCGCACGTTTTCTTCGAGTTGCAAGCCGGCAGCCGCATGTCTTCTCCTCATTGTCGAAGCCAGCCGCACGGGTCCAGCCGCTAGCGTCCGGCTTCACCAAGCCGCGTGAGCTGCCGTTGAGGTCCGTCCGCGTTTTCCCTTCACCGAGCCGAGAGCCATGTCCGTCAGTCCCCGTTCCTTGTTTTGGGTCCCTTTGGTGAAGGTCCCTTTGGTGAGTTTTGGCTATTGTTGATTGTGATGGTACTCCCATTAATTGCCTATTTTGTTCCAAATGAATTAAGTTATGGATTTAAGTGGATCTATGTTTTCTTGAAGGAACGAATATATTGGAGGAACTGAGATTGTGAATTGTTCCACTTAGGGTTGTGTTGGATTCAACCCTAATCTTGGGGTAAGCCTTGATAAGTTCGGTTGCTTAATTAAGTAGGGTGATGGTTGACAAGATTATTAATGTTAGTTTTGTTTGTGTTTAGGACTGAGTATTGTGAGGAACTGACTGCCAAGCTGTGGATTTCTTTTAGCAGATCTCAAGATTTTCCCCATATTGACTGAGATGCATATTATTGATGCATAATGTGATTATATGTATGTATGTTGAGCTGAATGTTAATTTTGTGATGAGCATGTATAGCCTATAGTGTTCTGTTGGTCGGCTGGTTAGAGTCGTACCACGAGGGGTCCATTAAGGTCCTCACATATATATGTTTGAATATTACAGGACGTGATTCGATGGGATCACAGCCCGACTCTCCTTTAGGGTGATTCCTTCGGTGAAACTCTCCTTTAGGGTGATTCCTTCGGGTTCACCGAGAGCCCAGTTCAGTCCCGGTGGGACCTGGATAGTGTGCATTCGGGAGCACCATAGAGCGTGGTATTTTATTACAGGACTCTAACAAAGGGACTAACAACACATAGGGAGACTAAGTATGGGTCTCTTACTGAGTATAACTTTATATATTCATCCTCTTTAACCTTTAATTTTCAGGTAAAGGTAAAGGCAAGGGCAAGCTGGCGAATGACAAGAAGTGACCGTGGTTCGCCATAGGGAATAGTTCAGTTTTTCCGCATTTATGTTTCAAGAACTATTTTTAGAATTTCAGAACTTGAATTATTTTAAAGTATTTCTTTTATTTTAAGGGCCCAAACTAGTATTTTGTTTTACCACTTTAGTTACTTATTTATTTTCTTATTATTTAAATTTTTCTCAACTTATAAGTTAATTTTCTTTAAAAAAAAAAAAAAAACTACATTTATTTAAATATTAATGACTTCAACTTATAGGAAAGTTGGGTTGTTACAAATGGCCTAAAATTGTATATCATATTACAATATTGACCGAAATTTCTTAAATTTTTCAAAAATGTCTTAAATTGATTAATATTTTACACAAATATATGACTCAAATAACAAATTTACCCATCTTTGTTATTAATAATATATTAAAACAATAGAAAAATGAAAAAAGAAAGTGAATAATGATTAAGATTTGCATTTGTTAGATATCATATGTAAATATGGTAAGTGATTAATTATATTATGATAATATTATAATAAAAATTGTCAATTAGTTATTTTTCTTTTTGTGATTTTGGTAAAAAATTCTTCCCTCTCGATCACTCTTTCTGTCCATTCTTTCTTTCGTTCTGCATTATTTTTTATATATTTCACGTAATTATAGTATATATTGAATAATACGATGTATATTTTATGAATGAAAAGTTTTTACATCAATTTGTTTACGTATTTTATTTAAATATTCATATATAACGTAGTAAATAATAAATAATAAATAATATATTATATCTAATAAATAATAAATTATGTTTGAAACAAAAGTTATTATGAGTATATTATAGTATATATTGTTCATTAAAGGTTAGTAAGAATTTATATTTTGTACTCGAAATACATTAGGGTATATTGAGTATATTGAAGATAACATCATTTATGTATTATTGAATATATGAAATAGTATATATGTAACAAATCACATAAGATATATGTATTATACAGTAGTATATATGTAAGAATTAAAAAAAATCTGATCGGATACATAATCTACGTTAAATGCAGTAAGAAAAAATCACATAAAATGAAAAAGTGAATAAAAAAAATGACTTTTCCAAGTTGGAAAGAGAAGTATAAAGAGTTGGTAGGGGTTCTTGCTACACTATATATATTGGGAGGGAGATCATCATTCTCACAAGAAATGGGAAATCTTCTCTTTTTGTTTTCTTTCTTGTTGTTTGCTCTGATGGTTTCTGGAAACCATGAAACTGGAAGAAATGCGAGTGCAAGAATGATTGTTGGTGAAAAGGGTAGAATACAAAAGGGTAGAATAGGTGCCATTGTAGATTTGAGTTCCAGGATTGGCAAGGAAGAGATTTTAGCTATGCACATGGCTATAGAGGATGTTAACTCCTTGAGCAATCAAAATTTCAGTCTTGTCATTAGAGACTCCAGAAATGACCCCAATCTGGCAGCTCTTGCAGGTGAGACTTCTCATTTCCTTTTAAGTTAATTGAATAAATTTCTGTCCATAGCAATTGAACTTAGAAAGTAGTCTTTGTTTTTTCGTTACTCCTACTATCTATCAATAAACAGAGTTTATCACCTAAATGCAATCTAAGCGAATTATTGAATTTGCAGCTAAGGATCTCATAAGTGTACAACAAGTTCAGGCTCTAATAGGGCCACAAACTTGGGAAATGGCATCCGTAGTTGCTGAGGTTGGAAATGAGAATCAGATTCCGGTACTAGCATTAGCTAATGAAATACCAAAATGGGCAACCGAGAGGTCCAAATTTTTGGTCCAGGCTTCTCCTTCTCAGTTAAATCAAATGAGGGCTATAGCTGGTATTGTCAGTTCAGGGGACTGGCATCTAGTCAATGTTATATATGAAGATAGTGATCTCTCAACCACTGGAGTATTTCTTTATCTTGTACATGCCCTCAAAGATGTAGGAGCTGAAGTAGGTCAATTTGTCGGTCTCTCACAGTTTGATTCTGACTTATTTTCTAAAGAACTGGAAAAGCTAAGAAGAGGGTCAAGCAGAATTTTTGTAGTTCATATGTCTTTCAAGTTGGCACTGCGTCTATTTGAGATAGCAAACGAGATGGGAATGATGGGAAAGGACTATGTATGGATCACCACTGATTCTTTCACAAGCCTTGTACATTCTTTCAATGTTTCTATCAACTCTGGACTACAAGGAGTTGTTGGAGTCAAGAGCTACATCTCAGAAAGAAATCCTCCATATCATGAATTTTATCTTCGATTTTGTCAAAGGTTTAGAATAGAGCATTTTGATGAGCACAACAACGAGCCCGGTATTTTTGCAGTGCAGGCATATGATGCTGCAAAGACAGCAGCTTTGGCAATGAGTGAAATCCAAGATAAGGGTAATGACTTGTTAGATAAAATAAAGCTCACAGACTTTCAAGGACTTGGTGGAAAGATTCAGTTTAAGGATCGAAAATTAGCCCCAGCCGATACTTTTCAGATCATCAATGTGATTGGGAGGAGTTATAGGGACCTAGGCTTCTGGTCTGATAAATTAGGCTTCTCGCAAGATTTGAAGGAAAATTCATCTTCTAGCTTGTTGATGAAGGGACTTGATAACGTGTTTTGGCCAGGTGGATCTTTGAAAACTCCAAGGGGATGGGTTGTACCAACAGATTCCGCCCCTTTGAGAATTGGGGTGCCAACTAATTCCATGTTCAAACAGTATGTACGTGTGGAAGAAGATCCTACGGGAAACAATTTAACCTTCAATGGACTTGCAATTGATCTGTTTAAAGCAATCTTAGACTACCTTCCGTTTGCTCCACATGTCTTCTGTCCTTTCAACGGAACTTATAATGATTTAGTGAAAGAAATCTACTTGAAGGTAAGGAAAAATATTCATATAATTTTTTTTTATAAATGGCTACAAGAACTGCTCAAATTTCTCTTTTTGCATATAAAAGTTTTAGTTGAATCAGCCATACCATAACTTAATGTATGAACTGTCTTCTAATCTTATCAAGACGTCATTTAAACATGAAGTTACTTCCGTTTGGTTTAGTCATCAAAGCTGACAATGAAATATAATGGAAAAATGCTTCTTCCCACACATTTTATCAGCCTTACACAAATTATTGTTTAAATTTTTTTTTTATTTGCCTATAAAGAATTTTGATGCAGCTATTGGTGACATAGCAATAACCACAGAACGCGTAGGACACGCAGAATTTACACATCCCTACTCTGAAGTAGGACTGGTGATGATAGTTCCTACCAGAAAAGACACAAGCAACAAAGCATTGTTGTTCACAAAGCCCTTTACAGTGACCATGTGGATTCTAATTGCTGTGGTAACTGCCTACAATGGCTTTGTCGTGTGGTTCATAGAACGAAATCACTGTCCTGAACACCAAGGTTCAATGTTTGATCAAGCTGGAGCCATGCTTTGCTCATCCTTCACCACTCTCTTCTCCTTGCATGGTAACCGACACCACCATTGAGTTTACTTCTCATTCTTGCTTTTGCATTTGCATTTGCATTTGTTTAACATCATTTTGGGTGATTTTATTGACAAAAGGCAATAGGCTGCATAGTAACTTATCACGAATGGCTATGGTGGCCTGGCTATTTACGGCACTTGTGATAACTCAGACATACACTGCCAATCTTGCTAGCATGCTCACTGTTCAAAAGTTCGAAGCATCGATATCAAATATCGAGACTCTCCAGAAAATAAATGCATCTGTAGGAAACGGCAAAGGAACCTTTGTCAAGACATATTTGGAAGAAGTTTTAGACTTTCCTGCCGAAAGCATAAAAAGCTACACTACCCCAAACGACCTAGTTGACGCTCTCAGAAACAAGGAAATAGCAGCAGCATTTCTTGAAGTCCCTTTTGCAAAATTATTCCTTGCAAGGTTTTGCAAGGAATTCATGATTTCTGGACCAACCTACCTTATCGGAGGATTTGGATTCGTAAGATGTTGCTCCTGACTATGCTATTGAAAATCATAAAAAAAAGATTTAACTTTAGCTCTTGCTTTGCGATGTCTTGCAGGCATTTCCAAGAGGCTATCCGATGTTACGAGATGTTGACAAAGCACTGCTTGAGGTATCTGAAAGTGGGAAGTATAGAAAGTTGGAGGAAAGCATGATTGGTATGGAGAAATGTGAGGATACGGATGTAAAAGATGAAAGTTCAAGCCTTAGCCCCAACAGCTTCTTTATACTATTTGTATTGAGTGGAGGAGTATCAACAATAGCATTAACATTGTACACTATCAGTGCTCATAAATCTTGTCTTCAACAGAACGCTATTTGGAGACTAATGTTGGCTGTAATTAAGCGCTGGAGAAATCACAACAGGGGATTTTCTCGCCGAGTAAGCGACCTTCCACAAACCGAACTGAAGAACTTCCCAAAGTCTACAAACTTGCAAATTCAGGTCTAGAAAAATTTGCACAGATTTGCTTAGATGATTAACAAATTTGCACAGATTGATGATATATAGAAATTAATTCTTTTTTTGAAAAGTTGTAGAAATCAAATTTGCACATTCCAATTATATGTTCTAAATTTCTAATATCTTTGACATTTATGCTTAGTGACTGCACATTCATTCTCCTTTTGTCCTAATGCAACGACACTTCAATCCCTTGGAATTTTAGTTTTTCATTTGCTTAGAGAATAAATCTGAGTCTCCATGTATTAAATACCATATAAATGAAAATGGATAAAAGTAAAAATGAGAAAGAAAACAAAATTTTATAGGAAAGTAAAATTGAATGACTTTAGTTTTATTACTTTTTACTACATTTTTGTATTTTCTATTAATAGAACTATTGAGAACTTGATGCCATGATTATGAACCACAGACCATTGCATTCATATTTCACTTTAAAACCATAACTTTCGCACATTAGAGTGAATGTACTTAAATCTATTATATTATAGTGAATGTTAAAATCATTGAGATTAATATGAGTATTATTTTAACCTTTAAGCTTCTCAAAATTTCTCAACTTGTTTAGCAAAAGTTGTGTCTTAATAAATTTTTGGCTCTTTTTCTTTGATAGAATTTTGAGAGAGAAATATTTTTATAATTTGATTTTGAGTTTATTTTAAATATAATGAAATGAAAATAATTTAAAATTACTTGCAAATAGTTTAAATGGATATACTTTTGGGGCGAGTAGTGACTTATAATAGTATGTGGTGCAGACTATTCAAGTGAAGTATGTTATTTTAGCTCACTTCATGTTTTAGTTATGGATTAAGAAAAAGGGGATTAGTGTGATCTTACTCCTCTTATTTTACGTCGAAATCTTGTCACACTGTTCCACTCCTTGCTACATACTGTTTCATTCTCCTTCGGGTGCATCTCGAGACCACTAAAAAAATTGTTTTTCTCGGGGTCAATCTCAATCGAGATCAACCCTGAGATTCTTTCCAAATTTTAAAAACTCTTTGAAAAAAATTTATCGGTCTCTCTCGGGGACATCTCGGGACAACCTTAGCCTGAGATCATACTACATAATGCATATGTTCTTTAGCTCAGGGCTATCTCGAAGCAACTTTGCTAAAGATTGATCCTGAGAAAAAAAATTCAGTGGTCCCGAGATGCACTCGACCGAGAGAATGAAACAACGTGTGGGAGGAATTTGGATGTAAAATAACTCTAATCCCCCTTAATCCATGCACCAAACTAGTCCACTCCACTCTCCTCAAGTCTAAGAGTCAAATAGGCCCTTGGGGATCGTTTGAGGGAAGGAAAGGAATAAGGGGGAAAATGAATAAGGAAAAAAGGAATAAGGAAAACGGGATTAAGTGGAGGAAATGATTATTATAATTCTTGTTTGGGAGAAGGTTTGGGAGAAGGATTAAGTGAGAGGAATATGAAAGATTATTTATAATCCTTGTTTGGGGGAAGGATTATAACCAAAAAATTGTATTTTCTTTTCATTTGTGTAAAAACAATTGTACGTCAACCCCAATATGAGAAAAAAAACTGATTTTTTTTTTTTATGGGTAAGAAATTCTTGTTTTTTTTTTTTTTTTCGCGAACCCAATACAAAATGAAAATTGTGCTAATATGTTTTTGCATTTGTATAAACTTCTGTTGTTCATACCCTTTACAACAAAAAATTGTATTCAAATTCATTTTTTAGTTAAGTTGTATCGTAACCCAAATACACCAAAAACTTGTATTAATTTTTTTTGTTGATTTTGTATCAATATTTTTTTTACACACAATCCACTTTCAAAAGTAAAGTTTTTTTTGTTTCATTTGTACAATAATTTTTTTCTTATTTTTTTACATTAAATCCAATACACAAAATAAATTGTATTATTTTTATTTTTTTTGCTTTGTGTAAAATATGTTTCTGAAATTTGTACCGTAAATCCAATTGACAAAGAAATTGTATTATTTATTTTTTCATTTATCTTTAATTTGTAGTTCAAATTGATTTGTAAATCCAATGCATTAGAAAATGGAAAATTTTTAAAAATAGAAGAATTGGACAAAGTATTTACAGCCGATAGCAAAATTTGAACCCAGACCCAAAACAATTTGGTGAAATACGAAAACAGCCCCTGTAAACCTAATTTTTCATAAAATCAACGATCCAATGTTTTTTCCTGATCGGCACCCAAAACGTGATTTTTTCTTTCAAACAGTCTCACAAACTCTAACGTTCGTCTTCTTCTTTTTTCTACTCCTTAAATGATACCTCCTTCTCCAACGATTGAATTTCATCAGGTTCACTCAGCTTTGAAGTTGAGATCTTTGTAATTTTCCCCTCCCTTGACTATGCATCTGAATCTTGTGTGTGAATCACTGACTGGATAGGCTGTGCCGATTCACATACCCTTTGTTGGACATTGAAGGTATATTTTCTACAAATGTTGCATTGGTATTAAGAACGTAATCATGTTGTGACTAAATAGATAAAGAGATTGGCGTCTTTTCAATTTTCCAATTCTTCTTATTTTTTCTACTCGATCATTTTTTTTTCTATAGGCAACTCAAGATTTATTTTTTTCTACTTCGGATAAACTTTTTCTACTTTGGTTCTTCATCTTTAGCATTCTACATAAAGTAAGTAATGTTTCATTCTTCATTCTTCTTCTTCTTTTGTTTGTATACATACTAATTAAATTTAAATTTATTGTTTCAATAGATGCCAAGCACTAAAACAAAAATAGAAACATTGAAGAGAAAAGAGGTATGAAATTTGATTTTGTTTCCTTTAAATAAAATAGCTATACTATATTTCTGCCTATAATTTAGCATTTGCAACATTTTTTAGATTTTACATGTGGATTGAAATACTGCCTAAATTATAGTCTTCTATCATGATACCTTTCTGCCTATGTTTTAGATTTTGCATGTGGATTGAAATACTAGTTAGTTATGTTATGCTATCTTTCTTCCTGTAATTTAGTATTTGCAACATGTTTTAGATTTCGCATGTCGATTGAAATACTACCTATAATGATATATGATAGTCTTCTATCACTGATAGTCAGTGATAGTCTTCTATCACTTTAAAAAATATATAACAATTTATTTACTAGCTAACATGTTTTAATAAATAATTTTAACAGGTAGAACACACTGACCTCTCCAAGAAAACAACATCATCGTTAATGGACTTTGCTCCAAGTTTCAGCTTAAGACTGATGTCTCCATCCCAACGATCCTTCACAATGAGCTACATATTTTTGTGAATGATGTATTTTGAAACTTGCTTTTATATTTGTAAATTTTGTTTATGCTACATTCTTGTATGTAGTGAATATGGGTGTTGTTGTATAATGAAAGTTTTTGTAATATGCTACATATTTTTGTAAATTCTAGAGGCAATTGATATCTTTCTATCAGTGATGAAAATTGATATCTTTCTATAAGTTTTATCAATGATACAAACTAATATCTATTTGTATCAAAGTTTATATATCACACGTATCGAAGCTTGACTTGAAAAGAGAGACGGAGGTTAACTTAACTTAAAAAGAGAGGTCAGTGAGAGGATTAGATGCTACCATTAAAAAGAAATTTTCCTCTGTATTAGCCCCCTTCTTAATTCAAAATAGAAGAATTGATACATGGAGTTTCTTTCTATTAGTTTCTCTCAGTTCTATCACTGAGAGAAAATTATCAGTTTCTATCAATGATAGACACTGATAAAAAGATATAAATTTTTTTATCAATGATAGAAACTAGTATCATGTGTGTCGATTCAATTTTATAGGATTTAATTCGAAAAAATATACATAGAGTTTCAATGAGTTTATATACCATATGTTTCAATTCAAAGATGAATACAAAGACATCGACAATTTTTGTTGATATAAAGAATTTGAAAAAATAACACATAAATTCCAATATTAACACATTTGGCGATAGAACATAAAAATGCAACTATAATGATTACATCATTGATTAATTTGACGAAATATACAAGTCCTAGAATTATGACCCTTGCCATGACAACTACTACATCTTGTTGAGCTACTATTAACTTCACTGATTGATGGGATTCTTAATTTTTTAGGTCTTCCAGCTGGACATATAAAAATAGGAGGTAAAGCTCTAACGTTGTCATTTACAAGCCTCCAATTTGAATGAACTCCAACTGGTCACACACAACCTAAATATGTTGACAACAATGTCTGTGAATGATAATAATCGAACACATAAGAATAAGTATCTAGGTTAAGCATCCAAAGAACAACAAGAGTATGAGAACAAGGAATCTCATGAAAATCCCATACTCGACAGCTACAAGATCCCAAGTTCAACTTCACTATGAATTGTTTATCACCGGTCATTACATTGTATTCAACAATGTTGATAGGATGAACCTACTAAATGAAAATAGAAAAAAAAATCAACATTTACAAATAAACATTCATAATTCTATCACATAATATCACTGATAGACAGTTACAAACTTATATCACTAATAGACAGTGACATACTTCTATCACTGATGCGCATTAAGTACTTGTTGTGTGGCAAAGTCCAATAACACCGATAAATCAATAGAAGCATCCAATTGAATTTCATTTAATATCAAACTAACTAAACCATCCAAATTCATCATATCATCAACAAGTACTCCAACAACACTATGATACTCATAAGAATTGTACTGTGTCTATTGTCCACCATAAAAAAACTACTATGGGAATATTAACCCTGATATCAAACTACTGCAAAAAAACAAACAAACAAAATAAAAGAAAAAAATATTATATAAGAAGCTAAATATATGAATACAACTATATCAATTATAGAAAGTTATAGTGTTCTATCACTGCCATCAGTGTACACAAAATTTAAATTAGTTCACCAAAAACACATAGAAAAATAACATCAATTAATTAAAACCTAAAACATTAAAATAAAACACCAGCAAAGAAAGAAGAAAAAAAAAAGAATGTTATAAAAGGAAATTGTGTGGATATGCTGATGATGTATGCTAATCTTGAATTTAATGGTTTTGTTATCCTTACGAGTATTTTCAAGAGTTACAATAACAAACATTTTTCATTGAATTCTGTAACATTTAATTTTTTGTTCTATGGTAAGTAGAATATTCTTTTTATTTGATTTGAATTAATTACTATTAATATTGCAAGTAAGTATTGGATTGTCATTTTCAAAAATTCGATCTTCATGTCTTCCTATTAATTTCACACCGTGATGAAGTTTGCTTGAAATTTGATTTTAAATGAAATCAAAATTACAACTAAAAGTGATTCAAGAATATAGAAGAATAAGACAAAGGATACCAAGATAGGAAGTGTCGCCGACGATGGACGTGGAAACACCGACCGTGGAAAACCTAAATTTGAGACAAACGAAGAAGACGATGAAGACGATTTGAAAAAAAACAAATGTATTCCCTCCAATTTTTTTGCTATAGGATGTAAATAGTTTCAATTTTGTTCTATTTATGTCAATTTTCCTTAAAACTTTTTTTTTTTTTTTTTTTTTTTTGGCATTTTCAAAGGTTTGGGGGAAGAAATAAGTGGGAAGGATTATGACAAAAAAAAATGTTTATTATTATTATTATTTTAATTCATACTCTTGTATTTTTTTTATAAAAAAATTGTATAGTAAATCCAATACAAAAATATTCGTATTTTTAATTTACCAAAATTTAGAATTTTTATTGGAAAACATGTTCCATTAGATTCCGTAAATATGATGTCAATTTTGAACGTTTTGTACACAAGCTTTCCATGCCAATAAATTAATTCAAGTGTTACGTGCAAAAGAAATTATATCTATTTTTTAAAATTGATGTTGTAAATGCAATATTGGGAAATTGCATATCGCTAACAATCGATTTAAACAAACAAGAATGAACATAATAGCATCAAAACGAAATGAAATACAATTTTTTTTTTTAATTTGGAATGCAATTAAACGGTGATGTCAATTACGTCGTACATAAGGACAATGCAAAATAATAATTAAAAAAACAATGAAAACCAAAGTAAAAACAGGTCAAGCAGACAGAAAATCATTGGATTGAATATTTGTGGTTTTGTGAAATTAAAATGAATTAAATATTTGTGGGTTGAGTATTTAATTAATCATTGGATTTGGATTTTTAGGGTGGTTGAATTTGAATTTAATTAAATATTTTTGGGTGTTTATTTAATTAAATTAAGAAGTAGAATTTTGTTAGAAATTTGATAATTATATGTATATATGGATATATATATATATATATATATATAATTGTTATGAAAAAATGAAAAGATAATTATATTTGTTAAAATATAATTATTAAGAAAAATATAGGGACATTTTTAAAAATAGCAAAATAAATTAAAATATTTACAAGTTATAACAAAGTTTTGAATTCTATCAATAATAGTATTCTAGCACTATAGCATATCAATTACTATCGGTGATAAAATTTGCTATAGTTGGTAAATATTTTGTAAAATCTACTATTTTTAAAAATTCCTCAAAAATATATTTATATTTTTTAAAAAAGAAAAAAGTTTGATGTAATTGTATTTATTGAAGAAATAGAAGAATTAAGAGGAGAAATGAGAAGGATTGAGAGGAAGAAATAAAAGGATTAAGGGGAAATAAACTTATTCCTTTCCTCCACTTAATCCTTGCCCCAAACATGAAAAGAAGTATAGTCTTTTCCCTTCCCTTCCTTTCCCTCTCCCAAACAGTCTCATAGGATTTAAATCAATAACTTTCAAGTAGATTAAGACGAGTATTAAAAAATGGATCAATATTAGCATGATGAGCTTTACTATACCAAGAAGTGAATTATCAATTAAGTTATCAATAAGAAGAAAATTAAGAAACTAAAACAAATAATGCCTTCTTATTACACTAATCCTAGATATAGTCCATTTATACAAGTGGAGTTAAGAGTAAGTAGAAAGGTCCAAATAATCATTTAAACAAAATCTTAACTAAGCCCAATGTAAAAATAAGATTAAGTTAGAGGAATTTAGACGAAAGTAGAAACATGTAATAAGGTACACAAATTGGTATTACTCTCATTTGATATCTTAAACATTTCCAAAATTTTTAAAGACTTTGATTTGGTCCAACTAAACTTGTTTTTGCCAACTACTCATTATCTCGTTTTTTAGTTATACTTTATGGATTTATAAAATCACCAACGTGGATTTTCCACGTTTACTATGTCAAATTTATTAATTAATTATCCAATTTATTATTGTTATTGTACTATGTACATTACATATTACCAAAATGTGGTCAAAATATTTGACTATACAAATAATAACCAACATGTATATATCAATATACATTTTCAATTCTTAAACTATGTACAATTGATATATTTAATGTATTGAATTTCAAAAGTTATAAGCTTTTGAAGAAAGAAATTCTCTATGGTCTTTGATAGTGTTCTTTGTTAAAATATACTTTGTAATTGTGATAATGACTTGAGAAATTATACGAGTGGGGGGTGTAGATCTTGGTCATTTGTTATGTGTTATTCGAAAAGAATAGGACTCGGTGATTATTCTTGAAACTAGAAGTAAGAAAATTATATCTGTTAAGTTTTCAAAACTATGAGTACGAATCTTTTTCTTCTTATATTAAAAACAAATGGAAAATGAGCTTTCTTTTAACTCGTTAATGGTTTGTATTTGTAATTTTTTACAAATGCTAATGGGATGATAATCAAGTTAAAGTTTTCATTAAAAATTTGATAGAAAACCAAGGCCTAATTTAGTCAAATGGAGCCGCTAGATCTCATATTACGAGATTGTGTATCTATCTATTCAACTCCATCACTTGGTTAATAATTTTTCTTTGAAGTTATCAATTTACACGTAACTCAACTAGCTAGTTAAAATTAATAAGTTGAAATAGATTTGGGTTTCTTTTTAGAGTCAAAATTAAATTGAATGTAATTGTAATTGGCTCCAAAACCAAGAAGTTATTAGTTTTTTAATATGAAATATATATATTAATTTTCGCCAAGAACAGCAGTAGTCTAATGTCTACATGGGCATGGACGAAAAATTCAACTTATAAGAATGGAAAAAAATGCCTAAAATATTTCAAAAGCCTCGGAAAGAAAATGGTTGGAGAATTTTTTTAGTATTAGAAGCAGCTTGAAAGATTCAATTCCAGATTATATCAGACTCTTTCTCTATTTGAATATATACAAACCAACATTCAGAGATACTGCCTCCATGATGATGACTCCTCACCAACATAGTCAATCCTTTATTCATTCTTTATTCACTTTGTTTATGTATTTCTCCTTTGAATATTCTTCATTTTTCTAATGTTTTCTTCCTTTTCCCTTCCCCCGAATTGCATATTTGTTTTGCATTTCACAAAAAACAAGACTACCCTTTTGCTTTCGGACTTCGTTGCTCTTGCTTCTGTTCTGTATTGTATCTGTGATTGAAATAACCAAGTGGGTAGCCTAAGTTTCTTGTTATTGAATCAACAAATAAAGATTTGGAAAAAAACTGTAAGCTATAGAGAATCGACATGGTGATTTACGAGTTTGTTAGCTAACTCTAGGGACAGAGGGAAATAATTTAGATTACATATTAAATGTGTCTCTACTCTAGACCGTTCACGTACTTTCCTAAACTTTTAAGATCAAAATCGTAAATAAGGTAAACAACGAGATCCCATGCTTTGCTATTTGAAGCATTTGAAAAGCAAAATAACATATTCTAGCATTTTAATTTTTCTAAAAAAGGTCGTGATCAGTTCTTTATGTTCATTGAATTGTTTGAATTACATGGATTTTACTAATAAGAAAATGGTTGTCTTTGGTGTGTATGTTTGTTTGGAAATTTGTGGAACACTTTCGAGTTTCATAATGCATTAGAGGGTCAATTCTTTGTACAGTCTGAACACATATATTGACCAATGTTCTATTAAAATAATCGATACCTAAGCTCTTGCAACTTATCATTCTAAGCAGAGTCAAACACTTAGAAGTTAATGGTCAATGACACAGGCTTGAAATCTTATGCTTTCCTAGTCATTTGGATTCTAAGATCCAGAAAAAACAATGTTTTAATTAGTTGGCAAGAAAAATATAAAGAAAGAGAAAGGGGTTTCTTACTGCATATATATATATATAAGAGAGGAGAACGTAGATTGATTGGCCTATGCCTTTATGAAAAATGGGAAAGTTTCATTTTCTGTTTTCTTTCATGTTGTTTGCTTTAGTTGTTTATGGAGTGTATGAAACTGAAGGAAACACGAACTCGACGATGGACGATAGCAGAAATGGCAAAATAGGTGTCATTGTAGACAAGAGTTCCAGGATTGGTAAGGAAGAGATTTTAGCTATGCAGATGGCTGTTGAGGATTTTAACTCCTTTCGCAATCAAAGTGTCAGTCTTGTCATCAGAGACTACACAAGTGATCCAAATCTTGCAGCTCTTGCAGGTAGAGATTTTATATTTCTTTTGAATTTGATTGAATGCTTTCCTTTTCCATATCAATTGAACTGTTCTTATCTATGAAGTGACCTGGTTTGTTCATTGAATTGTTGTTTAAACAAGTTACTTCTTAGGAATCAAACTGAGTTTATAGTGTGATTACAATCTAAAGGTTCTATTGAATTTGCAGCTAATGATCTCCTCAATATGCAAGGAGTCCACGTTCTTATAGGACCACAAACTTGGGAAGCGACTTCTATAGTTGCTGAGGTTGGAAATGAGAAACAGATTCCGGTTCTAGCTTTAGCTAATGATATACCAAAGTGGGCAAACAAGAGGTTCAAATTTTTGGTCGAAGCTTCTCCCTCTCAGTTAAATCAAATGAGGGCTATAGCCGGTATTGTCAGTTCGTGGGATTGGCACCTCGTCAATGTTATATATGAAGATAAAGATTTCTCAACCACTGGAATATTTCCTCATCTTGTTCATGCCCTCAGAGACGTAGGAGCTGAAGTAAGTGAATTTGTTGGTCTCTCTCAATTTGATTCTGATTTATTTTGCAGAGAATTGGAAAGATTAAGAAGAGGATCAAGCAGAATTTTTGTAGTTCATATGTCTTTTAAGTTGGCATTGCGTCTATTTGAGATAGCAAATGAGATGGGAATGATGGGAAAGGATTATGTTTGGATCGCTACTGATTCTTTCACAAACCTTGCATATTCTTTCAATGCTTCTACTAACTCTCTACTACAAGGAGTTGTTGGAGTCAAGAGCTTCTTCCCTGAAAACAATCCTCAATTTCACGAATTTTATCATCGATTTTCTCGAAGGTTTAGATTAGAGCATTCTGACGAGGACGATCATGAGCCTGGTATTTTCGCTATTCAGGCTTATGATGCTGCAAGAACAGCAGCTATGGCAATGAGTAAAATCCAAGAAAAGGGTAATCACTTGATGGAGAAAATAGAGCTCACTGATTTTCAAGGACTCGGTGGAAAGATTCAGTTTAGGGACAGACAATTAGCGTCATCTGATACTTTTCAAATCATCAATGTGATGGGGAGGAGTTATAGAGAACTAGGCTTCTGGTCTGATAAATTAGGCTTCTCACGAGAGTTGAGGGAAAATTCGTCTTCTAGCTCGTCTATGAAGGATCTCGTCGAAGTGCTTTGGCCTGGTGGATCGTCTGTAACTCCAAGGGGTTGGGTTGTACCAACAGATTCCACTCCATTGAGAATTGGGGTGCCAACTAGTTCCATGTTCAAACAGTATGTACATGTGGAAGGAGATCCTACGGGAAACAATTTATCCTTCAATGGACTTGCAATTGATCTGTTTAAAGCAACCTTAGACAACCTTAACTTCCCTCTACCATACCAGTTTTTTCGTTTCGATGGACCATATGATGATTTGGTGGAGCAAATCTACCTGAAGGTAACGAAAAATATTCGTACTTTCTTTAATATATTGCTTATCTTTGCATGCATATAAAAGTTTTTATTCAAATCAGCCATAACTTAATCGCATGAACTGTCATCTCATCTTAACAAAACTTTACAAGAAGATTATCATACGCTATAAACATGTAGAGTTACAAAAGTTACTGTTACTTTCCCCTTCTAACAATCTTTTCTTATTCTGCTTGTCTATGAAGAACTTCGATGCAGCCGTAGGTGATATAGCGATATTATCACGACGCTATAAGCATGCAGAGTTTACACATCCTTACTCAGAAGCAGGACTTGTGATGGTAGTTCCTACCACAAAAGATACAAGTAATAGAGCATTGATGTTCACAAAGCCTTTTACAGTGACCATGTGGTTTGCAATTGCTGTGATAAATGTCTACAATGGCTTTGTAGTCTGGTTCATAGAACGAAATCGCTATCCTGGTCATGAAGGATCGATGTTTAATCAAGCCGGAACCATGCTTTGCTCATCCTTCACCACACTCTTCTCCTTACACGGTAACCAACAGAACTGATGAATTGCTGTTTTGCATTTGGAGGGAAAACAGATAATCTAACATCCTATTGGATGATTTGTTTTAGGTAATATGCTGCATAGTAACTTGTCCAGAATGACCATGGTGGTTTGGCTATTTATGGCACTTGTGATAACTCAAATATATACTGCTAATCTTACAAGTATGCTCACTATTCAAAAGCTTGAACCGACTGTAACGGATATCGAGACTCTTCAAAGGGCAAATGCGTTAGTCGGATTTGGCAAAGGATCCTTTGTCAAAAGATATTTGGAGGATGTCTTACACTTTCGTTCCGAAAACGTAAGAAACTACTCTTCACCTAATGATTATGCTGAAGCTCTCAGGAACAAGGAGATAGCAGCTGCTTTTCTTGAAGTCCCGTTTGTAAAAATATTCCTTGCAGAATTTTGTAGGGAATTCATGGTTTCTGGGCCAACCTATAAAGTTGGAGGATTTGGATTTGTAAGTCCTTGTTCTTCTTTGCTGCTATATTATTTTCTTTGCATATTACTTGAAAAACGACTAATACTTTTCGTTTTGGCTTCACGCTGTGTCCTGCAGGCATTCCCGAGAGGCTCGCCGATGTTAACGGATATTAACGAAGCATTGCTTAAGGTATCCGAAAGCGGGAAGTTTAGAGATTTGGAAGATAGCATGATTGCTAATGAGAAATGTGAGGATGAGGATCCAAAGGGTGAAAAGTCAAGCCTCAGCCCCAGCAGCTTCTTTATATTGTTTGTATTGAGTGGAGGAGTATCAACAATAGCTCTCACGTTATACATCTTTAATGCTCATAACTTCAATTTTCAACAGAATACCATTTGGAGATTAATGATAGCTATAATGAGACACTGGGGAAACCAGAGGAGGCGATTTTCTCGACGAGTAAGCGATGAATCGCAAATGACTGTCTCCAATAACTTCTCGAACGACACCAACCTGCAAATTCAAGTCCAGTAAAAGAAGGGTGGTTTGAACTGTTAGAGTGTTTTCTGTTGTATTGAAATCAGATGATGAGAGAGCTCTATTTGTTAACTTGGGGAATCAAATGATTCATTTGCATTTCAAAAGAAAAAAAAATTCAGAGTTTTTAGATTAGAATGTAAAAATTAAATTATGTAACCATAGAACGTAAAAAGAACAGTATTTAACTTTCAAGATTAGTGATTATTGGGTAACGTTGTTCGTTCTTTTACTTTATCTAACGCCTCAAGCCTTAGACACATCTGTACTATACTATGATGTGTACCTTTTTAGCATTTTTATCCTCTAATGTAGGAGTAGCTACCAACTCATAGTTGGTTTTATTTCATTTTGGTTTTTTTCTTATTCTCTGTGTTGTAATGACAGATATGTTTGATACACAATTTAGTACTTATTCCATCTTTTGTTCAGGTATAGGAGCCATATACCATAATAAATCTAAGACAAAGGAAGATATGATGTGATGAAGTAAAATTTAAAAATGAGTCTGAATTGGAAAGAGTTGTATAGTACAACATGAAAATGAACTAAATTTAATGTATTAAATAATAATAAAGAACATCTTCACATGCTACAAAGAAAAGCATATTTATATATATTAAAAAAAAAAATTCAAACAATTAGACCACCAATTCCTGACAACATCTGCTTCAATACATTAATTAATCCAATTAATAAATCCACCCTAAAAAAAAACCCCAATATTTTTATAAAAAAAAAAAATTAATATAAAAATTAGAAAAAGAAAAAGAAAAAAAGAAAAAGAATCCATCCACGTGTCAAGAGGCGGACCATTGATTAGTGGAGCTCTCAAGGTGGGTCCCACCACATAAACATCCAAGTGGGTATTAGAAGGAAATCACGTGAAGAAAGTTTTGATTTTGTGTTAGCATTATCATTCACTCCTTCATTCGTTCATTCATTCACGGTCAACTTAGAGCCTTCTCTTTCTCCGTTTTACCCGCTTTCGGCAGCGGCGTACCTTCACCGGACGACGCTGCTTGCTGTTGCGCCGCCCCATTTTGATTGTTGCTCATTTTCTTCATACTTTGTTGGTGGTAAACTTGCCTCAATCTCTCTATTTCCTTCTTTAATGCCTCTTGATGAGCTACATTTGTTACAAAACAAATAAAAACACATTACCTACCAAACTACTTTGTTAAAAAATATAGGTATTGAAAAACCTAAATTCATACCTTCTCATAAACTAACATTTTCTAAATAATAATTAAATGTATAACGATATTTTAAAAAACTAATAATATAACAAAATTTATCAAAAAAATTTACTCTCATATGTTCTATTATTAATAAACGTTGAAAAATAAACTTTTTTTTAATACTTCCAAACCCAATACTTTGAGTATGTTGGCTATATTTTTGTAACTGTCCACAAAGAATTATGTGGGACACATAGATTGATTGAACGTTTGGTCCCTGTGTATGATTTAATAAAATTGTCATATGATCTATATAAAGATTAAATTTTAATTATGGTAACAAAAAAAATAACTATAATTACCAATTTACAATTTATTCAAAATTATATATCATCTGATTAATGATGTGTTCAAATAAGAGTAGAACTAAAGAGTACATAGTAAGAACTGGATAGTAGTGAAAAGAAATGTGGTGAATCATAAATTGAGAGAGAGAAATGGGTATGAGATGAGGAATGTACCATCTTTGAAAATCTTATCTTGAGCCAAAGCTGCAATTCTTTGCTTGAGGGCACTGTTATCAACATTTAGAATCAATCTTTGGTGGTCTAAAAATGCAACTCTTGGGGACAATGCTGATACTTCAGTCTATCACAACAAACCCAAATATTAATTCAACACTAAATATTTCATTTACTTAATCCAATTCAATTCAATTCATACCTGTAATGTAGTTACATTTCTTTCCAGCTCAGAAATGTATTGCAATTTTCTCACTCTCGATCTTTGTGCTGATTGTCGATTTGCCAATATTCTAAGGGGAAAAACCACACCAATCATTATTATTATTCTTTGATTCTAATTTCATTATCATTAACTTACTGATTATCGTGATTATAATTAAGTATAATTGAATGTGTCAAATAAATTTCATACCTTTTAACTCGTTTAGGATCAATGGAGTTATCAACGGCAGAGGAAGGCGGGGGAGGAGGTTGAGATTGCTGCAGAACTTGAGAAGAGGAGCTAATTTCACCGTCAGCAGGTTCATTCTTCATGGGCGGGGGCAGGGGTGGGGAAAACATAACCTCATCGGTGGGGGTGTTTTTATCATCATTATTACTATTCTGGTCGGAAGGAGTGGAAGGATTGGAAGGGGAGTTAGGAGGGAGCTGAGGAATGGAAATGTCATCGGAAAACATGGACATAAGTTGGTCATCGTCAAGGCGGTCAAAGGGAGGAGGAGGATGAAGAAGAGCAGCAGAGGAGGAGTTACGACATTGATCGGAAAAAGGGTTGTTGTTGTTGCTGTTGTTGTTGGTGGTGGTGGTGGTGGTGGTGGTGGTTTCAAGGAAAGCAATGGAGTCGCTAATGGATCTCCGGTGAAGGCCGCGGCGGGTAGTGGAGAAGTCGAGGAAATCATCGAGCCAGGAAGCGGCTGAGGAGGAGGAGGAGGAAGGCGGCGGGGGAGGAGGAGATGATAAACTATTGGGCATTGAAGTAGGAGGAGGAGGAAAAAGAGGCCAATTTTGAGGGAAAGAAGGTATTTTGGGGGGCAATTGAGCCATAATTGGTAATAATTAAAGAGAGAAAGGAACAACAAAGTGTGTTAATTCAAATATAGAGGAAATGGGTTTATTAGGAACCAATCTTAACCAACTCATATGAAGAATATTTTAAAATGTTTACTAATTTAATTAAAATCCTTTTTTTCTTTTTCAAATCCCATTATATATCACACCCTTTGCTGAAAGACAATATCTCCATCAATATCTATTATTAATATAATATAAAATTTTGTTATAATTTATTAATATTTGTAGATACCAATAGATTTTTATTAGGGTTGGTGGGTATAAAATTTTGTTATATTTTATAAATGTTTTGATACAAAAAGTTTGGAGTGTATATATATATTGAAAAATGTAAAAAGAAAATGAAAGGCAAAGGCAAAGGCAAAGGGTATAGGAAGAAAGAGAGGGAAAGTGGGTCACATGGGGGGATGGGGATTAGGGACAGCTAGCAACAGCTGTGGGAGATGCAACTAAAACCCCCATTTCTTCTTTCTCCTTAATTTTAACTTCCAAAATTCCATTTTCTTTTATTTTTATATATACATTTTATACAAAAGATATCAGACACCACGTGCCTATGTGACACATTGTCATTCACATTATCCCTCTCATTATTTTTACTACATGAAAATAAAAGTTTGGTTAAATGTGTATATTTTTGGTAGTCAAAAGTTTACCTTCTTCAATCAAATTGTTTATTTTTGGAATGTTACTACCAAAACTTTACCTTTTTCACTATGTTTACTTATTTGTATTTTTATATCACTTTTTTTTCTTCTTTTATTTTATATAATGAAAATGTGGATATGTGGAATATGCTCAAAATTTTTGTATGTGTCTTTGCTTATCTTACTTTCTGTTTGTGTTTTTTTCATTCTTCTCAACTTTACTACACTCAAAATAAATTATTTTAAAATGGGGTGAACCTATGGTGGATTATGGTTTCACAATGTCAATTTGAATATAAATATAGCTAAACAATAAAATTTGAAAAGTTTATTAATAAATGGCATATATGTTGTATAATGAATTTTATCCAATTTAGCTTGATTTGAGTGTTGAACATTTTTGCAAACTACGTAGCTAATGATTTGATTTTTCACTTTGTTATTGTGTATGTTGTTTATTTAATCCCAACTCGACGAACATTCTCGATTGAGTGACTTAAAACTTCACCTTTTTTAGATACTTACATTCATTAATAACACGAGATAAGCAATCTATTAGATAACCAATTTATGAAGTCAAACGTAGCATACCCTACTTCTACTTGACTGACACCACCCTCACTTGGGATTAGATAAATAATCAACGTATAGAAAAATAACATTAAATTGCTGGTTAATTGGTGTAGGACATTTAACACTCAAATCAATTAAATCAAGCCAATATTCATATCCTAATAATTTTATAAATAATTTGATAAAATGTTAATTTAAGCAAACTCTTTAATGAATCAATATGGGTTTTTTATGGAAATAGAAAATCTTAATTAATGTAGGTACAAGTGGCTACAAATATTTATTAGTAATATTATTAAATAAAAAGTGCAAATCTATAAATTCCTTGCTAGCTAGCATTGAATGGATATATGAGTGTCATAATTAAGATATAAATAGTGAAACAATAAGAAATTAATGAAAAGATGATAATATATAATTAATATTTTTGAGTAGGTAACCCAAAATTCTTTTGTAGGAACATCTCTCCCATTAATCATGTTGTTGATTTATCAATCAATCCATATGCCAAATATCACTCTCTCAAAGTACTACTCCCTTAAACAATCACACATTATCTTGTTGCCTACCTGTGTTAATATATCATAATATATATTCCTACATCTCTGGTTTAATACTGATTCAATAAATTAATTCTATAAAGTGAACTTAGGTTAACGATAATTGACATTTTCTTAAAAGTTGGAGGTTCGGTTCTTCATTTCTATCGTTGAACAAAGAACTCCTAAATCCACTTTATTTTGGAGTTTATCTTCCTTACCTTGTTTATTATATCTATTTGTTCTCTCCTAAGGTTTTAAAAGTGTCTATTAGATCGTTGAAATTTCGATTTTTTTTTTATCTAATATAGTGCTTTCGAACTTTCAATTTGAATTTTATGCCTATTCAAACTCTAAATATTTTTATTTTGTGTCGGGTAGGTCTATGAATATTCAATAATATATATATATATATGATATCAAATACATCAATTTAACCAAAAACTCAAGTTTTAGAAATTTTTGAGAATAGAACTTTTAAAAATCTTTATAATTAAACGCATTTTTAATTTCATAAACACATATTAGACATGAAATTGAATATTAAAGGACACATAAGACGCTTTAAAAATTTAAGGACCAAACACAAACGTTGAAGCTGAGAAACATAAGGTCATAAATTTAACCTAAATGTAAGTTTTTCAAAACTTAAACACGGACAATTTTTTAAGTAAAATGAATAGAGATTCAAACTTTTGATTTGTTGGTTAAAAGTACTCGTATTTATTTAATCTAATTGAGGGTGTATGCTCAGATCGATATTTGAACACATGTATTGCTAGACTAAAGCTTAATCAACATGATTCAATGAATTCAATTTATAGAGTAATGATGAGTACACATAAGTTAACCTCTAAGTAAGATGTAAACTGTGTGCATGTATGAATGTGATACATAATTCAATAATCCAACTCATAAACACTCAATGAACATATTATTCAAATAGTCTATATATGTGGTTATTGAATAGTTTTTGAATTGTTATGAAAAAGAAAAAGAAATGAAGAAGAAGAAGAAGAAGAAGAAGAAGAGAGAGAGGGGAGATGTGTTGTAAGAATAATGATGTCCTCATCTCTTTTCCATCCCCATGTGAACTGTTTGCAAAGAGCCCACCTTCCCCCTTCCTTTGCTTTGTCCCCAAATCAAACTCACATGGGAGCCTCTCTCTCTCATCTCTTTCTCTTTAATTTCTCTACCCTTCTACAATTCATCATCTCAAGAGTGAAGGGAAAGCCAAAATTATTTATCTTTTATCATTATTATACTATTAGTAAAAGTTAAAATTAATTATAAAACAATTAGAGGCACTAATTATGATTATTGAAAAGTTGTTAAAAGCATCTTCTTAACTACATTATTAATTACTAACTTCCACCAACTTTTGTTGGGACAAACACTTATGCTATCAACTTTGAAACTAGAAGGTAAATACATAAACAATTTCCAAAGAAAAATTCTTCAAATTAATTCTACATTTAATCGATGTTTTTTTTTCTTCAAAGTTTTAATATATTAAACAAACCCACGCCCCAACTTTATTTTGGTATTGATCCCTACCCTATACATTAATTCAAAACTTACCACTTATACTATTTTTTAAAAAGAATAATGAATAAATAAGGGGGTGAATATGATCATGAAATGCATAATAATGCATGCCATGTTCCACGTTTGGATCAATCCCCATAAATTTAGGATTCTCCACATTTATTACTTTTTCTTTCTTTCTATTTTGTTTTATTTTCCATCCACGCGGTGTTTTTCTCCCTAATTAAATTACTTCAAAAAATAATTAATATATTTTATGTTTTAACAAAATAACTAATGGTTTAATATTTAACGAATTAAATAGAAAATATAAATATTTTTTTAGGGATTAGAGATCATAAAAGAACACATAATTATCATACAATTTTAGTTGGTGTATAATCAAAGGATGGATTTTTCTTTCTTATTAGCTATGGATTTCACTTAATACATTTTTCGTTACATCACATGAATGTGAGGAGGAATAAAAATTAATGCATGCAAAGTAATTAACGAAAAGATGGTGGAGTCGGACAGAATAAAAAATGAGAATGAGAATGAGATTCGTTAAGGTATGGAGAGAAATGAGATTTACTCTTTTGATAAACGCTTTGATTCTTCTTTTCCTTTAAGTAGGGGCCTGAGATTATTAGAGATCCTGATAATTTATTTATTTATTAACCTTTTCTATTTTTCTTTTTTTAATAATTTTTTTTTTTAATATAGAACTATATGTTTAGATCCTTTATAAATTAAATGTTGGAAGGTTGTAATTTTTTTTGATATCATTAATATTAGTGGTTCGTTTAAATTAAACAAAAATGAATATAGTTTAACTGACATATAATATGTGTCAATGGTGAAAAGATTTGATAGTTCAAATCTTTGTGGGAAAAGATAATAAATTTTTGGTCCTTAAGTTATATAAAAATATTAAAAGAATGGATTTAAGTTCCTTGGGGTCTTCTTTTTAATTTTCTCTCTTCTCATCTTCACTCTCCTTTCTCTCACACTCCCGTTTCTCCTCCATCTTGATTCTTCGTCCTTTTTATTTTCTCTCCTCTTTTTCCGTGGTTAAATTTATAAAATGGGGAGAGAAAATAAAAGATATATAATTTAAAATATGAACGACTAAATGTATATATTCTTTGTATTTTTCTAATATTGTAATATAAATATGGAATAAAAATTTAAATATAAAGTGTTATTTAATTAATATCTAAAGTAACTAATAAAAAGAATAAGTTTGACATGTTATTATTAAGGGAAATTAAGTAATGTGTCAAACAAGGATGGAATCAATGCATATGTTTTTGAACAAAACATGCATACATCTATATATAATATACTTCCAATTTAAACTCTTGATTCTGTGAAAGTTTTGATTACGTTGTAGTTTAAAAAACGTAGTTGTTGTTAAAAGTAAAAGTGTATGTGTTAAGGAAAAATATTTATTTACAAACTAAATTATAACTTTAATCCGTTGGTATAATATGTAAAATGGAAAACATGTATATACAAAAATTTAAGACATCATTTTGCAATATATTTTCTGTTTTTATAACTATTTAGTTTTTATTTTTAAATTAATTTGATCCTTTTTATAGTATGAACAAACAACATATTAATAAAGTTATTTGTACTTTGTTTGCTTTTAGTACATAATAATATCACAAAAATAACATAACCCTTCTCAGAAGAAAAAACAATATTTATTGTAAAATTGGCTATTTGTAATTTTTGTAAAAAGTGAAAATAATAAATTTAACTAAAAAAAGAAAGATTTCAAACAACCAAAAAATTGCAAGTATTTTAAGGATAAATTTAAAAGTAGATTCAATATACAAGTATAATTATGTAGCTTCCCCCATCAAATTAAGACATAAAATAATAATAATTATATATATATATATAAGGTAACTAAAACACAATTTTCATCCATATATTTTGAGACACATTCAAATGTAAATATGTTACCCAAAAAAAAAAACTTTGGGAAAACCCAATCCGAAGAAAATGTTAATAAACAACGACAACATATACATATCTATGCATAATTCTAAACATATGTAAGTGTAAGTGAATAAGATGTATTTATTATTATTATTTAAAAAGGAGTTAATTGTACGTTTTGTTAAATTTCTGATAAACGAGATTGATATTATTTGAAGAGAATGAGGAATAATTAGATTTTGTTGATCCCAAGCAAGAAGCAATATTGGGAGTAGCAATTATCCAAAGAAAAAGAAAAGAAAAGAAAGAAACAACTCTAATTGAGCTGGGCAGCATGTGCAGAGCATTTGGAGAATAATTATTAATTAGGATTAAGATTAGTCAGTAAGCATTAAGGAAGTAAAGAGAAATAAAAGTTAATTAAATAAATGGATTAGTTTAATTTTAATTTTAATTTTGAGAATCCCAATAATGGAAAAGTACGGTACGGGAAAGCAGTGATTTGAACGACAACGCCATTATTAGCACGTGGAAACACCAACCAAGCAACTCCCTAAAACCTACTTTTCTTTTTTCTCTTCAATTTTTCTTATTTTATAATCTTCTTCTTTTTCCTTCTACTTTTTCTTAGATTAAATCAAAGTTTGTATTATAGACATAATCATGTGAAACCAAAATTTTAAAAGGATATGTTTATACTTCTTCATGTTTACTCTTTTTTTTCTTTCAATACTTTGATATAAACAATGGTGGATGCATAAATATTGTCTACGAAAAACTTTATAATTCAATAAAAACAATATAAAAAAAGATTAAAAGTTAGAGTTTGAATCTCAACTTAGAGGGTATAGAAGACCAATTTATCACATTAGGCCAACTAATGATAATAAACAGTACAAAGTTGAGGGGGGATTGGACCTCTTGGACTTATACTAAATTCTTTGATGGATATAAGTATAGTTCGTCTTACATAAATATGTCTTATTGATTAAAAAGTTTAAAGAAAAATTACAAAAACTATCCCTAAAACATGGTTGGTAGTTATATTTTGATCCCAAACTATTGATTACAAAAGTTGGGTCTTGAACAAACTTCTACGCATGTTGATTAAAATTAAATTTTCGAACTTCTAGTGGTGGTAGAAATTGAGAAAAGTTGTGTATTAATTATAGTCAAATAATGCTTCATTTGACTTGTACCATAAGGTAGTTTATAATGGAAGAAATTAGGATTCTAGCATCAATTATTAACAATATCAATAATAATAAATTCATATAGTTCAAGAAATGCATTTGATTTCATTTTTAAGACTGCTGTGATATACACATTTTTTTTACGATAGGTAAGATAGAATAAGTAATTGTTTCATTTCGAAAATGATAGTACAAACACTAATCAAATGAATTATATGCTCATTTTAACAGTGATATGCATTGATACCAACCAAATCTAATTCGTTGAAAAAATTATATAAGATGACTTATGCATGTACTAAGTAAGCTTTACGAATTTATTTCTACAATCTTATATAGATAGTTATACTTTATCGAAATTGGTTTTCCAAAACTCAACAACACCACTTTGAAAAAAATTATTATCTATTATCATGATCATCATCATCATCATATTATCATGTACACTTTTATGAGTTAGAACTCATTTTAGCGATGATTTTATTTTTATTTTCATTGATATAAAACATTTTCATAAAAAAGTATCAAAATATTAAAATCGTGAGAGTCTTGTTCAAAACCGACAATACATATTTGTATATTATCTATTTCATTCCATTTTAATTTATGTTTCATAAATACGTGATATACTTAATAATATGAGTTAAATCGTTCAAATTGAAAACAAATTATATAATATGTTTTAATTAATGAAAAATTATTGTAAATGGAAAAACTTTTGAAAAAATTTACACAATATAGTAAAATTTCATATTTTATCAATGATAGCATTAATAGACTTGTCAATATCACATATAAAGTCTGTCAATAATGTCTAATTTAATATTTTACAATATTTTAATTTATTTTTCTATATTTGAAAATATCCTTATATATACAAAACCTCAATTTTTTTTTTTACAAAATCTTGAATTTTTTGAGTAATTATAATGGAGAGCAAGTTCAAGAATAATAATAAAGTATATAACATTTTTAAAAATTGTAAATATAACTAAGTTTATCAACAATAAATTTTTATTGTTGATAGATCAATATTTACAATAATAGTGACAAATTTCTTTGATTGATGGACTATGAAAGATTTTATCATATTTACAACTTTTTAAAATATTGCTATACATATTTATACTTTAAATCTAATTGCTATATATATATATATAATCTCAAATTTTTGAGTTGAATTGTGCAATTGGATTAAGTTTTGGAGGAAAGTTTGTTGCATGGGTCAAGTCCAATTTGTTGAGCCTAGGGGTGTAATCGGGTTGGAACACATTCTCAATCCAACCAATATTTTTGGGTTATATGGGTTGGAAACCTGAATTTAGTTTCCAACCCAACCCGTAAAATATGGGTTGAGTTGGGTTGAATTGTCAAGTTGTGTTGTTTTTTTTTTCTTTTTTTTTTCTACTTTCTAATGAAAACGAAGATGGACTACGAGATTGTGAGGGTGAAGTCCGAAGACTGAGGTGAGATAGAAGAGAAGAATCGAACACAATGAAGAAGGGTGAGCGGGACGTGAGGAGATGAAAATTGCAGAGGGAGGATGACCTAATTTTTAGATTTTATTATATATATATATATATATATTTATTTATTTATTTATTTATTTATTTATTTATATATATTATATTAATTCGGGTTGGGTTGGGTTTACCCGAATTTTTCAACCTTCCAATCCGAGACCCAACCCAACTCGAAAAAATTTAATTTTTTTAACCCAACCCAACTCACATTTTTACCTAATCCAACCCAACTCTTATAATATGGGTTGGATAATTCAAGTTATTCGGGTTCAACTCATATTATTACACCCCTAGTTGAGCCAATAACTACATAACTTTGGTAGTCGTTGTAGTAAGCAGGATATTTTCATAAATACCTAATTAATTTCAAAACCCTTCATTGCAACATAAATATTTAAATTTTAGTTACTATAATTTTAAAGGTTAAAATCCAATCCTTATTATTCGATAAAACTTCAATAATTTTAAACTTATCTAATATGATTTTAAATATAACAATTAATGTATTAGTGTGGATATGTGAACTTGTGATATTAGAAGGTGGGAGGTGACATGATAGATCGAAAAATTGAGTCATCAACCAAAACCAATGGATCGAAGATGAAGAGTAGTTCGGTTGGTGTATGTTAACAATTCGTGATTGGTTTGTACATTTACTAAATCGATCATAGTTAGTCGGGTATGACTTGGTTGGAAAACAAACTACAACCAAAGGGAAGCTCACCCGTAGTAGATACAGTTGGATTGAATTTGTACACCAACCTTCATGATTCGTTTTTTTTGTAAGGACCAAACGAAAGGTAATGTAGAGTTGAAGGACTAAAATAGAGAATTTAAACCTAAAACATTTGGATATTGGTATTGAAAAGCCCAAGTCCCAAGTCCTAAGTCCGTTACTAAGCCCAGAAGCAGTGGAAGGAAGGTTGAAGATGAACCAACCCACTTCTCCATAACAACGTTGCCAAGTGATCGTCTTCAACAATTTCAAAACCTTTTGAGCTCCATTTTTTCAGACCCTTCGAATTTCAGTATGGCAGCGTATAGAACTGACGACGATTACGATTATCTCTTTAAAGTTGTTCTCATCGGTGACTCGGGTGTGGGTAAATCCAATCTTCTCTCCAGGTTTACGCGTAATGAGTTCAGTCTTGAGTCTAAATCCACAATCGGTGTTGAATTCGCCACTCGGAGTATTCGGGTTGATGACAAGATCGTCAAGGCGCAGATTTGGGACACCGCTGGACAAGAAAGGTTTGTCAATGAGTTGTTTTTTACTTCCATGATTCTGATGGACTCTGGCATTGTCTTGGTGTGGATCTTGATCACTTTATTTTATGTTTCTTTATTGAGATCTAATGTTATAATTTAAGATTTTTATGTTTTAACTTAATTGTTGGGAAAGTGGGGAGGGATTTATAGGGATTTTGGGTGTGTTCTTATGTTGTTGGGGATCTGAAAATAAGTAGCTTTCAGATATTGATTATCACGGATTGCTTGCTTGCTTCTTGCGACGATGATCGCGTTATTGTAACTGGAGTTTCTGGGATTACGTTTTTACTTTTTTAGATACCTTCAGTCTCAAGAAATTTGATATGAATTTTGGAGTTGTGAATTTTTTTATCGATAATGGGATGTCACTATCGATTTTCACGTGGGACCTCATTTCCTAGAGTAGTCTGAATTCTCTCTTTAAAATAATAATCTGGATCTGATTAGAGAATAATGCTTGTTTGTGCCCAGACAAAATCTGAATTGTATTGTTATAGAAATTTTAAAAGTAGTGTTGGAAATTTCGGTTGAATTTCTTCATGGATGTCATGCCAGCATTTCTGTTAAATGAAATTGTTCTTCTTTCCTTTGGATTGTAGTGTGATTTTGCCTCTGTGCGTTTCCATCCTCGGTCAGCCTGTTTTGATTTGTTTGTTTCCTCATTTTTTAGCAAGGTGGTTTTATTTCCTATTACCATCATGCATCATGTTATTTTTGTATATACTTCCTGGATCATATTGAAATTAAAAAGAGCCTCGTTACATGTTTAACGCCATCATCTTAGGCTCGTTACCAAAATGTAGTATGCAAGGCTTGCCTTTTCTTTTAGTATGTGTGTGTAAATTTGGCAATGTTGAAGCCTGGATGAGTAATACTTAAGACTTTAGAGTGTTGTAGAGATTTCATGATCCCTTAGTGAAATAGTTAGATCTCTTATATGCTTCTTTTTGCCAGATACCGTGCAATCACGAGTGCATACTATCGAGGAGCTGTTGGTGCATTGCTTGTCTATGATGTCACACGACACGTGACATTTGAAAATGTGGAGAGATGGCTGAAAGAGCTTAGGGATCATACTGATTCAAATATTGTGATAATGCTAGTTGGCAACAAGGCAGACTTGCGACATTTGCGTGCTGTATCAACTGAGGATGCCCAGGCCTTTGCAGAGAAGGAGAACACATTCTTCATGGAGACATCTGCCCTTGAGTCTCTGAATGTCGAGAATGCTTTTACCGAAGTGCTAACCCAAATCTATCGTGTAGTTTGCAGAAAAGCACTTGAAATTGGAGAGGATCCCGCAGCATTGCCTAAAGGACAAACCATTAACGTCGGAAACAAGGATGATGTTTCTGCCATGAAGAAAGTTGGTTGCTGCTCTTCATGATATCATCATTTTGAATATTAGGTACATCATCAAAAAGGAGTAAAAGGATGAGTTCATTATGATATGTCTTGAATTTCCACTCCTGGATTTGCTCAACAAACATTTACTTTATGGTCATTTTGTATGGTGATGGAGAGCTTCTCGGAGGGTTGGATTCATATTTCGAGTCTTTTGAAATTGACACCTCTTCTTATTGTCAAATTCCTTGTACTTTCTTGTCCAAGCTCACTCTCTTTTATTGTTTTAATTTTTGTAATGCCCCATAGTTTTAATTGTACCAGATTGTTCTAGATATAGAGAGATCTGTTAAACTGAAGTTGTATGTACGTAAATGTTCAGTTGTTCAATGGGAGCAGATTTTTTTTAGTTTCTTCAATTTTGCATATTACGAGGTATTATGTTTTATTCCTCCACAGAATTCATTTTACTTACCAACTTTCCCTTCCCCAAAACCAAACTATCCTTGAAGATATTATACTATAAAGACTGTTAACTAAAATTAGTTGATGTGTGCATAAACGAAGAGACAAGATTCTGTCCTACTAGGTTTTCTTATGTTTCTTTTTTTATCAAAGTGGCATTTGGTTTTAGTCTCTCTTCAAATTCAACTTGAATTGTTAAAATTTGTAATGAGAAGTGATTCAAATTTGATCCTCTCCACTAGGCCTACAGAACCCAAAACCTAACCTTACACATTGATGAAGATCAACAAAGGATGCCAAAATCACAATATAGTCCTAAAAGGATAAAAGCTATGTTTAACATAACAAAATACTGAATAGACAGAAAGTCTAACATTTCACATGTACAGTTTCACAATATAAACACAACTATGTACAAAAATGCATTCACAGTTTAAGAAACCAACAAAATAAAAACGAGTTGGAGTCTTATTGTTGTATATATGTGCAAAACATTTACAAACGTTCGATATAGTTTAAACCAATCATTGTTTGATCGTCAATGAACAGCGAAGCCGTAACTCAACTGTTCAAAATCAGCCCAATCCATTCATCTTGTCAATGCCTCCGATTTGCAGACTGGGCAAACGTTTTTTATGAGCAGCCATTGTTTTAAGCAATCTGCATGATAATAATGTTTGCAATCAAGGATTCCAATCTTTGTCCCGTCGTCGATGACATCCTATTAATCCATTCAGGCCACATTTTAAACGATAATCGCTATCAGTTACATATAGTCCAAATAACTTTTTTTTAAAACACAAGCAGGAAGTATATTGATGAAGTTACCAGGCATATGGTGCATGAATTTGTTTCCTCGTTCATAGAGGTTGTGCCGACTTCTAAATTCACATCCCTTGCAGATGGTATAGAAATCCTTGTCTTCAGTTGACTCATAATTATTTCCTCAGACAACCCAGTTCCGACGTAGCCAATCCGTTCTTCTAATTCAAGAAGCTCCTATACATTGGTATTAAGCATATTTTTATATTAATAAAATTAAAGTTCTTCAAACCTGAAAATGAGAATTATTTCACCTCATATGACAAGTTTTCAATATCCAGGCGCATATCTCTGTATGTATCAGAACCTCCTATATCATTGGAGTCTGAAGCTGAAGCTGACGCCCGAGCCCAACGTACAGAGAATTCCTGCATATACCAAATTCATCTCATCTCATCCCATCAAATTTATCAATATGATATTAGCATGAATTAATAAAATAATGCAGAAATATAAATTCGTATAACAGAGGCAAAAATATAGAAAAAATAGTTACATCCTCCTCTGGAACTCTCAGTTGATATGTTGAACGGCGTCGAAACATTGTCTCTGGATCGACACAGCTTTGATGAAGATTATATGTTATGTGGTCATTAAATGGAAGATCTCTTGTATGCCTAGGCTCTAGCTCTGAATACTGGTGCATGATCCCATAAGCAGAACTCAAAGGAACCCTTGGTGTAGTAGCTGCTGCTTGGGGATGTAAACTGATATTTTGGCCTCTTTGTCCTTGCAAGTGTGCCTGTGGTAGTGGAACACGATGACTCAAATGCTGGATTATTGTGGAAGGAGGATGCTGAAAATTTGGAGAACTCATCCCAGACATTTCACTAAAACTATGAATTCCTGAATTAAAACTTTCTGAAAAGCCTCTAATCCCACTGTCCCCTGTCAAGTCGTGAATTGCAATAAACACCAACGTAGTTTAAACTATAATTGACAGTAGAACTCAACATTATACTTCAACACAGCATCTCCTAGCATGAAAGTAGTTTGAAAAGAAAAACTTCTAAAGTTCCAGCAACCTAAATGGAAGAAGGGGTAGCATATCTGAAGAAAAATCTTTCATGTAACTATGCAACCAATTTCCTCCTGAGAAATAGTTACAAACAAAAATTGGAGAAAAACACAAAAAATGCAATAAATAGATGAACAATCGATCCTTTTTAATAGAATGAAGAAGAAAAATATACCATGAATAGGGAAACCACTAGGAGCTTGGTTCCAGGTCCAAGTGCTTCGATCTTCAAAGTTCAAATTTACAGGGTGGTCTAACCAAAGAGCATTGTTAGCTGGCTGTTGGTGCTGAACCATTACGTCTCCTCTAATGAAATGGCTACGAGCATGGCCATGTATTAAATTAAAAGGTGCATTTAAAGACTCGAAGCTTGCTGAACTATTGGGACCCTGGAAACTCACAGGGAACCCTTCAGAAAATCTTCTCTTGTACGGAAATCCACCTTCAATAAAATGACTATTCCTGGCATATGTATCTGCAGGATTTCCAATCAATCCATTTCTAGGCGATGGGAAATGCTGATTGTAATTACCATATGGTGAGGTCAGATAAGAACAGGGATTGACAGCAGTTGTGACCTGTAAATCTTGAGCACACTGAACCCTAGAACCATTGTGTTGGCTCACTCCATAGAGTATGGCGCCATTAGCATGCTCAGGTAGATGTTGAACATCAGGATTCATTGAGTTTCTGGAAGCTGTTACCATCGAATGGCTACTCCACCGTGAGAAGGCTCCCTGGCTAGAAAGAGAAAGCTCTGGAAGAAGACTTGGTTGATCTAATTCCATATCCATTGCTGGAGGTGTATGACAAGGGACACGAGTGCTTTCCCTTATGTCCATGAAAGTGCAGTTATACCTACTCTCAAAACCAAAAATATGTTTAACATTAGTATTCTGTTGTATGATATCAACAAGCAACATCAAACTTCTCAGATAAGAAAATTCACTCGATGAACTCATTTTATTAAAATGATGGGAGATTGAATGTGACAAAGAGAACCATCTCAAGAATAAAAGTACTGAAAATAAGCAAACTTACCTTTCCATATGAGAGAAAAGATAAAAACCTTGCAAGCATAACAGATGCTTAAACAAGTAGAAATTTTACTAATGCCAAGGAATATGAATTATACATCATGGAAAAATTGCACATTGGCACAAGCTTCTCAAGCACTAATAAGGAGATAAAGATCAGCACGTCATTGTGAAGAAAAGTAGTGGGGAAAAGGTAACATGAGCAAGCACCCAAAAAAAACTTTGATGCATCTATTAACCACCAGTACTTTAGGATATCATGTATTTACATTACTTTGGGAGTGTTTTCATTACTCCAACCACAAAACCTTTACCCATTTTCTAAATCCATGGGAGATAATCAACAGGTTTTTGACTTTTCAACATCCAACATCATTCCTAAGATTTATCCACAAAACTGCCAACAATCCCCATTCTTTTCGTCTCACGATGTTCCAATAAAATTACCCTTATCCTTATCTTCAATGCCTAGGATCAATATACAGGAAATATTGGGTAGTGAAATTTTGAAGGACAGAAAAAAAAAAATACAATTGGGAGGTTTTATGAGAGAATACACACAATCAATATAAAAATGTTATTATAAATTTCACCAAATTCTATATTTATATGAGTAGGCAGGTGGTACAGAAAATGAATTTTATTAAACAGCTTCTACTCAAAGTCCACGCAAAACTCACAAACAACTTAACATTAACAACATCTTAGTTAAAAAATGTACAATGCATACTAAAATGCAAAGCCAACAACATTCCATCCATACCCATCAACGTTTTCATAAATCCCACGAATAAGGCTTTCAGTAATACAATCTTGCTCGTTGCCCCATCAATTAAAACCCGTAAAAAACAAGGGAAAGAAAACAAAACTAAGAGGGAAAATACCCAATGCTCACAATCATACGCCACTAAGTTTGGCATATTCATCAATTTGGAAGAAATCAGCACCAAACTCCAACAGTTACCAAGAAATCAAAGAAAGGGTATGAAATAAATTGACCTCAAAGATAACGAAAATCAGTAACTAAGCGCAGCAAAAGGGGAAAAAGCAAAGATAGAATCGGTAAAACAAGAGAAAAAGAGCGACATGGGAGAAGGAACTCACAGTAAATGGGTATGATCGGCGAGAGAGAGTGTGTTGTTGAGAAGTTGTAGATGGGTATTTGTGAATTTAGTCAATCAATAGCATCAAAACGTCCCTCTCCATTTCCCATTTTCTCTTCCAGAATTAGATTTCTGATTGGACTCAGCCAACTGTTTTTCTTGTGCCCAAAAAAAGAATTGTAATTTATCACTTCATTTAACCGCATGCCTTTTCTTTGAATTAAAAAATATATATATATAATAAACTTAAAATTTTGGATTTGGATTTCATGACTATTTAGTCTTTAAAGTTTTAAAATAGATATTTTAGTCTCCACGTTTGTTAAATACTTTTAAATAGTATTTAAGTTTAAGATTGAAAATGGTGTATGCCATTAGCTATTAGATATATTTGTACTAAAAATAGATATGTTTTGAGTAAATCTTTAGTCGATTACGAATATTTGATATAATTGCACGTTGATTAATGGAAATCATCCCTTTAATGAAATGTATGGTATAAAAAAGGTGTAGCGACTATACTACATTCGAGATGGATAGATGGTCAATAACCTAAGAGAATAAAGTAGGATAATTATATTAGACTTTATATTTTCCTAAAAGATAGAAATAAATGTCTTTTCATAAAAAGTAAGGTAGATTGAATTGTCCATACCAAACAAAACAGGTGAGAAAGAAGGCTCATAATCTCATTGTAAGTGTGGAGTGGTATAAAGGTTAAGTAAGGTCTTAGCCTTTCAGTATTATAACAAATCCACCCAATTTGTCTTAGTTTGACATAAAAATCAAGTGGTGCTAAATCCACCCAATTTGTCTTAGTTTGACATAAAAATCAAGTGGTGTCTAGCAACCAGCACACTGATCCTAAGTATTTCCTTTCAATCTTTGACATTTCTTTCCGATATTGCAATTGTTGTATTAAAAAACAAAAAATGGAACCATTATTTCACTTTTAACTATATTATTCACTTTTAAACTTAAAATCACAACATTAGCACAATATTATTCACTTCAACATCAATAACCAGTAATTCTTTTCGAGCCTGAAGATCAAAATTTTGGCCAAGAACACAGACCAATAGCTTCACTCATAATAAAGAATGGAACTCATGCCCTCAAATGCCTGTAATAAATACTCATTCTAAGTTCTATACTAACATGTTAACACATTTTCGTAAGATCTAAGTCGGATTAAGATATTAGGAGTCTGATTGATCATTCAAAACCTCCTCCATCCTTGGATTTCTTTCTTGGCTTGCGTTTTTTCTGCTTCAATTTAAGCTTTTGTTCAGCTTTAACACTCTTTTCCCACTCTTTTCTTTTCTTCTGATAGAGCAGCATTGCAGAACGAGCATCTTCTACCTACAAAAGAAAGTTACATCCAAATTTCACAAATTTATCAAAACAAAATGTCCCATGAAAACATATCAATAATATTGGAAACCAAATGGATAAATTCATTGCAAGCTCTTGGCATAGATAGTAATAGAGGAAGCCAGAATGATATATATATGGATTCCCAGAATTTGCAAATTGAGGTCCAGATATGGTACTTAATTTCCACCAAGATGGGAGATCATGGATCTGAGGATGAATCCAAGTAACATGGTTGTAAAGTAAAGTAGGACGCTTGGAAGTTGTAACATGGAGGTTAAGTGGGGCCCTTGTAAGTTGTAACTACCATAAAATATCAGGGGTAGCATAATTTTTTCGGTTAAATTATAAGTTTAATCCTTATATTTTCAAGTTTATGTCAGTCTCTCGAGAGATAAGTGTTGAACTCTCAACTCTATAATATTAGGTTATTCACATAGAATATAAAATTAGAAGTGGCTTGAACCCACTCTATTTAAGTCCCTTTATTATTTTCATGACCCTTATTGACCATTAGGTCAACCCAAGTGGTTATATGATCAATACCCCGATTTCTCTCCAGTTTAACAAAAGAGACTAGAAATGTAAAAGACGAAAAGATCAGAGAACTTACAGGACAATGCTCCCCGTTTTGGATCTCAACACTAAGAAACTCGGCTGCAAGATGGCGAAGAGCTCTTTTACATCCTTCCCTGTTTCATCAAACATTTGAGAATTGATTAATTTCAAAGTAGAACTTAAAAGGTGGAAGTTATAAATTAAAATGGGGAGCAAAATTATTACTTCTGAAAGAATTGGTACTCGGAGGTGTCTCTCACGTCATTCTTGGGATGACTCAAGAGTAATGCCTGTCAAATCAATGAGAACTTTAATATAACTTTTCAGGTTTATACTTCAAACCATTTTAATCTAAATACCTTAAGATCATTACGCAAGGCATGGCCAACAAGAAGCTTTCCTTTAATCAACTCTGCAACTCTCTTCTGGACAGTTGGAAAATCCTTAGCTGATATTTAAAAAATTAAATCAATAAGTTAATGACATTTATGAAACCTAAATTAAAGCAACGAATATAAATCCTAACTGGAAATCGGAGGATGACAGACTGATTGGGAGCAAGAAACCTTAAAAATTCAAATCCCAGACCATCATTAATCAACCTACTCAAAATTCCACTTGTATATTAGTGCAAAGCATTAATTTTCTAACAGATATAATGGTATAATCACATAACTAGAAATTAGAGTCTTCAACATTGTTAAAACTTTTTAAGGAAACAGCAGAGTAAACAATAAAATATACATATTAAAAGAAAGAAGGAAAGCAAATGAGACCTTTCTTCAAGTCGCAGGGTCTTATGCCACTAATTTGGGTCCGAAAGTCAACCACACGATCTATCGGGCGTACAAACTCATCGTATATAACATTCCCCCATTTGTTTACCTGCCATTAATTGGCATTACTGTTAGCAACTAATAATATAGAAAAGTTAAACGTCATGCTTTGTTACTCTAAGAAGCCGCTACTTATGAGAATGCAAGTTGAACTATCAACCCCTCCAAAAAAAAATTAACAATAATAATAATCCATCCTCTTTATTGATTGAAGGAGGTGTAAAGAGGCTCTCTCTCTATGTGCATGCAAAAAAACCAAATACATGGACACAAATAACAGGTGATCAAATTAAAAAAGGAATGAATACCAGTGTAACTCGTCCAAGGGCACTTTTGTTACCTTGACCCACGCCAACCATTTCACAATCCATAGCTACTTCATCTGTAAGACTGGCAAAAGTATAAAGTCAGTACTATCTTCAAACTGCGTATAACATTCAATTTTTGCCAAAGATTACAAAAGCAGGGATCAAGTAACTTTGAGCTTTTCTCTTTCTTTCACTCAACTTCTTGTTTTTTTTTTTTTTTTTTGGACAAGTGAAGAACTTAAAGTTAAATCTTTGAACTATAAGAAGATGTAGTACTACAATGTATTTCACAATTTGCCATTTGCCAATACTACAGGATTAGAAGCCGTACAAAGAACTTGATATGTCTAATTCCAAGTGCAATCATAATTTTATAGCATAATTTAGTCACATGAACTTGCTACTTATGATAATCGAGGATTGAATTATCATTAAGCATTTATCAATACCTCTCCAGTCGTTGGTGATTAAGTAATACAATTAGAAATATTTTCAATTTGCATCTAAAGTAAGTGGACAACAATTTACAACGTTCTTCAAGTAATAAAAAATTATTCTAAGAGATTACCTAAAGTCATCATTCACCGGAATGAGAATATTCTTCTGGGAATGATTTGACTCCAAATCAGACCTTTCCTTGCGTTTCCCTGTAAACTCATATCGTACTAGTTAACTAAATCACTACATTATGACAACAAAAGCTACGTGGATTCGTCAGAATGTAACCAAAAAAAGAACTTGTTTGGTTATTCTAACTATTTCGTGAACAAAGAACTTCCAAATAAAATAATAAGAAAACCCAAGTTTCCTAAAATCAAAAGCACACTATCTCAAACGACGATTGCAGCAAAACCCACTTCTCAATTTATTTGTTTGAACTAGTGAGGCTCATACAATCACATAGAAGTAAAGAAAATAGGATCGACAGAGTTCGTCGAACAAGAGCACGAAAGTTCATAATGCTCTGTAAACGGGAAGCCACTTTGAACCAAGTGGTAGAAGAAGAACTCTTACCTAGAAGGGTCTTTGATGAAGCATCGGATTTCGGGACAGTCTTCGAATGATTTGAACCATGGGGGTTCAGCTTCTGCAGGATCAAAATAGATAGAAATCAGTGATGGAAAGAGATGGGAAAACAAGGAATGGAGGGAAGAAGAAGAAGAAGAAGTACTTGTTGGAGTAGTGCCCAATTGGGGTTGAGTAATTTGGGTTTAGGGTTCTTCTTGAGCTGAGATTTCATAATGTTGAAACTCCCACTTTGATGGCCGAGCCGCCGCTTCGGTCGTCTTCTCTCCCGGTGGCCCTAAACCGGAAACGAAGGGAAAGAAAGGAGGGCTCTAATTTTTAATTTTTCATCATTTAAAATTATTTTCGTTTTTATAATCTCACATTATATCAGTTTTTACCTTTTTTTTTTTCTTAACTTTTGGATTTTAATTTAAATCTCTCAACTATTGCAAAGACTTTAAAAATTGAACTCAATTCATTAAGTTTAGATTTTGAATTATATATTGACACATTTATTAATAAAAATTTAAATATATACAACCTTCCTAATTTAGAGTTTAAATTGAATGTTGTCCAAAATTTTAAAATTGTATGAGAAGCTTATAACTTTCAAGTTTGTATTCCATACTTCTTATTAGAATATTTAGAATATAATATTTGGAAGGTGTGGTTGCAAATATAACCATTAGATTCAAAATAATCAAGTATATAGCGACATTTTAAAAAATTTATAAATATAGCAAATCTATCACACATAAATAATGTTGCAAAAATTACTGGTCTATCAGTGATAACCATAAAGGTCTATCAATCAAAGAAGTCTATATGTTATAGATTTTGTTATATTTACAGTTTTTTAAAAATGTTGCTATATACTTAATTATTATTCCTAAAATTATTGTACCCTATTTGTAAATAACCATATTGGTTTTGGTTGGAACATTTTCTCACATATCTAAAAATATTTGGATAACATTGTTGTTTTGTAATATTTTAAATTTTAATGCTTTAAATCTTATTTTGATCTCTAAACTTTGTGTTTGTTTATTTTCATTTCTAAAAGTTTTTAAAACGTTTGTTTGTATTTGTTTTATTTTCATCCCTAAAGTTTTTAAAACGTTTGTGTTTAGTCTCTGAATTTTTTAAAAAAACTTACGTTGATCATTGTCGTCAAGAGCTAACTCTTTAGGAAATGATGATGAAATCTATATATTTGGATGACTAGATTCTAGATTTATCATATTAATTAAATTTATTAATTGTGTGAATGTTTATCTACACCTTAGAACTTATTGAAATATGAGATGTTCATAACTTTATTTTTTTAGTTTTATTTCACATCATCTCGGATGCTAACACCAATATGCGAGTTCTATTTTATCTTTTTATTCTACTCAATGCACATATGGTTTGCTTTAAGATTTCAATTTTTTTTATTTAAAAAAAAAAAAAAAAAAAAAAACATAAATGGTGTTGGAGTCGGGGGATGTGAGAGATCTGAGTTTTTGAGAGAGAAAAGAACAAAATTAGTTAAAAGAACAAAATTAGTTTTTTGGTTTATTTGATTAGGTTTATTTGTTGGCATAAAAAAATTTATAGAATAAATTAGCAAACTTTCTTGGTTATTTATCCATTTAATTAATATGATTAATCTAGAGTTTAGTCATCCAAATATTAAAAGCGCCTTATCATTCAATTAAAGATTTAACATAATCCTAAAGGCAATGACCATGTAAGCTATTTTTAAAAGTTTGGGAATTAAAACAAACATTTTTAAAAGATTTAAAAACCAAAATAAGACAAAATACAAAATTAGGGACCAAAATAAGATTTAAACTTACTTTGATTTCATTAAGAATGCTATTATGATTATTTGTTTTTATTAATTTGGACGTGTGAGCGTATGTGAAAAAAAAATTGTTAAGAAAGTAAAATGAGGATGCCCTCAATACATGAAACCTTAAAATTCATATTTCTAAATGACATCTAAAACTCTCCCTATGTTCTTCTAAAATGCCTAAAAATCACCAAAAAAAAAAAAAAAAAAACAAATGTTACTTCAATAGAATTTTAATTTCATGAAATTGAACCTGACAATTGTGGAATTTTTTAGCCTCTAGTCAAATTTCATTATATATATAAACAATGTAAGAACTTCACGAAACTCACAAATTTCAACTAAATTCTAACTCTAATGTTATTCATTAAAATCTTAGCAATCTGGTACATATAATATATCTATGTTTAATAATCCATTAGTTAAACACATTTGAGAATACGATTTTCTTTTAATGATATTTCAAATGAAACCTTTAAACTTCAAATTTAGAATTGCAACATATTTCATCTGGTCAAATTTCAACACTTGAAACACATCAGAACTGAATTGACAGATGCATCTACAATTCATGAGATCGAAGTATCTATTTTAAGACATCCATTCCATGGATCATCCAGACAAATATGGAAGATAACTTGCTGAAGATAGCCATCACTAAATACGGTTCTCAAAAAGAAACTTAACATGTTGAGGAGATTTAGGATTCCTTCGCGCAGTGACTTGCAAATGTGCTCCATCACCAACCATTCTCTGCAACACTCTCACGATGTTCTTTGTATCATCTATACCAAGATGATGGCTTCCCACCAAGGGCATTTCGAGTTGTCTCATCATTGTCGCCATTCCCGTTGCCTACCAATTACCAACCAAAGTAAACAACTTCATCAATAATTGGTCGTGTAAGATCCGATCTTAGAGAAACTAAACAAATTATGGAGTGCAGCGAACTATAGCAGCTAAAGCAATCAATTACATTATTATGTTATGTGTAAGTATGACAGAGAACATCATTTTCATTCAAGTCTTTCCCGTGTGGAATAATGAATGTTGAACTCTGTTTTGATCATTCTAAACCAATGTATTGTGTTTTCCAATGCTTGTGATATAATCTATACAAGCAGTTGAAGAAAAGCGAAACGATCAGCAGCAGATTGATTTCGTAATTCTGACTCCTAAAAGTAAAATAATGTGTTTCTCTCTTGACAACAGAACAATAAAGCCACTCAAGATGCTACGAACTGTTATTTTGACAGGATTGTTGTACCTTTTTTCCGTAAAAGTTAAGATAGACATCTTTAATGTTGATCCACTCCATAAAATAGTCAGGAAGTTTCATCTTAGACACGTTACATTGATGTGGGACCTGAGTTTTGATATCCCAGTTGCCACTGGTAGGAGTAAAGAGAAAATAAATCATTAGATAATCAAAACTAACGTTATAAAAGGGTGAAAAGACCCAGTGGTTGCTGGGCAAACTCCTGATAGACATACCACATTAAAAATATAAAGAAATGAACAATTTAGGAAGGAACATAAAAGTAGATCAAGAAAATGAGGTTTGCCATGTCACAAATGCCGCTCGATGAAGAACACCGCTCAGATCCTTTCTCCATAGCTGATGCTGAACCAGCCAATCCTCGAACTGTTGAATAACATCCTTGTACAGTATGGCTGTGTCATGCCAGACACTGTGAATTATAATATGGAACTATCAGCTAGTAAAGAAAAGTTGCATTAGAATATTAACGGGAGGTGTCAACATACTGCAGAAAAATTTGTCCTACCAAATTAACATTGGACATGTACATCAATACGTCATACAATTAGATTGTGAAAATCCAAAAGTCTATCATGGCCATGATTGACGGTTGATCAATAATTCAGAACTAAATGAATTCACAATAATGTCAAACATTATAAAGCCTTCCCCACACAAGACTAGAAGCCTACCGGTCAACTCCAAACTTGCCATATTTTCCTTCAATGTATTCATTTATTCTTTGTTCACTCATTCTTGATGGCCTAACAAACCTGAGGAAGGATTTAAAGCAATCGTCAGCAAACATGGCAACAAAAAAGGAAAAAGTATAAATATCTTGTTCTTAATCACCCAAAGAACTTGTTGAGATTCTTGAAAGTTAAATCATTTTGCATGATTGGGTTACAAACATAACAAGCCGATCAATGACATCTGTCATCCATACTTATATTACTCATATGCCCATCAGAAATGTAAGGTAAAGGGGTAGTAAGGCATCAGTATCTAATATCTTAGTGCGGATACTCAGGTAATTCCTTTTATATTCTCTTTGAGATTATATTGTCTATTAAGAAGAAAAACAGGTAACGGGAAAATATAGAGATCCATAAAATATACAATCTGCCAAGTGAAAAAAGAAATTGATGCATAACCAGTAGCAAAAATGAGTACGTTATAAAGAAGCATGTAGAACCTGTGGAAAAAACCTGTCACACCCATCGTCTTGGCATTTACTAATATGACTGGAAACTCAATAATTTCAACTTTACCCTCCAAATCAAGCACCAGAAAATAATCAACGTCTTGAGTTCGCATATGGTTTGACCTAGCAACATCTACCTGAAGCTCCCTGGAGATATCATGATTGAACTTCTTTATGTGGAGTGGATCATCCATCTACACAACAGAAGACTAAATATCTAAATTTTTCTGCGAAATTTCAGCTGGGGAAATCCATGAAAACCATCTGAACACACAACATAAGACAAGAGCCTGATCAAATGTGAAAAATGGTTGTACATTCGTAAACTTTTATAGAATTCCAATATTTCCTATTTTGTTCAGATGGGATACAGATTAACCGATTTTAGAATTAAAACGATATGTTGATTACCTTACCCGTCTAATTCTCAAACTATGGAGTCCCTAATAAAAAATTAACTACTAGACAGCTTAACACGCAGCAAAAACGAGCAAAAGCTCTGTGAGGAATATCGTCGAACAAGTGGTGTACAACGCCAAACCAACAACTTAGCATCCACAGTCAAGTAGAATCTTCAATCATTTCACAAAATGGGAGAAAATAAAACATAAAAGCATTCGAAAAATGCGCATGCTACAACTAAAACCAGAATTGAAAAATACCATTGTGCACCTGCCATGGGTGAAATACAAACACGTGGGCCTCCAACGATTATCCGCCACATCGGGGAATTCAGAGGGAGCTGAAGAAGATGGTTCGTGGGATAAGGGGAAAGCTGAATGGCATCGGATAGAGAAAGGTGTGCGAGGAGAAGAACAAATTGAGGAAGAGAGAGAGACGGGAAGCAGAGGATGACATGGGATTGAGTAGAATGATGAAAGCTTAAGCAGCGAAGCTCTCAGAAACATCGAACTGAAATGAAGGGAAGTGAGTGGATTATGTACAGTGTACACTCCGACGGTCGACCAGAGCCGGGGAAGACGACGGACGTTAGAGTGGTCGAATTCTGGAGCAGCAAATCCGAGGGCTATTACCCAAAATTATTTTATTTTTATTTAATAACGGCTTAATTTTGATCTTTAGTTTTCAATTTTATTTTATTTTCTTTCAACTTTTGTGTGTAATAAACCTATAAATTTTTTATTTTATTTTCTCTAAAGAAAATTGACAAAATACAAAATTCACATTTTTGGTTTTAGTTGTTTTTTTATATATATATTTTTAATGGTATTATGATAAATAAACAAAAATTTAAAACTAATTGATTTTTAGATATAATTTGAATTTTGTATCTAATGTACAATTTTGTGTACAGAAAATTAAATTGTAAAATAATCAAAAGTTGGGAGACTATACTATAATTTTGAAATTGCATGAACTAAATAATACAAATTTCAAATTTTAGGAAATATTTTGATTAAAAAATTGTAAATTTCAAATAAATCTATTTTAATTATGAATTATTTTAAAATGACTAAATTGTTTAAATGGTGAAGGTTTGTAAATAAATATAAAGTTTGGGGAATTGACAAAAATGACCCTCTAACTTTATGTTTGGACAATTTTACTCTCTTTTATAAACTTGATTTTTTTTTTTTTTTGGATGAAGAAAGTGAGGTAAGAAAACGAAACTTAACTTATTAAATTACTTTTTCTACTCCTTCTACTCTATATTATACTTCAATGTCCATTTTTCGATGTTTGGATTTTCAATTATGAAAATTATAGGTTTTGATATTACCATAATTGTTTTTCATAGCATTTTCAATATCAAAATTTTGCATACTTTTCTTTCATGACTATAATTATTCTTAAGAAAAAAAAGTCTAATTATACAATTGTCTAAAATATTTTATTGTTTAATATAAATGTTATTTAAGATTAGCATTTCATTCCCTCAAAACCTACTAAATATTAAAAATAAAAAATAAAAAAATTTTAAAAAGAAACTATTCTACAAAAATATTAGAAAAAAATGGTTGTCAAGCAAATTAGTTACTCTTTTTCCACTTTTAGCCATAATTTAATATAAACAAATCTCGTAAAATTATAAAAGGGAAAAAAAAGTTGATTGAACAATAGTCAAATGAAGCAAATTAATTAATTTCAAAATAATTCAAACAAAATTAGGAAGCAAAGTTCATTTAAAATATCACCATATAAATTGGTTTTCAAAAGGATCTCTTTCCCCAAAATAAGACTTCAAGGGGCCAAAAATATCAATTGCCCCTAAAGTTTACATTCTACTCCATAAAATGGATAAAATGTAGTTTGTTTTATTTTGATTAAGGCCACAAATTCAATGTACATACCACCATTTTTTACTCAACATATAAAGGGCAATGACAATTTGTCAATGAAGCCATATTTCTCCATTCAACTCGAGACGATATAGACAAACTATAGATACCATATACATCCCAACTAGCTCAACTTACCAACCAAAACATTTGATCCAGAGACTGGGACAACGCCAATAAAGACAACAAAATGTAAAGGAGGAAAAGAAAGCAATTCAGTGGTGCTAATCTGCATCAAGATCTGTGAAATCCTGTATTCTCCCAGAATGCCTAGACATCTTTCGTAGTTCATCGATTTCAATCTCTAAGAATGGATCAAGCACAACCTTATCAGGCTGCAGCATCTTAGGACAGGCTGCAAGGACAGAGAGGTCAAGTGAGACAAGTCAATGTAAACATTCTGTATCAGTATATGTAATGTTGTAGATCCGAATACCTGCAACCGGGCATTGAGCGCGAGATTTCTTGGAATTAAGGTACTGCATTATGGCTGCCTTTTCGTATATGTGCTTGCATTCCGCACTACAAATTGCATAAGGTAGAGACATAAAGAGACTTAATAGAAGTGCTTAAATGCACTATGTCCCACGCTTGTACTGATCCATAACAAAAACCATGGAAAAAAAGGAAAAAGAAAACAAGAGGGCCAAATCCATGGGAATGTACCTTCTCCGCAACCTAAAACAATTACTTGTACAAAGAACAAAAATATAATTTCAAGACTCAGCTCAGAAACATAAGAAGAAGAGGAAGAAGAAGATCAAAGTAGCAGACTAGTTCAGTCCATTTTCTTTTTTCATGCACCTACTTCAAAGTAGCACACCGAATGGAAGGGCAGATTTCTTTTTCACTAGTAACAGAAAGAATTCCAATTCTTTATCCTTCATCAAAATATATTAGTTGCAATGTACCTGCGAACGGGTTCTGCTAATTCAGTGACAGGCTTTCCACTTAACGGGCAAGTGACATTCAATAGATTACACTGAGTACTGGTCATCACAACGTCTTCCTGCTCCTCACCTGCCATAGGTTGTCCTGCATGGTGAACATTCTGCAGGAATAACGTGGAGATAGGCTAAAGCATTGGGAAGAATTAAATCTACAACTGGAAGATAAATAAAATGCTTTCTAAACATTTGGAAATTGCAAAAAGAGGTATAATAGTTTCTCTTCTTTACTACTCGTATACTGTCTTTTGGGCATTTTCACAGTTTCGGGCTAGTTATTGCATAATCAGATCCGATAAGAAAAGGGAAATATTGTCCCCTAGCTTTCTGATCTATTTTCTTCTGGATGCCAAGGCCCATCCAGGCGAAAAAGAGATGAAGATGCATACCCAAATAGCTTCTCTAAATTGCCGAATTATAGGATGGTTCGCAAAATTTGAAGATGAATTTTCGCTGACTTTTGCAACTTCATCGTCAAGTAGTTTCTTAAAATCTGTCAACTTTATATCAACATAAAATATAAATATTGCATCTGGAAAGGAAAGAACCCACACAATGAAAATTAAGAAAAGAAAGTGTAGTGGAAAATTCAGCATGGAAAGAGATTTAAGCACCTCTTCTTTTGGTTCATATGTATTTCCAACCGACTGAATTGCAGATGAAAAGTTGTTACAGTTTTCATACGCACTCAACAGCTCAACAATAGATTTTTCAAGCTCCTTGACCTAAAATCATTGGTTAAGAGTTCCAATCAACAGTGATTCACAATTACCCATAGATTGGATCTAATAGACAGAAGCAGAAAATCCACCTAAAAGTGCATATGGTATAGAAATTAGATAAATGTACACCTACTGAAAATAATATCAAAATTTGTAAGCAAGGATTCAGTTCAGTAAATCTTATACATATCATGGCATCCACAGAAAGTCTGTCAAAAACAAAAATGTTTAAAATCACCAAATAGAAATAAGAATTTCAAATATTTGAATTTCAAACGGTTCGACAAAGTGGCTGGTTTATAATGAAAGTCCCAACAAGATAGATGTGCAGCATATTGTATACAATCTGCTATTTCATTTTGAATTAACTAAGAAAAAAAAACTCCAGAAATGTTTAAAATCCTAAGAACATATTTGAAATTTATGTAGACTTTACTTCTTTGTATTTTATTACAAGATCTAATCCTAATCCAACAACATTCTTTTTCTAAGTAACAAATGGAAATCATTTGTGATGCTCGAAATTAAGGTCCATAATTCACAATACCATCTTGTACTGTTTTTCCTTCTCCAAATCCACCCCAACTTCCTTCATCATAATAAGCGTCTTCCGCAATTCCTGAAATTAAGACAATAAAATCCAATCACAAAAAATTAACAGATAACCCATCATCATTATTCATTAGTTAAATTCCTTATGGATCATTGTTTTCAATAGGATAGTCTCGACCCGGACGTTTCCGCAATTAGAAATCTAGAAAACCCCAGTTCAAAGCGCAAAATGAAGGGAATACAGCATGTGAACTAACACGAAATGTAGATGTTAAAGCTAAAAACAAGGTTTATTTAGCAACAAGTTCATTTTCTCGAACAATCAGAAGATTTGGTTTATCAATGAGAACAAGAAATTGCGAGCAGAGATGGAAGTAAAGTAAGAGAGTAGTATTAAGTAAGTTACTGCAAGGAGGGATTGATTGTCGGAGTGCATAATGGTGGCGGCGGATTTGATTCTGCCGGTGACGCCGGTCGATCGGGAATCGGAAGCGGATGCCATTCCTTCGAAGAAGATGTTCTCAAAACAGAAACTATTGCTTGAGCGGGAAAATATCAATACCCGCTCGAGGAAACAAAATCGCCCGAGTTTTGAAGAATCCCGTCGATTTTGGAGAAAAACAACACGGAAGTCTACCAATGATCTTTGAAATTTTGTTAAATTTAATAAATATTTTCTATGGTTTTTCTATTAGAAATAATTTCTCGATTTAAAATAGGTCTTTTCATAAATAGAAAATTTTGAAAAATTATTTACCCTTCAAAATAATGTTTTGTTTTTAGTATTTGTCTTTAATTCAATTCTTTTACTAAAAGAAGGTAGGTATGGTAAAAAAAATCCCAATTTTTTTAAAAAAAAACAAAGTATTACCCAACAATACCTCTAAGTTTTAAAATGTGTGTTATTGTTTTGTAAAACGAATTGGCTTTTGATATTCATGTATGAATATATATTCACAAATGATGAACGTTAACTTAGCATATATTACGTAGTTAATGAACTAATATAGCGTTGTGGTTGTTTTTCCCTTTTATTATTTGTCAGTGAGAATCCATTGTCTTGTTTTATGTAGAGTTTTATTTGTATTTTGACTTGAGATTATAAATTCTCTTTTTAGCCGTTTGAGTATACTTAAATATAATATTTTTATTTTTTATTCATTTACACCAACAACTTAATTCCTTTGTATTGTCTCATAGATACATATAATGACTAATTTTGAAAACAAAAATGAACTTTCTAGATAAAAGATACCATGTAAATTTTAATTCATGATTAGACAATAAAACCTTAATATTGTATAAAATAATAAATGTCAAGATCTTAAAACTAGACGATTTTAACAATAATATTAGCTAGGTTAACGTCCCTAAAATGATCTTCTAAGAGATCATGTTTCTCTCTCTTAACCTTTACTAATAAAACTTAGGGACTTAATTAGGTTTCTCGATGAAAATAAAATAACTACTTGAATAAGATAGAGAAAGGATTATTCCCTTTTTTGTTCACATAGACACATTTAATTAGGTAATTAGAACAACAATTTGTAAGAAACAAAATTCAATTAGCTAATTTTTTCAAGGGAAAATTGTATTCGATAACAAAAATATTTAGAGAAAAAAACAGTATATGACACCTATTTTTTGCATATTGTGAAAATGACAAATATAATGACTAATTAGTGATATCATATACTATCGACTTTTAAATTTTATACTTTTGCAAATTAGAAAATGTAGCGATATTGATCTATTATCATTTTTTTTTTTTTTGGCTATTTTTACAACTGCCCTTCTTTTTTAACTCGTAAATTTTCTGTTTTTAAAAAAACCATTAAAAGTAAACAAAATTAGTTTGTTTATATTTCTACGATATCCTAAGAAAGTGAGAATAATATTATGCCCAAAAGGAACAAAAGCTTAACCTCATATTCCCACCAAAATAGAATTCCATACACAAATAATAACATTAATAAAGAAAAGCAAATTCAAAAGGAAAATCAAAATTGATCCATAAGAAATCAAACGCTTCACAAATTTCATACATAAATACTTACAATTCAACATCAATTCTTCATCAAATTCAAATTGGTCAAACATGAATCTCCTTAATTCCATTCTTCTAATTTCCCTCCTCTTTGGTCTCTTCTCTCCGGCGAAACCCGACGCCGCCTACATCCAAAACCTCTGCGGCAAAACTGAGCAACCGAAGATTTGTTCCGATTGCCTCAATTCCGGTCAGGGAAGTCAGAGTACCAGCGGCCGTGGACTGGCACTCATCGCCGTCGAATGTGCAGAGAGAAATACCAAATTGATGGCGCAGAGGGTTGGAACCCTTGTTCGTTCGACGCCGGAGTCAACATTGAAGACGCTTTTGAATGAATGTTGGATGTCGACGGGGTACGCCGCCGGTAATTTTCCGGGAATTGAAAGATCCGTGGCGGCGGGAGACTATGGGGGCGGGAAGAGCTTTTTGGAGATTACGATTAGGAATGTGAATATGTGCATGGATAATTTCAAGAAAAATCCTAGCATTCCGGTGCCATCGGAGGTTTTGGCGGGGACGGTGGCGGTCACTCAAGATGGCCGGATTGTTACTCAGATTTTGAATAATATTTAAGATCCCTTAATTGACCCCCACCCCATTGATACAAAAGCAAACCTCATTTGCTTTCTTAATTGTTGTTTTCTAATTTCCCTTCAATTATTAGGTGCATTTTCCGATTTTCGAAACCCATTTTCGTTTATTACATAGAAATAAAGTAATATCAAAATTTTGAAAAAAGGGGTTATAAAAAATAATGAACCATGCCATGTTTGGTAATAAATGTTAAAATTTTGTTTTTCTTAAAAAGAAAATTTTAAAAATATTTGGTCTTTATTTATTCTTTAAAAAAATATTTCTTTTTCTCTAAAATTTACTTAACAACTCCTGAAAAGTTTTTAAAACATCTAACAATTTAAAATTAATCCCACTTTTTCTTTGAGATTTTTATTATCGAAAAGGGATTTTAGTTGGAAAGTTCACTTTGATTGAGATGTAATTTTTAAACATACAATACAAATATAGGAAATTATTTTATATAATAGAATGATCGAATATTTACAAGTGAAGAAATATATCACAATTACGAGTTTGCAAATTATTGAATCTTTCAAAGAAAAATAAAAGTAGGACAGATTTAGTGTAGAGTCCCTCTCAACTTTATGTTTGTTAACATAAAAAACTGACATCGTATCAATATTTATTGGGCCAACTAGTCGTGACAAACCATCAATCCCCTTCTAAGCTTCCACTAAAGACTCATTATTTACATTATTTTTATTAATTATAATGTATCTCAACAAAAAATTTTAAATTGTCATTAAATAGAAGATCATATCAACTACTATTGAATTAAAATCATTTGACATTTTAAATAGTTGGATTGTTCTTGTATCTAAAGAAAGCAAATATCAATCATACCAATAAATTATGTTTGATCAATATCGTGTGAAATTTATAATTTGAATCAATCAAACTCTTAAGTTTAGATAAGTTAATCAATTTAGACCATTTTGTCCATGGATTAATTCTTACGTATGTATACAATTGTTTAAATATTAAATTTACAAAGTGGATTATTTTCATCTATGAGAGTTTAGGAATTTAATTGTCATGCTTATAAGTCTTGCATGATATTTTTCCAAATAAAAGGTAAGGAAGAGTTTCAATTGATACACTAAAAATTCAAGACTTAAATTGATGTAAGATGTCCTTACTAATTTGATGTTACTAGTAATAAAGTTTAGGGATATAAATTGATATTTTTTAAATTAAAAAAAAATCAACAAAAAAAAGAAGTAAAATAGACAAAAAAAAATTACACTTCATAAAAAAATAAAAGAATATTCAATCTGGACGTTTTTAAAAATAACAAAATAAACTAAAATATTTAATATATAGCAAAATTTCAAATTCTATCAATGTGACTTTTATCACAAATTTAACAATAGACACTGGTATGCTTCTATCATGGCATTGATAGACCGTGATAAATTTTTTTATCATGGATAAAAATCCAAAATTTTACTATGTTTGTAAATATTTTAATTTATTTTGCTATTTTTAAAAATGCTCAAATTTTCAAACATAGAAAAAATTATCAAACTATTTACGCTCCTTGAAACAAAATTAATTAGACTTTGATTTTTCTACCAAATGTAAATATTTTATCAAATATTCTATTTTTACAATTTCTTTATTCAAAATTATTTTTTTTTGTACCAAGTTAAATTTTTTTAATATCCTTTAACAATTTTTTTAATAAATAATGTGAAAACTAAGGATGTCCATGATTGATTGAAAAATCAAACCGAAATCAAACCAAACCAAACCAAATAAAGTTGGTCAAAGAAGAAGATGGATCGATGGCAATTTGAGAAAATCTGGATAAAATTTTTCTAAAAAATTGTTTTGAAGAGTTATAATAATTGGCTTTTACTCTTTGACGGCCAAGGTTTACACCACCGATAAAAACAAGCATATCGCTACTATAAGTTCTAGACAGAGCATTCTTAATAATTATTTTCCCAACCCATAGGGAAAGATATGTCATATGATATAGGTTAGTTTAGAACATATTTGAAGATCAAAAACTATTTTGAGAGGAGATAAATTTTGCTTTTCTAAAAGCTTGTTTTTATTAATAAGATTAAGGTGTTTCGTTAGAATAGTAAAATAATCTAATTTCAACTTTAGTTATCGAACTTCCAAAATCGTGTCTCTGACACTATACGTAACCATCGCTCCTGAGAGAGGACAAATGCAATTGAATTCAAGTTCAAAATGGGCTGGGGGGTGGGGAAGAAGACGTGGGGATCAACCCAACCCACCACTGTCTAAGGGCAGTTCAATCGACTATCACTAAACAAACTTAACTTACAGGAAGACCAACCTATGTACAACAAGTTATGGCATATGCTCTCGACGAAGAGATTAGAATGATGGAAAAGGTTTAATAGTACGACTTAAAGGGATCAATTCACAGACTAATGCTCGTAAAAGTTGAGACAGTTTACCTTCTACATTGGTCCAAAAGACTTTTGCTATTGCCTTCAGAGTAAAGCCACCTTCTAGGACAAGTTATTGTCCATAACCTGCATGTAATATGAATTGCCAGAGAATATACAATATACAAACCCAGCAAATTGAAAACTTTGCATGTTAGATATGATATCAAAGGCATACCAAAAGCATTCTTTGCCGTCGTTAACGCTCTATTACATTTCCAGAGTTGTAAAAAGTACCAAACTAGTACCTATTTATACCTTTACCCGACAAAACATGGCTTTGTGTAAGTCATACCGACGGAATAGAGCTTTAGAAGAAATCAAGGGATTGTTCGCTTAAATACTTAACCCACACAAAATTATAATATAGCGTTGTTATATATTCACATCTGCAGATTACCAGGAAACTCACTGACCAGCCATCTCAACCCGTTGTATACTTAAAGTTGGCCTTCAGTAGTACCTTCTATTCCTCTGCAACATTCACAAGTTCATACTCGACTAAAGATAGATTATTGTCTTCCTTGACGACAAAATCTTCAGGATCAGCGAGCTCAATGCGGCCCCATTTGTCAACTGCTAGCCTCATAGACCCTTTAAACATGTCGATCTTTGCATTTCGAAGAATGATAGTTGTCCCAGGTTTTACTTGATCAACTGAGCAAACAAAATAGCCCATTCAAAACTTTAGAGAAGTTTAAATGCTGAGGTAAAAAAAAAATTGGTAACCATGATAAATCGGTCCAATACATATCAATATCCCATTCTCCTTGTTTACAAAAATTCCACTTCAAGGCTAAAAACTCAAGTGGCAACAGTTCACAGACCCAAGGCTATGTATTTGTGAGGATTTAACATCAAACCTTCAGTTTCAGTTAAAATCTTCAACTTACCAATCGGATCTTTCTTCGCTATACCCAAGGCCACCCCGCACGACCCTCTATAACCAAGAGACACAAGCCCTTCACAAGGCTATGTATTTGTGAATGTATGCTAATCCCTTGCAGTTAGTATTGAAAAAAAATAATGTTCCAATTCGAAACAAGCTCGTATGAATGAAGATCATGAAAACACAGGGATTAGATTATTCATAGCCATGCATATCCCAACACAAATCCTAATGCAAGACAGTAAATTTCTTTCTAATCCCCATCCAGTTCAGATTAGAGCAAAATCAATGCTTCTTTATGCAATTCATAAAACAGATGCCTCTTGTTTCTACTTCCAAGTTTCCTTAAGCACATCAGCAAGAACCACGTCATTCTCCAAAACCCATCTCAGAATTCATATTATATCATTGTGCCAAACATTGGTTTAAAAGTGCATTAAAATGTCAAGTTGTGATCGCTAAAGGGTACATAATTCAAATATCCCAACCTAAAAAATCATTGATTTAGCGCCACCCCCCACCCCCCAGCTACGATAGATTAAAAAAAAAAAAAAAAAAAAACCTAATTTTCCCCCAATTCCCTCCGAAACCAAACAGCAGCAAGTGGAAGATTAAAAAATCCATACCTTGATCATTACGGGCAGTGAACAAAATGGTTCCAGTTTCGTCGCCAACAAGGCACTCAGCGATCCGCGTCTGCCGAAGGTGCTGAGACACGGATCGACCCTTCTGCAAGACGGTATTGGAGCTAACAACCTTGACGATGAGTGTGTGACCATTGGTGCCGGGTTTGAGCTGTTCGATCTTAACAAAGACCGGCTTCCTCAGGCCAGGTCTAGGCGCTGCATTGGTCTGCTGCAGCTCCTGCGATGCCGGCGTAGGTAATTTCCCTGTCGCCATTGATGCGAAAGCTGAATGAGAATCCGAGTAAATAGACCGAAAGTTGTCTTCTATGTCGACGGATTTAGGTCTGTGTGTGTGGCGCTGTGAATTGTGAGAATTTAGGAGAGTGGTGTTTATATATATAGCAATAGCAATACGATCATCTCTTCACTTCATTCTTTGTGCTTTCTTCCCCTTTGGCTTTTTTTTTTTTTTTTTTTTTTTTTTTTTTTTTTGTGACATTTTTCTAAACCAATATGTTTTGATGAAACATTGTACCTATAAATCTTGCAACCTTCCAACCTTCTATAAATAATAATTATTAGTAATAATATTATAGATTTTTTCAAAAATATAAAAAATAATTACAAACTATTTATCAAATGTTATATTTTTTTTACAATTTTTCATAAAATTTCAAATTTTGAGGTTTGTATTTGTATTATGTTTTTAAATGGGCAAAGTTCGTAAATTAAATTTAAGTCTAAAATAATAAACTATGAATTACAAAGATAAAATAATTGCATATATACATAACTAATGATAGTTATTATAAGATAAACTATACATTTTTTTAAAAAAAAAAATTACTATTGGCTTATTAACATTTACTATTTTCTAAATATTTTATTTTTGTAGTATTTTTTCAAGAAGAATTATCAAAAATAAAAAATTTGACGAAATATTTACAACATAAATTTTCATATTCTATAAATAATACATATTAATATACAGTGATATGCTTCTATTAATAACATTGATAGACAGGGATGGAAGTCTAATAAAATCCAAAATTTTCTTATAGTTCGTAAATATTTTAAATTTATTTTGTTATTTTTAATAATACTTCTTTTTAAATTGTGTTATTTGCTAAACTTTAGAATTATAAATTTAATCAATAAAACATTTGAATTTTTAAAAAATTTATGGTAGACAAAGAATTGAAGATCTTACAATTCTATTAAACATGACAAAAAATTTAAATTCTTTTAGGGATGAAAAGTTAATAAATTTATTAAATTTATCGTAATTGAATAGATAAATGATCAATAACCATCTTAAAAGTTAGACGGTCGATTTTCACTAAACGACTTTTTAATTCAAAATAAAAGATTAAAAAAAATAAAATAAAACCTCCATATGCAAGTAGAAATAAGATATTTCTATCTATTATCCATTCATTCAATTATTGAATTAATAATAATTTTTGCAAAGTGTATCATGTTTTAGTATTTTTCAATATAACTATTTGTGTTCAAATATTTGCAAGATTAACTCTCTGTTTAAAATATGACTCAGATTTTGAATTTCCAACTGAGTTTGTTTTAAAACAGTATAGAAGTTGAAATTGAAATTATGCTCAAATGCTCGTGATCGAACGAGTCTCCTCTTCTCAAAGGTCCTTATAACTATTTTCAGTTCATATCAATTACCATTAAACTAAGTTTTCACAATTCCTATTTCCAAATTTGATTTTTTTTGCGAAGTTTTTGCCGAGTGTTGCAATTTTTATCTCAAATTTTAACTCAAGTGCTGCAGAATGTATCTTCAAGTAGACCTTCATTTTATAATTCATCTTCAGCTTCAATAAACTTGAAGCATAGCTCAGCTTGAATAAATGCACATCGGCCTTTTCAACTGATGCAAGCATCGAGTTTCCAAAGGTAAAACAACTGAATTGGCAATGAATATATACACAACATAACCGAAAAACGATCGCTATTAGGAACATGTCCAATAGGATATTTTCCTCTTATTCACGTTCAAAGAAAGCAGATATGACCATAGGAAAAGCAAGCCTTTGACATCCTTTGATTCTGTTGGGGCTTGGTTTCACTCTGTGTATGAAACTGGTATTCTCTCTGTTTCAGGGCCTGAGACCATATCGTCCCAAATCAGATCAGAAAGTGCCATCGTCAGTTCTCCTACGCGTCCTGTAGCAGAGAATCAATAGAGTTGCTTATAAGAACATTTCATTCATTATCACTTTAACAGAAGTTTAGATCAGTCCATAGATATTACCATCTCCAATAGGTTCTTCATCCCACGAGATGATTGGCAGCAGCGGAAGTGTGCTTCCTACAAACATCATTTCGGCAGCGTCTTTGGCTTCCTTAACCGTAAGGTTTGCAGCTCCAACACTCTTCAGCTTCCCTTCCTTGACCAACTTCGGAGCTAACTTAAGAAGTCGCAGTGCAGTGCAACCTGAGAGAATCTTGTCGAAAAAAGGCAAGATAAGCTCCTTTTCATTGGTTATAAATGCAACGTTCACATTTGGACCTTCTGCAATATAGCCTTCTTCATCAACCCAAATGGAAGCAAATGCCCCTTTCTCTTCAGCTTCCAGTTTGGCTAGTACATTTGGTAGGTAGTTCACATTCTTCATTGTTGCAAACTGAGGCGTCTTCATCGGGATTGTGGATGTTATTGCTTTAACCCCTTCTTTGCATTGAGAGAAGTCGTCGTCAATGGCTACTGCATAGAATGCAGAATTTGCATTAACGGCAGGCGTGAGCAAGAAATCTCCAGGTCCTGCACTTAACCAGTATCTTAAAGTGCCTTTCTTGAGCTGTGATACTGCTGTCAATTGGATAAGAATGCTCCGAAGAATTGACCGTGGAAAGGGAGGAGAGATCTTTGCTTTTGAAGCCGATCTTAGAAAGCGGTCGATGTGGGCATCCAACTCATACAAATATCTGTTAAAGACCAAAACAAAGGTTTTATAACAAGGAAAGTCAGTAAGGAAGTAACAGTTATGGCAGCTTGAGAAATTAGGAGGAACTGAAATAAATTTGACGAAATATTCCCATGTACCAACCCATTTAAAATAATGGCTGTATCAAACACGCCGTGGCCTCGATGAACCATGTGGTCATCGATAGGAATCACCATCATAGCTGGATCTGTAATAATCCCACCAAAAACACTGGAATACATTGCTGGATACGGTTTCTTGTTGACCAAACTCCATTTCTCGTGAAGTTTTTCGAGCAACTGTTTGAGAGGAAGAGCAAAATAATTGAATTGCAACAATGATGATAGTTTCTAAAAGCCAGTAGAAAACTCAACCATATCAGATTACTCCTTCCTTCTCAAGAAAAATGTCTCCTACATAATCTCATACACAATGTCTCTCACCTTCAACAAACAATTAATTCTCTACTTGTGCTATTTGGGCTATAAGTAGGGAGAAGTAGGGTTTAGGGTTTAGGGAGAAGGAGAATGAGAAACGAAACCATTATTTTGGTTAGTGAATTAAGACTGTAGAGATATCTCTTAGTTCTGATATCATTTATATTTCAATTTATTTGGATTCTCTCACAATTTTTTTTTACTCAAACAGGTTCTAACAGGTCCAGAGACTTGAGACATGGAAGTTCAACCATATAGAGAACAAATTTAACGAAACCATAATCCAATCCTTTCTATTAGTAGATTGATTCAGTACCTCAGAGCCTCGACTAACTATCTCAAACTTTCTACATGCCAAATGAAAAACATACAACACAAACATGTAAGGGGTAAAAAAGATCAACCAAATATAGGGTTTCAAGAATTTACCTCCAAAGATGATGAGAACACAGGAACCTTCAAGTCAGTTTCACTTCCATTTCCAATGGCTAATGCATGATCACACAAACAGAAACAATTATATTAACAACAACAAAAGACCAGACCAAAAAAACCCACAAAAATCTCAAACCCCACATGAAAAGAAAAAACAGAAAAAAAGAAAACCCCACCTTGAATTTCACTAGAAGAAGAATTCAAAGCCTCCATTGAACAGAACTCAAAGAAAATTTACAGAACTCGGAGTGCAGAAGCATGAAAAGTGGCCAACATAAAAGGGCGTAAAGATCGATATAAAAAACATTCAAACTAACCACCTCGAGTGTAATCTTTTGGGTTTAAGTCGTATTCGAATGAAAATTTGTGAAAAGAAAGAATCTTTTGGAATTGACTATCTGAAAGTTTGTCGATACGTATTTGGAGGGTAGAGAGAGACCAAATTCCCCTTTAATCTGATTGTGATTTTGGAAGAATATGGCTGTGTGGCAATGTAAATCGGCGCATTCTTTGGCCAAAAGATTCGTGGCAAAAGGTGTAAGAACAAGAATACAGCATCAGAGAATGAACAAACATTCACTAAAAAATCTCACACACGCCAATAGGCCGGCAGTTCCCATTTTTTATTTCTTATTTTGACAATATTCGGATTAGAATCCACGTTGATTTAGAGTTGATAGCCCATTATTGTTTAACTATGTTTATAAATGTACTCATTCACAAGATTTTGATCACTTTGATCAATCAACGTTAATTTAGTAACTATTTTAGTCTCTTAAAATGATCATGTTTACATCATTTCAAAATTGTAATAATTTTGTTTTTGAACTTTACCTCATAGCAATTCAATCACACTATACAATCACTTTCTGATTTAGTCCTTATACCTCAACACGTAAAATTTAGTCATTATATATACTTCTGTTTTAGTTTTTAAATTTTGTAAAGAAACTTGTCGAAATTGTCCCTTAGCCAATTTATCAATATACATTTATAAGAAATTTTATTATGACCAACATAAACTCAACTAACGTCTATATGTATTATGTATTATGTATTTGAGGACAATGGTGTATTATATAATAAAGACTAAATTGTTACGAGTACACGAACTTAATTGTTATAAATTTGAAAGTGCATGGATAAATCTTTACAGACAAAGGTCACAACAATGCTGTTGCTATATCAGTTTTCAATCGCAGTACCTTTAAACTAATTGCTATATGAATACATGGAAGGAGTTGCTAAGATTTCCATTTATATTTAAATGAAGTTTCTCTGACAACAACAATTCGTTATCAGTTAACTTATGAGACTCATCCTATTGTTTCATTTGCATTACTACCACCTCAACTCTTCTTTACAATATTAGTGTATGCCTTTGACAAAAGGATTTAAGCCTCCCAAGTGCTTCTTCGAGAAAGGACGGATCGACAGCAAAAGTAATCCGGAGCCAGTTCTTCAGCCCTACCGCCGTTCCTGAAACAGCAACTCACTTTGTTGAATTTAAGTTGTGTCTATTCTATTGTATGGTACATCAAAAGCATTGGTTTTTGCAGGTTCTTACCTGGAAGAATGACGAGTGATTCCTCTTTGGCAAGCTTGAAGCAAAAATCAATATCATCACTGATATCTTCAAGAAGATCAATGTTCAATCTTACCTACAATATTGAACCATAGGCCAATAAGCAACATGGTATCCATAATTTTTTGTTTTGTTTTGTTTATTTTACTTAATCTAGAGGTTTCCTTCATTACCATCATAGCCATTGACCCTTCTGGTCTGTGTGTGCATGTAATGCAAGGGATTTCCTTGATCTTTCTGCAACATATTTCCGAGGTTTGCTTCAAAATATTAATTGTTTTCTTGAAGAAAACCTCATCAGTTGACTCGAGTATGTGAGGGACTGCAGCCTGGGATATCAAACCATTTAGTAATACATACAAAGCTAGATTTGAGTTTTGGGTTTGAGTTGTTGGAAAATATATATTTTGATGATCGGAATTACTATAGCCAGAATCTTATCGCCATCTGCATCTGCCAGAACCTAGTGTTTAGTTTTGATCAATTTTAATATGACCTAACATCTCTATGCGGTCTGGCTAGTATGATAGAAGAAAGTTGTTTTGAAAAGACGCAAAATTATATGATGAGAACCTGGATGAATGTTGCAGGGCCCCCTAATATATCAAAATACTTCTTGATTCGCTCAATAACCTGCGTGGGAAGATGGTATCATTCAATAGGAATTAGAAGACGCCAAAAGACTTGTCACTCTTTGTTTTGACAGACAAAACATAGAATATGAAGATCGATGGATAATTTAATTAAATTTCCAATCTAGCAATTAAGTTGCTTGTGAGGAAGGTGGAGGAACCTTGGGTTTTCTGAACGTGCCAGAAGGATCGCTAGTCACAAACCACCCAAGTCGCCATCCTGGTACTATCCATCTCTTTGAAAGAGATCCAAGGGTGAGAACAGGAACAGTTGATCCAAAGACTCCCATCGGTACGAAAGGTCGACTTCCAAAAGCAAGATGCCCGTAAACCTCATCAGCAATTACAAGAATTCCAAGCTTTTCCGCAGTTTCAGCAATCTGAAATGCCATCAAACAAAAACATTATAAATATACTATGTCTGTCAGATAAAAAGAAAAGAAAACAAAATAAGAACTCTTGTAGTTACAGTATACATGATTTTTTGAGGTTATTACCAACCTTCTTGAGATGCTGATAGCTGTACACATTTCCACATGGATTCCCTGGGTTGATAATAACCAATGCAACAGTGTTCTTATCGGCAAGGGTCTCAATGGCATCAAGATCAACCTCCCAGCCTTGCTGAGGGAGTAGATTAAAGTGCCGGACTTCAAGATTCCGAAATGCAGAACAAAGTTCATAGATTGGGAAACCAGGCCTTGGAAGCAGTATATTTGCACCAGGACGAGCAAGCATTGCCAAAGCAACATCAATCGCTTGTGTGCATCCAGACGTAATAAAAACATCGTCAGATGTCAACTTATACGGAAGATCTCGAGATAAATATTCAGCAATCGCCCTGATCAAGGGAAATTTAAAATCAGAAATTAGAGAAGACAGTAACCTTAATTTGATGCTACATGCCAATGGTTACCCGAAACATGAGTAGTTATGATTACGCCATAGATGTAGATTTCAATTTGTGTGAGCCGACCAGTTTAAAAATTGATGCATTTAAGTTATATATTCAATACAAACTGAATTATAAGGTACCTACACGTATTCAAATTCTCGCTTCGGCTGAGAATCATGCAACTTGTTTCATCAAGTACTAAAATTCAAATCCCAACATTGGAGAGTTGCAGGGCAGCATCTCAACAAGTAAAGAAAATTAAAGGAACAAAATGCCAAGGAAGTACTTCAAAAACTCCCAAAAGAGATTGAAATTGATAAGAAATAGGAAGTCATGTGATGACATGAGAGAGGAAGTCTTTGTACTAATATATATATATATGTATGTATGTATGTATGTATGTATGTATATATGTATATGTATATGTATAAATTGCCTCTGACCGTCTGATCGGTTGATATGAATATGATACAAGCTTTGGATGAAGTAAACAAATTAAAACTCATTATGTTCCTTAACTAGAAACCCAGATGAAGAGCACCATATTGAACAGAAAATCAAAAGATTTGCAAAAGAGCAACCCAACCCAGCATCTAATTTTGGAGAAAGAATCAGAAATACCCAGTAACTGAAGCAACTAAAAGCAGAAAAAAGGTAGGAAAGAATCTTCAACATTGGTTGGCTATAGTTAATAACAAGAGGACAAATGAGAAACAATAGCCAAAAACGGGTCAGAATCAGAATGATACGAATAAGCTACGAATATTCAAATTAACAACAACGAAGAACAAACCCAAATTCAGAAACTCATAACAAAACCATACATGCATTCATTGATTCATTAACCATTTTCAACACCGAACCCTCAAAAATCAAAAGAAGCAAACAATAATTAAGCACAAGAACAGGGGTGAAAACAAAATCGAAATAGAAATTGAACCTTCTAGTTTGAAGGAGACCAGCAGTGGGAGCATAGCCATTAAATTTCTCAGATTCAAGAGAATCAACAACGGCATCTTGAGCTATACGGGTTGTATGAAAACAAGAATAAGCAGAAGGGTCACCCATACCAAGGGAAATCAACCTTCTGCCATTGTTCTCATCAGCATTCTGAACAAGGAGACTGAGAATGCCTTTGATGGTGATAGTTGAAGCTGTGTCCATTTTAGAGTTCACAGCTCCAATCTCCATTGCAATCGATTGAATCAGATTTGTGGATATTAGGAAAGAGGAACAAGGGAAGTGGGTTTTATAGAGGAAAAAATGGAATAAATTGAGAAATTAGGAAAAGGGGTTTGTGAAATGTGAATGAATTCCATGCACAAAGACCACACGTTGGATTTGAAGCTGCAGCTTCTCTCTCTTCTTCTACTTCTTCGTCTTCTTCTTCTGCATGGGAACAAAATTGGGGGCATTGTTGGATTGCTCTGTTACACTAAAATTTCAATTACCCCTTTCTTTATTATCATTATTTTCTCTTCATATTTTGACAATGAGTAATCACATTGCAAAATTAGGTTAAATTTTACTTTTTAAAATTTCCTTTTTGGTAATTTTATTTTATTTTTTTTCAATTTTTTAAAAAACTAATAACTTTTTTTTTATCATACTTATCCAAAAAAAAAAAAAGTTAGTTCATTAATTTTAGGAAAGACAAGATTGGTAGGTGGAAGAAATATCTATCCTTCTTGTTTGAAAAGTAATTTACCTAGTTAAAATTGCACATTTTAGTACTATAGTAAAGCTTACTCTTAACCATCTATTTTTTATATAAAAAAACTACACTTTATTAAAACGTGAACTCAAAAATGTAGTCCAGGGTTCTTTTTATAACGGTTAATTTATGGATTTTCAACAACATACTAACATAGTATAAAGTCTAACTTAATAGTTCGAGTGTTTATTTCTTTAAAAAAACGGACTTGTTGTAAATGTGACAAACTACGTTTTAAAAACTAGCCCTATAGTCAAAACTCATTACTTTTTAAAAAATGATTAAAAAAAACTTAGATACATTACTAATATTCATTTGATATTTTTTGTTTTTAATTATACTAAAAATTATAATATTTGCAAGTACCTAATATTTTAAAATTAGTAAGTAATATTTTTTAAAATGAAAAATGAGGGAGGGTATGTAACTCCATTTTTTATGATTTTTCATCCTCAAATAAAAATCATATATTTGATTAAAGAATATATTTGAAAATTCGATATTGTAAAGACTTTCCAAGTGATTTCTCCATTTGGAAACAGAGAGATTGGTAGTTGGTGGGTTACTTTTTGCTATCAACTCACTTCAAACAAATATATGTATAATGTATTAGACTTTTTTTCATTTGCTTTCTATGAACTAAAAAATACAATTTATTTTTGCTAGTCTAAAAAATTCATCAAACCTTTTTATGACAAAGTGAATTTGAATTTAGATGAGGAGACCATGTCAAAGTCAATGAAATAAAAACACTTATAATGAAAAATAAATTGAAAGTTTTTCCAAATACGTCGTATCATATAAAATTATATTAATGAATTCATAGATTTTTTTTAAATTTGGATTTTCTTTTAAAATTACAATGAGTTGATGGAATGATTTTTTAAAAATTAAGATAAGATCTAACCTCGTTATTATTATTCTAAATAAAATTAGAAACTTTGTATAAATTAAAAGCATTTTTATTTTTTATTTTTTATTTTACGTTTGTGATTATTGCATATTTTGATCTTTTGGTCTAGTAACAAGAATTTTGAGATTTCGAGAATGTTACGATTTTCCATTTGAACGAAATTGTAAAACTTTTCGATGTTTAAAGACATTTTTTATTTTATAATTAACTACATTAGCCGGTTTAAGTTTTTTAATTTCATGATCTTGATTGTTTAGCATTGTATAATTTTGCACACAAATGTCATCTTTCTACAAAATATTAAACTTTTTTGTATGCTTCTTTTTTTCATCTTTAGGTTTGTTTTTATTCAAATTTGTCATTTATAAATAATTGATTCTGCAAAAGATAAAAAAAAAAGAGAGAAATAAAAGAACTTTATCTTTAGTTTTAACCTTAGTTGTACTTTTTAATGATATTTTCATCATTTCATCTCAAAATATTTTTGGAATTTACACTATTTTATAATTATTTTCATTTATTTTTTCTATTTTACGCTCTTGTATCAATATTTATACTAAACATCTAAAAGTTATCTTACTTTATAGAAATTGTGATTAAAAATAGTTCATGAAAGTTTCATGAAAAAATTTAGTCACTTTTCATCATTTATTTTTTGAATTTTCGTCGATATCAATATTTTACTAAAATTGAGACTTTGATATTTCATCGCTATTCATATTTTGAACCTTGTTTGTAATGTACTATTTAATTTGCATGCTTTCGTTAAGTTTTAATATTACACTGTACCTTTGTTGTTAATTTTGTAAATAAACAATCTATAATATTCTGATTAATAAATTTTGAAAAGGAGAATTGTCAAAAACAGCAAATTTGACAAAATAGTTACAAGTTATAGCAAAATTTCATATTCTATCAATTACAAACATTTGATAGTCATTAATAGAAGACTATCACTAGCTACTATCGATATAATTCAAAAAATTTGACATGTCTTTAACTATTTGAAAGATGAATATAATTTACATTAAAATTTATACTATTGCTCTCGTGAGGTTAAAAGTTGAGAGACTATTTTCTTATACACGCACATGCTCTAAAAAGAAATAAAAGAACTTTCTCTATTTAGAGAGGGAGAAAAATAAATTAATGCTATCTCTTTCGATGTAATGTTTACTTGAAAAACATCGTGGTTGGTTCATATTCAATATACAACATATTTTATTTTATTAGTTCTATTTTAAATGGTCAAATAAATTCAATAGATCACAATTATCGCGTTTTAAAATGAATTTAAATTTTATTTTGATTTGAAAATCTTTTTCGATGAGAAAAGACAAAAAATTTAATGCTAATCTTGTTTTTCTTGAAAAACATATATATTAAATAATAACAAAAGGATCCTACAATCCGATGTCAAGGGCGCAAAGCAAAACGCACAACAAAGCAAAATCGTCAAAGAGAACACGTTCGATATAAAACATTATCAGGCAAAACAAACAAAGAAAAGAAAGAACGTAAAACAAACATAGAAAAAAGATCATAACAAACACTACTAAATCAAACGAATAATATCAACGAGTTAGGAAGTAGAACGAGCACGAACAGCCATATAAATAAGAAACCTCAACGAGTATGTAAATATAAATTTTTGTCATTAGACGAATTTGTTGATGATTCGATTTTATTTATTTAGTTTAGTATTTATATTTTAGGGAGATAGAAAGGGGGAATGCAAAAGGTTAGAAGAAGGGCATTGTATTAACGAATTTATTTACTTCCAATTTTTTACTTTTGATACTTTTAATGGACTCCACACCCAAAACAAGAAATTTAGTAAACAAATTAATTAATAATTCATTTGCAATTAATCTCTTCACTTTCCAAGTTTATAATATTGGAGAAGTTGTGCGTCCACATTGAAAAAACCAAAGAGACTCATACTCATATAAGATAGGTGGGTTACTTTTTTCATTGTCAATTGGTTTTGAGATGAAATTCTTTATTATCAAATGAGTTCCACTTTGGTTTTGAAATGTACCGATATGAATATTTTAATTTATTTTGTTATTTTGAAAAATATTCTTTAAATTAGAATGCATACTGTAGTAACCACGTGGCAGATGAAGAAACAGTGAAGTGGGAATGCGATAAATAATTGAAGGGTGATGAACAGCTGTACAATTTGGGGTACACCTAGTAACGGTAGTACACAATCATAAATGCTGTAGCTGGGGCCCAGTAAAGTCCAGTCACCGAGTCACGTCATCTGATGCTGACCATACAATGCTACACTCATTCAATCAACTATTCAACTCATTCTTTCTCTCCTCTTTTCTTTTTAAATAATGTATTTAACTCTTTGGTATATGTCAACATTTTATTAAATTATATATAACAATAATAACAATAACAAACCATATATCTTTAAACTCCCAATAGTAAACATTATATCAAAACCTCTAACTTATTACCATATTTTACTACTTACTACGATTTTTTCTTTTAATTTTTTTACTACAGTGTTTACTATTTTATTTTTAAACTAAAACAATTTATATCTTAAACTATAATAATACTCGAATAATATATTTAGATACTGAAAGTACCAATTATTAGTTTTGAAGGGTTGGATGAAAAAAGAAAACAGTTGTTTTTCTAGTCCTAATTGTTTGCAAATAACAACAACAAGATGTGGATGTATAAGAATTGGAAGTGAACAATGTTATGAATTGTTTTGTAAAAGACAAAAGATAAGGTTGATGAATGTGCACAACTCTGATAATGCATATCCTATTCATAATATTTGTCACACGTATGTTCAAAGAAGGAGTGTGCTAGACGTTTTTCCAACTCCATCTAATACCTTCCATATGTGTGTATATATATATACGTAAACCCCCACAATTTACATCTATGTAATATTTAAATCATAATTTTTACGTTAGATTTACGTGTAACTTTTACAATCAAACCATGTATCGAATATACATCGTTATATGTCAAGTCTATATCTAAAATGAAATACAATATGTAGCTTTAAAATAAATCAAATTTAACGTACGATATTTTATGTTTGAATTAAACATGTAATATCGTTGCTATATTGGACTGCAAACATTCAAATTATATATGTTTTTTATACATATATATATACAAATTAGTAGACTAAATTAAGTAGACCAAAGACTTAATTTTATAAAATTACTTCTTGGTAGAAAACAGTCTCAAAGACTCAAAAGTTTACTTCAAGAAAGACTTCAAATTCAATAGTAAAGCTTAAACTACTTCAACAAGCAATCTCATCACCAACTTCACTATTTTTTTTAGAATATAACAACATTAAGAGACCTAAAATAAAAGATTCAAAATTTCAACATTTTAACAATTACACTTTTTGACTGGTACTTTTGTTAACATATTTGTTAATTTAAAATTAATAAATATTGAGATAGTCATTCCAAGTTGTTAATATGATCTTTGTGATTTTTTTATTGGGTCAAATTCTACCACGTCAAAGTCTTGCTACCCGCAACAAAATGTCAATACATGTGATTGTTGACATGATAGAACTACCGATATAATTCAATGTCTAAACCATCTTTTCTACCATTTCGTGACGTATATGGTGTTGACAATAGATTTTAAGTATATATACACATTTAACATCCATCTAATATATTGTTGCGTAGTAAAATAGGTTTGTTAAGTTTTCTTCAATCCTATATAACGACAAGTTGAGATTAGAAAACAATTTAAGTATCGTAACAAGACCAATGGTTAAAAAAAAAGTTTAATTTTCATACTAATAATTATACTCAGACCCAATTATGATTAAAGTGCATAATAATGCAATAATTTATTGTGGTTGAAATTTAAAACCATTTTGTTAAGTACAGATTATAACTTTGAGAAGATGAAGGCTCGGTTCCATGCTTATCGTCCAAGGAGGAGATGGAAATTCCTACTCATCAATGATTCATAAAACATATAAATATATAGTCAACAATATCTATAAATGAAAAAACTTTTAAATTCAATTTAATAGATAGAAATTTCAATATATCATTAAGGAGGACGAAGGCTTCCTTCATTTGACAACAATTTCAATAATATTATTAAATACCACTGTTTATCTTATTTGATATAAAAAAACTAATTTAAGACTTAATAAAATTTCTCAAGTCAAGAGAGCATTGACTCGATTGATATCTTATATTATATTGACTCAGTTTGATAAAATTCAGAAATTTCACTCAGTAGTCTCCACTAACTCATATGGACTTGGACAATTGTTATATTCTATTTTATTTTATCGAAAAAGAAAATGAACGAAAGAAATAAAATTACATCATTTTTGAAAAATGGACAAAAGTAGGACTTTTTTGTTTTATATTTTTAATTTTGTTTTTCTCGGATCAATCTCGGACAAAAATGGACAAAAATGGACATAATTTTGGCTTGTTTTTTCCATCAACATTCGTATGGTTGTCTTCATATATCTATAGAGTTAAGTGAATAAAGCTTTAACCAAAATTTCTCTTTTATTTTTTCAATCAAGTTTAACTCAATATCCATCGTCACTTCATTATTTTTACTTTAGAAATTTGTTTTTGAAAAAAAATATATTTGTTAGGTTTATATATATAGTACACCTCTAGATATATATCATTATTCATACTCATAAATAGATAGATTAATTATAGAAAAGGACTTTATTAGCAATTGAATATAGTGCATTTATTATGTGCATGTAAAAAAAAAGGACGTTGTTAGTAATTGAATCATAACTATAACTAATTCTGTGAAAATAGTTAGTATGTTTGTCCATATATTTATGTAAAAAAAAAACAAGAGATTTGGCCAAAAAAAAAACCCTCGATTAAAGTTTAAAGTCAAATTAGACAATCATTAATAAGATTTTTATTGCGTTTTTGTTTCAAGTAATATATAATCTCTTAATTGATACTTCATAACGTATATCTTAATCAATTGAGTTATGATGAAGTTGATATTTCGATTAATAAATAATTTATAATTCTAGTGAAGTCATTTTTTTTTCTTAGTTAAACAGTGTACAACACATTGATGCCAAATTTTGACCAAGCTAGACGCACCCAATCTACACAAGACAACAACGATATATAAAAATTTATATATCTAAGGGAAGAGAGGTCGCCTGTGATTGTGTCGGTGGTGTGTAAAATTCTTGGGAGTCGAAACCAAGCAAGCCAATGCGCTTGTCAGGTGTTTAACATAATGTATATAAATTGGGCTTTTGGGCTTTTAGACCATTATTGAGCCGTTCTTTTATTGCCTTTTTACTATTGTATCACAAAAAGGCATATAGAGAGAAAATGAGACCAAAAATGTTTGATGGTGCAACTAAAATCAGATAGAATTTCGTTACTCAAAAAAGAAAAAAAGAGAGAAAAAAAAAAAGCAGCAAAATCGAGAAAGAAGTAGTTTGAGGAAAATGATGGAAGAAGGGAATGGATTGGGCCTTGGGCTGCGGAATTCAGGTGAAAGGCCCAATATTCTTTCACCTTATCAAAATAATAAAACAAAAGAGAGAGAGAGAGAGTGTCTGAGCTGTGACGCTATAAATCGGAGGGCGGCGCGGGTGACTTCACCTTGTCGTCACGCGCTTTTCCGCAATCCCATGCTAATCTCTCGATCCACGCGCCACCCTTTTTCCCCCTTTTTTTTTAAAAAAAAAATTTTAATTTCTAAGCACACGCATTTCTCGTTTCCCTATGTTTTATTTTCTTTTTTATTTTTCTTTATTCCCATCCCAAAGTCAACTTCACCAACCCGGTTCGGTTGTCCGGTCCATATTTCTCTTCCTCTGCTTTCGGATGTTGCTTTCTGGCTGTTTCTCGGGTTCTCATATATATAAACATATCCCTACTTCCTTCTCCCTTCTTATTAACTTCCTTTTCTCTCTCTCTCTATAAACCCAAATTCACCTTCAAGGCCAATTTAATTGAGTTTATATGATGCCTAATTGACCCTCGACACTTGAGAGTTGAGCCTTTGAACCAACCTGCCCTGTGTCCAAGCTTAGCACGCCCTTAGTCGAAGAAACTGAAAAAGTACCTACATTAACTGCTCTACAAGTATAAGATTATATGTCCATATGAGAAAACTTAAATCATGTTCTCTCAAGGGATGTTTTTTTTTCTAATAAAATATATTTATAGTTGGGGTTGCATTAACGTTAAATACATTTATGTTTGGTCATAAAATAACGAAAAGGATTTAACTCATTTGGTGAAAAGGGTGGTGAAGATGGGGGGTAAAAAGGGGAAGATATAAAGTGGTTTTTTTCTTCTCCCTTTTTCTTTTGTTACTTTTTTGGGTAAATTATTGGGGGAGAGGTTAAAGAAAACAATTTGTTTAATTTAAATGAGGAAATAGAGAGAGAAAATATAGTAAAAAGAAAAGAAAAGTGTAATAAATAAGAGAGAGAGAGAGGAGAGAGAGGAGAGAGAGGAGAAAGCATGATTTGATGTAAAGGCTGTTTAGAGTGTGGTCTCAAAATGCGAGCATGATGTGTCAAAATCTCATTGCATCAATCTCTCCCTCTACTTCTTTTTGATGCTGATGTATTGAATGGACGGATGGATGGGATTGATGACTGTATTTTCCCTTTTCTCTTTTCTCTTTTCTTCTTTTCTTATTTGGTAATAAATCTTTTCTCAATCTTCTTTTAAATCTCTTTAATCACATCATTCTCTTTGTTTTCTCCCCTTTCCAAATAAATACAAATTACCATATTCATTTACTTTACACCTTTATTTCACTTCCATACGTTTGGTTCTATGCTATACGATACTTGTAATCACGTGTACGCACTTGTATATAATTCATAAACTTGTGTAACTTCTTCAAATTTTAGATTTTAAAAATAGATGATTACACTTAAAGCATTGTATCCACGATTCTAAACACAAATATTTGATAAGATTAGTCTAAAACCTCCATTATTACAATTTCCATAGTTAGATACTTGATTTGATTATATAAAAACATAAAGATTATTGTATTATGTTATGGAAACCCAAATTGTTAAACATTATAATTTACTATTTAATTTTTACAAATTTCTAACGCCCCTCTAAATTAGTAACCATTTACCCAAAGTGTATGGTGTAACCAATATGACATGAGCTCAAATTTCCACCCCTACAATTATTACAATAACTTTACAGAAAAAAATGTGTATGGTGTGATTATTACAATGATAAATAATTTAGAGACCTAAGCATTGTTTTGGTGATATATATATATATAGAGATAGAGAGAGAGAGGTGAAAAAGAAAAAAGAGAAGAGTTATTGGGAGAGAAAGTGTAATAAGAAATAGGGTGTGGGGGTGAAAGGGAAAGGTTGGAATAAATGGAATATTTTGGATAATGATGGGTTTCTGTTAACCTCAGAGAGGTTCCTATTTTTGTTATGACAATTGAAAATGATGGCCAAATCCCATTTTCAATTCTTATTTCATATTATTATTATCATTATTATTGTTATATTCACTGCCCATTTATCTTTTCATTTTATTCTCAAGCATTCCCCCCTTTTTTTTTTTTTTTTTTTTTTAATTTGTGAGAACTTAACTCTAAGTATTAACTTTAACGTTAAAAGTTTGATTCTTTTACCTTACAAATTATCAAAGAAAAGTTCATTTTAATGAGATCATAAAATTTAGATTGATATATCGTCTAATAACATCGTAGAATGTTTTAGATTTGTGAATTTAGAAAAAAAAACTTTGAGTATGTGGACGGTTTATTAAACATGATTTTAAGATTAAAGAAATTGACATTTACTTAAAACTCTATAAATCCATTAAATATACAATGAAAATTTATTAATCAATTAATACACACAAACTTTAATCTTTAAAGACTCTTGTAATTTAATCGAAAAACATAAAGGATATCCTTCCTATAGCTAATACACATTGAGCAAAAACACACAACGCAACTAAATTAACTTATGGCCATTGAAAGACAATCAACCATTCTTCCATTAAGAACAACTTCACGTAAGAAAGTATATAAACTAAAATAATATTATAAACTATTTTCTATATATATATATATATATATATAAAAAGAGTATGAAATGAGAAGAAAAAAGAGGAGAGAAAAAAACACATGACATTTTGGGAATGAGGAGAGAGAAGAAGGGAAAGTTATAGAGTGGTCAGGAAATACAATGATGATAATGTCGAAAGCTATTTTGTAATGTTATTGTTATATATAATTAAATTGTGATATTTTGTAGAAATTAAAACACAAAGAAAGAGAGAAAGAGAAAGAGAGAGGGAAATTATGAAATTGCAAAGGAATCCATAAAAGGGAGAGGCTAATATTGTACATACCCTTCCTTCACTTCCCATCTATCCTTCTTTAAATCAAAAGAAGAAGCAAACAAACAAAAACAGAGAATATGAGAAAATAATACAAATAATTATAATTATAAATGAAAGAAAAATAAAGCTATATAAATTATTAAATGCTTTCACTGTGCTGACAGGAAGAGATTTGGAAACAGCTTTATTGATACAATACTCAAAATGAACCTCATCTTTTATCTCTCTTTCTTTCTTCTTCTTTTAAACAAAAATATACATATTCCAACAAATTATTTGAGCCAGAACTAACTTTTTAAATCGCAAATCTAAACAATTTATCAAACCATTCAAACTTATTTCATATTCTTAATTTCTTAAGAATAAATACACACTTCAATAAACCAAAACAACCTATTCTCATTACAATTAGAGCATCATGCTCCATCATGACATACTCCAAATTTGCTCTTCCTATTAAATCAAATAGCCCACATCACTAATTTAGGAGGCACCCAATTATAAAAATTAAACACACTAGTAATTAACTTCATGTTCCATTGAAACAATTTGAAAGTCTACAATAAATACTAGATTGTAACTTTATGGAATTTAAAATAAAAATATTTTAGAAAAAAGAAAAAGGGTTATATATATATATATATATATATTGAGTGTAATGAAGTTCTGTTTCATTTGATTTTGTTCACTGACATAGGAATACCTGCACACTTTTTTCTCTTCACGCACGCACGCATTCTGAAATTTTACACAAACCCCCACTCCTCTCTCCTTTCTCTCTCTAACTCACTTTACATACACACAAACACTTCCTTTTTTTTTTCTTCAAATAAATTCATCTTTCCCATCTGGGTTTTCATTTCATTCTCTCTACTCCCCCTTTCTCTCCATAATGGATGTTTCTTCCTTTTCTCACTATGACTCCGCCGCCTCCGACAACTCCAACCACCACCTTCCCCCTGGCTTCCGCTTCCATCCCACCGATGAGGAACTCATCACTTACTACCTTCTCAAGAAGGTTCTTGATACTAATTTCACTGGTCGCGCCATTGCTGAAGTTGACCTCAACAAGTGCGAGCCTTGGGAGCTTCCTGGTATATCTACTCCCTTTTAATCACTTTTCTCTCTTTTTTTTTAATATTATTATTATTTGAATTTTTAATGACTTCCAAATCACTGATTTCCTTACTTTTCAAATTGATATTATTTGAACTTTTTAATCTATTTAGAAAGAATACAACAATATTTATCTATATGTGTTTTTTGTTAGAAACCCACTTAGAAAAAGCCCCAACTTCTGTTAATTAATTATGTTGATATCTTAGTGTTTTACATTCTAACAAACTTAATTAGCAAAAAAAAATTAAGTATTTAAAGTTTTTCGATTGCATATATACAAACTCATTTGTCTCAAGAGCATTGCTTGGTCGCCACAACGAAATTTAAAAGAAAAAAAAATCAAATTTATGTGATTTTATTCTCTTTTAATTTTAATTATTAACATCTTTTGATCCAGCATAACTAAATGTTCTTATACATCTAAGGAAAAGATTAGAAATATTTATTATTAAAGCTTTTGAATCTAATATTGATGATTAACACGATGACACAGAGAAAGCAAAGATGGGTGAAAAGGAGTGGTATTTCTTCAGCTTAAGAGATCGAAAGTATCCGACGGGTCTGCGAACGAATCGAGCGACAGAGGCTGGGTACTGGAAGGCGACGGGAAAAGATAGGGAAATATACAGTGTGAAAACATGTTCATTGGTAGGGATGAAGAAGACATTGGTGTTTTATAGAGGAAGAGCACCAAAAGGGGAAAAAAGCAATTGGGTTATGCATGAATATCGACTTGAAGGCAAATTTGCTTATCATTACCTTTCTGGATCTTCAAAGGTACTTTCTTTTTCTTTATTCAAAACCCTAATCAATCAAACATCTTTATTAGTATTTCTTACTCCTTTTCGTTTAATTCTAGTTTTTTTTTAATAATTCTCTCTTGTTTTGAGGACGTGTTAGGATTTTAAGTGTGTTCTTTGTTCTCGTGCATACTTCCATTCAATTTTTTTGTTGGTGGAAGTTAGGGTTTGGTATGATGATCAGAGGAAAAAGGATGTTGGTATGATTTTTTATCATTAATTTAAGATTGTGATATGTATAATTTTGATTTGATGATTGGTAATTGGAGGATATTTTTTTTAATAATTTTCTTATAAAGTTGATCTAATGATCAGTTATAAACGTAATTATTGGTTGTGTGTTTAGTTTTTTTCTTTCTTAAGAGACTTTTAAAATAATCGAAATGGATTGATGGTTTAATTTTTACCCTTCAAATTTTCATAATCAAGATGTGGTTTTCTTATTATTAAAATTTATTTTTGGAATTTCTAGGCACATTTTTTATTGGTCATTTTGCATCATAATTATGTCGAATGTCTTGTCACAACTACTTGGAGATTGAAAATAAACAAACAAATAAATAAGAGGGGACACTATCCCTATATAGATTAGAATATATATATTGAGATAAGATGGAATAAATATATATTAAGCTAAGATTATATATAATCTCTAAACATGTTAGTGTGAGTTTAGCTCATTAGTTCTAAACTTTTACTCTAAAAGTTAGGATTTTTGGAAATGATATTTATGTATGAATGCAATTATCAGGATGAGTGGGTGATTTCTAGGGTGTTTCAAAAGAGTGGCTCCGGTGGCGGCGGAGCCACCTCCAGCAACGGCGGAGGTTCAAAGAAAGCGCGGTTCATTCCCGGTTCAATGAACGTTTACCCCGAACCAAGTTCACCGTCGTCGGTGTCTCTCCCGCCGCTTCTCGACTCATCACTGTACTCAGCTCCGGCGACCGGCACGGCGGCGTCTGGTAACATAACCGACCGTGACAGCTGCTCGTACAATAGCCCAACGGCAAGAGAGCACGTGTCCTGTTTCTCCACCACCACCGCTGGCGGTAGCTTTAACATCCCAAATTACGATTTTGCCACTCCGTCGCCACTCCTCGCAGCCGATCCCTCTCCCCGCTTCCACCGTAACATCGGTCTGTCGGCGTTCCCAAGTCTCCGGAGCCTGCAGGAGAATCTCCAACTCCCATTCTTCTACTCGCCGGTAAACCTGTGTTCTCCACCAGTGCCGGCGCTCAACAACGGGAACGATGTGGCTGGGTGTAGCTCCGGCGGAAATTGGGGTGTCTCCGATGAACCGAAAGCCATGAACTCCACTGAACTTGACTGCATGTGGTCCTACTGATCATCTGAATTTGGTAGCTGTTAATTTGTTGACTTTTTTAGTTTCTGAAAACCTCTCTTTCAAATTATGAACCTTCCTATCCTTGTTTGCTTTCTTTCAAGTTCTTATTTTATGGATTTTCAATTGTTTCTCTTCTCTTATTATTACTATCTTTTTCTTCACTTTATTTCATTCTTAAATATTTTTTAAAGGTTTTCTTCTCAAAATAAAAAAAATTTAAAAGTGTTTGAGTAAATTGATGGTTTGTGGATTGATTCATTTATTTGAAATCCACTCTTCTAGGCACTGATTTATAATGTTTCGAGTAACTTTTTTTAAAGATACTATTATTTGAAATTGGTAGTCGATTAATTGAATTGAGAACTAAGCTCTTTAGGTTTCTCAAAAGTTGGATTTGATTTTTTGAAAAATACTAACATTACATAAAAATGTGTTTGTTATCAGAATGCTTAACATTATTATAAAGGGTTTTGTGATCACTAAGGATAATTCCATTTTGAATCTAATAATGGTGGAGCCATTTTTCCTTTACTTTTAAATTTAAATTATGCCTTATATATTTGGGTTATTCTATATGAGGATAAAGGAGAAGATAAATATCTTTTCATAAAGTGAATAAATAGGATGTGTAGCCATTTTCCATGAAAATATGAGTCAAAACATTTCAAGAGTCTACCAACTTGCTTACTAACTTATCCATGGAAATTTAGATTGCAATATATTATGATGGGACAAAAGTATCATACTCTAAACTTTAGTCAAACACAATCTAATCAAACTCTATTCTTCTCTTCTTAATCTTTTGCATTCAATGATTAAGTTTGCTCTCTCAATTATTTTCTTTTTGTATTAAAGGTCGGCTTAATTAATTAGCTCAAAAGTAATTCCAAACAAATGATAATGGTCAATATTTTATGTTCATTGATGAATATTAATGAAATAGTTTATTATATGTTAAAAATAACTAAAACTACCTAAAAGCGAGAATTATTAAGGAAAAGTAATAATTTATATTAGCGTAAAAGAATGCTATATTAGAAAGTCACAAATTTATTAGCTATAAAAACTTAATACAACTTTAGAAAGTAACACTAAAATATAACTCGGTTCATTAGTAATAAAAACTTAATACAATGTTAGAAAGTAACGCTATAATAATATATTTTAGCAAAATAAATACATTACATTTTAGCATTCAATACTAATAATATACAACTTAAAAAACGTATTAAAAATCCTTACTTATGCTTGATAGCATAGCATTTCAAGACCTTTGATTTAAAATGACAAATGTAGTTTTTTTTTTTTTTTTTTTCTATTAATTACCATATATGTTATTCACAACGTTGTATAGTAATATAAACTAAATCAAGAAAAAAGTTCAATGAATAAAGATTCGAAGAAAGAATGGTAAAAGTTGGGGAATAATGATGTTGATCAATATAGATGATGAGGGCAAAATGGGTTTGTTTGTATTTGTTAAAGAAGTAGTGAAAAATCCAATTTTTATTGTGAGGATCAAAATTTGAAAGTGACTGTTCATGGTGATATGTGTATATGTGGGGGGTAGTCTTTTTTATTTTAATGAAAATAATTAGATAACTTGATTTAGGGGTTGTAAATAAGAGAAATATATATTCTATATTTAAAGGAAAAAATGGTTGTTTCTATTTTTCTTTTATCTTGTCTTTTTGTTCATCATTTATTAAAATCTTCAATTGTTCTCTATCTTCAGAAGTTACCTTCCTGCTCCTTCTGTCAAACTTTTCAGTTTTCACTTTCTTTTTTCCTTTTCAAATTTTCCTCTTTTTCCTTTTCTCTTTTTCTTTTTCAGTAATAAATATGCAATCTTTGTATGTTTCTGTTGGATATTACTTTTTGTTTCCATCATTTATGGATATTAAGAACATTAATTACAGTTCTTATCAGTGTAAGTATGTATGATGGTAATCAACTTCAAAGCACAGATTTTTGTTTGTGCATAATGCTATTTTGCTTAGGTAATGAAAGGAATGAAATTACAAAGTTAGCTCTATGTAATTGTGTACTCTACTTCATTACTTGCATAATTTTTCTTTTTACGTCGTTCATTATTGATTATGTTTAAAGAAAAGACAACTTGATCAAAAGAAAATTGTAAAAAGTTGCAATAATTTAAAATGTGAATGAGTACATAGCAAAAACGTAATGGAAACAAGATCGTCGTTAATTGAGTTTCAACGAATGTCAAAATAAAAATTGATAGATACGAACTCTTGAGATTTACCAAACAATTAAATATTCTTTTAAAGATTTAATACTTAAAAAGTCAAAGTGCGAACATAAACCTAACAAATTTAATACTTCACACAATCCAAACGCATGTTCAACAAGCCTCTTTTCTTCACGATTACAGACTTTACAACTCTAGATTTAATAAACCTCTGGCCTGTTTGGATTAAATTGAAAAAATCATTTTCATTTAAAGACATTTGATAAAAACACTATTTGTTTAGCAATTTTTTGGCAAAGCATTTATAGTAATATCAAATTATTATAAATATGGTAACTGTAAAATACTATAAACTAGTATTGATCGTTGAGTGATCTAATCACTACCAAAGTTGGTCATCAATAGTCGTTAGAATTAGTTGTCCCTTGTAATCATCATCAAAAACAGTTTAAGAAGTTAGTCATCGGTGAAGGTGAAAGGAGATAGAAAAAAGTTTAATTGTGCATCGTGTGGAACCAAAGATGTTATATATAAATTAGACCATAAAGTGAAGGGGCATGATGTATCCTAGTTAATATTATTGCAAATATATGTTTGTACTTTGTGTTTTGAATTGTAAAAAGTACAATAATAGAGACACCATTTAATTGGGCAGTTGAATTAGGTAACAAAAAGAATACATAACAATAATAATAATAATAATATTGTGAGAAGTTCACTCACATGGATATTGGTTTTAGGTTCACCTGTTGATGTGTTGAATAGGCTTTTTAGACCTTCATGAAAAAGCCTACTATGCTTAAACTTGGAGTACCTCCATTCCCCACTTCTCTTTATACATCTTTTTCTATCTTTTTAAAGATATCCATATCTTACTCTTTTTTCCATTAAAATATATATAAAATATATGTCAAAAACGACTCAGCGACTTAACCCCATAAGCAAAGTTTAAGGTCCACTTAACATAGACATCAATGTTGTTCCACGTTAAAAAATTTAAAAGAGTCAAGAGGGTATAAATGTCCAAAAAGGTTAAATAAGAGACTAAAGTATGTTGATGGTGATAGCACACTCATGTAATTACAGAGTTATGTTATCATCATTCGTTTGGTTGCTTGAGCAATAAAGAGTTAATTTTTAGTTACCCATCAGTTTGATTTTTGTAACTTATTTTGCCTTGAATTTCTCTTCTTTCTCTTTATCTTTTTGATCCTCCTCATCAGATTCGCACCACAATCGGTCATAATTGGTTTCAAAACATTGTTCGTCATGCCATAGCAATTTCTTTTTGACATCTTGATTACAACAATATCAATGTTAATGAATATTCTAGAAAAAAATTATCAAGAATAAAAAGTGAAAAAAACCAAAGTATTTATGTTATATTTACATTAGTCACATTTTAATTTAATTTTTATTTTTTTGAATTCTTCTATATGTTAATGTCGAAAATGTGAAATTATATGGAGATTTTGAAAATTTATTGTGGTGATCTATACCCTAAATTGTACTATGTAATATAGTGAGGTTGTACCATCCAAATGGAAATGGTTACATGTCCATTTGGGTAAGAACACCATTGTCCTTTCCATTTCAATCAAAAATAATAATTTCCCCTCTTTACCTTTTTTTCTCTTTTTCACAATAAATGACTGAGAAAAAAATTTCCTACCCAAATTCAACTTACTCTTGTTTTACAACTTTTCATTGTTTGATTTTATATTTTCATCCTTGCTTGACTTTAGTATGTATCAAAATTGGTAGAAAAATTGATTTTTTTAGAGGATATAAAGTGAAAGAATCGAATCTTTTAACTCTAAGTTGATAGTACATGTTTTATTTTAATTGGGTTATGCTCATTTTAATTTGTGAAAATTAAAGTTAATTGATTTGATCTCATTTTGCTTAATGCAATTACCGGTTTAAGTTTGTAAAACCCCATTTCATAACTATTTCATTTTTGTTTTAAAATTATTTTGCACTTACACAACTTTCACCCAAATTTTTCTTTAATGTTTTTGTTATTTAGTTTTTACTTGTGTTTTAAAAAATGAAGCCAAAGTTGAAAACTATAAAGAAAAAAAAAAACAATTTTCAAAACCTTATTAATATATTTAAATTTCGTTGGAGAAAAGCAAAAAAAAAAAAATTGAAAAAAAAAAAAAAAGAAAAAAAAAGACAAACATAATTTCTTTTTCTTTTTTTTGTGTGTAGAAAATCATAATACAAAAATTGTTATCAAATTGGAATTTCATTTCAGTTTAAATTTAGTTCTTAAAATTTCAACAAATTAGTGATTTAAAGTAAAATGTTATCAATTAAATTATTATGCAATGAAAGACACCAAGCAAATATAATTTTCAAACATTGTTCCGATGCAAAAGTCGTATCAAATCTACCACAAAACTCACCTTACATTCAACTCAAACCCAGGTTAACTATTAATTTACAACAATCAGAAAATAACTCAACGGTTAATACATACTCTGAACCGATAGGTTACAAATTTACAAGTCATAAGAATTAACAAACATTTACTATTAATTCAAAATTAACATTAATTAATTAAGTACTCAGTGTAACTTGTAGTAAATCTGATATGAGAAAGAACTTTTCATGGGCTATGAGGTAAAACAATTGCTCGAGAATTTAGTCCAAGCAAAGGAAAATGGAGAATAAGAGAATAGGCAAACTATAGTAACTTGTCAAAAACTAATGAATACTTCAAGTTTGTGGAAACCTGATTCATTTCTTTTGCTTTTTTGATTTACCTTCACTAGATCGCTCAACAGACCCTGAGGAGGTTACTGCACTATTACCGTGTCCTGAATCTCGAGTTGAGTGATCGATTGATCTACTAGGTTCATGCAAGCGTTTTCTTTTTGATGAATCTTTTCTTTTATGATCTCTAGACTCGGTAGATTCCAGCTCCTGTTTAACACTTGAAGGCTTTGATGGTTCCGTGAATTCAGATACTGAACTTCTAGGTTTGCTACTTCGTGAAGAGGTTGTTCTTCTACTGCTCGAGTTTGGGCCTCTGGATGTCGTAGTTTGACGGGAATTGGTCAATGAAATTCCAGAAGATTTTTGGTACAGTGATTTCAAAGGGGTGGTGGCCTTTTCGAGTTCTTCAGGTTCTGGGTAATGCACAAGAGAAATCCGCCGGGAAATCTTTCCAACTTCAAGGGCATAAAAAATAGAACGGTTTTATCAGGGTAAGATGACTGGAAATTAAAATGAATGGTGAATCTACTAGAACAGTAAGGACCATGCCGCTAGAATATGATGTGTGAACATACATCGAGAAGACATTTGACTTAGAATGATGGGTGGAGTATCAATATTGTTCGTTTCTATTCTAATGCATTTAGACAGGAAAAGGTTAATTGTAGTATTAGCACACTACAGCACACTAATAAAATGTTATGACCACAAAGAACTAAAAAAGTAAAATGTTGCTCATAAGGCTGCTCATACTTCAGAACTAAAAAATAAAATTTTAAAGCTTGTAATTGAAGAACCGGCAAGCGACAGTGATTATGGAAGGAGTAGATTAAAAGTTATAGAACACACTAATAGACTAATGTCGGCATGTGAGAACAGACAGAATCAGAATCACTGGGGATGGAGAAGCTAGACTGGAGGTCTAGGCATAGCGTCAATAGTATTGAAAGTGAAATTAAACCAGTACACACCATCTACCTATCTACGATATAGGAACTTTGAAAATGAAGCTAGAATGGAGAGCAGAATTGGCACAGGTTTATAAGTATCAGCCAGGTATGACAAAAAGAAGAGAGAGAGAGAGAGTAACTCCAACGAAGAGACTAATGATACTAACATGTGAAGTAAAACAGATTCAAAATGGAGGTTTTTTGGGTTTAAAAAAAATTAAAATACTTAAATATTTACACTAAGAGAAAGAGGGAGTTTTCACCTAATCTGGTGTCCGATGAAGATGGTAGAAAAACAGAAGCCTCAGGTTCTTGAGCCACACAGCTGATCACATCATATGATTTTCCTTTTGATGAAAACAAAAATAGATTGATATTATTGTACGGAGAAAATGAACAGAATAGCTGTAGTGCACATTCAAACAAAAATACTTCGAGCATATTCATGCACCAACTGTTATTTGAAAAAACTGATAATAGATTAATTCAAAGAGTCGAGAAAAATGGCACAAATCCAATGAGATTACATGAAGCTATTCATTTGTGCAATAAGAGAAAAAAAAAAAGAGTTCTTCAATTATGATTGACTATTTCTCATCAATGATATTATGATTGACTGTTTCTCATTAAAAAAGAAAAAAGAAAAAAGAAAAACAGAGTCAAGAAAAATGGACGTCAAGAAGATTGTCCCCTCATAGTCATTGACAATCTTTTCTCTGATTTTGATGGACGAGTCACTTTGTTCACTTTCTTAATGAGATTGAGGCTTTTGAGAAGGCATCCTAGGAAAACATCACCTCCAAAAGTCTGGAGTTATCAGTATCAATGTTGAACTGGACATCGTTGATGAATTAGCTTTCAAATACGGCTGCAAAAGAGGTTATTGGCCCCATTCTTACTCCAGTCACCCATTACATGGTTGGCCAAAAGCCATATCTTTTTGGACACTGGGTGATCATTGAAAATTTTGAGAAAAGATTATGCATGGGGATCCACCTTCAAAAGGGGGAAGGCACACTCTCGTACAAGCTACACTTTCAAATCTTCCAAACGTACCCCTACGATTTTTCCTTGGCTATTAAGATTAGAAAAGAGATAAAAGAAATTATTTAGGAATTTCCTTTGGAAAGGTGCGCAAAATGGCAAAGAGCAATATTTTGTTAATTGGTTTCTTTAAACGGAAACAAAAAACTTCATTGATATAGTGAAGAAAAGTTTAATGCTCAAAATATGAGACATAATGATCACAGAGTAGTACATGTGAAAGTAGGGTCAGTGGATCCACCCAACCATCTCAAAATGTAATACATCAAAGGGTTCTATGGCAATACATTATTAAAATGTACGCATAAATTAAGCTGGAGAAACGAAAGCATTCCAATTGAGACATGTCTTGGACTGAATAATGAGTAAAGAGTTTGGATTGTGAACATGTAGTCCATAATGAAGAAGAAAATCCCTCTCAAATTGAGCACAATCAAGCCTTCTTTAATCATAAGAGTGGATCTAGAGGAAGAGGAAGAAATTTTAGCACTCGTGGAAGAGGAGGAAACCAAGGAAGAGTTGAAAGCTACTCATCATCAAAAGCACAAAGTTTATTGCAACCACATTAAATTCAAAAAATCAAACTTCATTACAACAATGTTCAGATTCATAGCAGAAGCAATCAGACAACCCTATTGGGCAGAACAATATTGTAAAAAAGGGGAATCAAGTTCCATTGAGTTTGCTTACCCAACTGTCATAATAGATTGACAACTAACACCTCAAGTTTGGTAATTGCCCCGACTCACCCTTGATTTCCTGAAAGTACAACTTAAGTCAATTGGCCCAATTGATTAAAGAAGGCCTGATCGTGCTCGTAAGTTGGCCCGAACACTCATGGATATCAGTTTAAAAATCAATTTGCCCCAATTACGTCATTGATTCTCCTTCGGCGAGGTTCTCACTCCATGATTGAAAGCACCAAAGATTGGGCCTTGACAGAATATTCTTCAATCCCCAATTTCCATCGAAACTGTTGCCAATTTTTTACATATTTAGTCTTATATATTTATGCATTTTCCTTTTGTAATTATCTGCACTTAATAACCTTCCAAATTTAATCAATTAGCAGTTAGCTTCTCAATTTTTCCATTTGTTTTGCATCTTTGTGTAAGTGTTTATATACCGCATATTGAGATGAGAAGAATTCAATAAAAAGAACAGTGTATATTTTCACACAGTGAAAACCTCTTACATTAAAACAGGCAAAGAGCTTCCACCAACATTATCTTGTTAATTGTCTAAACCTCTTCATCCTGTTAATCAAAGAGGCCTCGGGCATACCCTATGAGAGATAAAAACCAAGCCCTTCTTGCTAAATGGATTTGAGATATAACTTATAAGCACAAAAAGGATGCTTAATGAAGGGAGCTGATTAAAAATAAAATCCGGTTCAGTATATCACCTTAAATTGGGTAACCAGGCAACCCTTGTTCTCAAGATACGCACTTTTGAGACCTCAATCCTGGGTGAAGACTAATGTCAATAACAACTTTTGAGACCTCAATATGGTTTTAGTCTCGATAGCACTCACAACCAATGGCGATAGATGCTTGGAAATGACCTCTCAATCCTGAAGGACACTTTTCTAGAAATTCTCTTTTAGCTGATATGGGTGATAGAAACAATATTTTGGAGACATAGTTGGCTACAGGAATATGGAAAGACAAATACCCATAGAAATGGGAATTGGCTCACAAGGCCATTACCACCAACGGTGCACTTAAAAAGAGAATGTTTAATACGGCCATATCTCTGTGTGGTTCTATTTGCAGAACTGATGATGAATAAAAAAAATCACCTCTTCCTCCATTCTTTTACTCGGAAATTCTGGAGAACTTCGCGATGCTTTTGGATAGTCTTTGGCTTTTCCTAGAGAAGTTACTACATAACTCAACTCCATTCTCTTGAGTCACCCATTCAAAAATACAAAAGCTCTTTTGTGGTTGCATATATGTTGTGCTCTCTTTTGGGTGCTGTGAGAGCAAAGAAATCAAAACGTCTTAAAGGATCGTCCTGATGATACTTCCCTTGATCTTATTATTTAATATGTTATTTCTTGGTGTAAATAAAAGCTCTAACCTTTTTGCTTCGTATACGCTTCCCTTTTAAACCATTGAGATAGCATATTGTAGCTCCATGTTATATCGTTTTGTGAATTTCAAAAATCAATGAAATTGTTTCTTTAGAAAGAAAAAGAAGTAAATAGATAACAAAATGATAGTTACCAGATGAACCCTGAAAGCTGCCCATATGTCCATCTGGGTGAAGTTGAAGAGAAAATTCTTGCCCATCAAAATCTGGGGCCTACGATACCCATTGAAGAAAATAATAAATCCCTCTCAAATTAAACAGTGTTTGAAATGACTGCAACAAACTTAATCTTGAAAAAAATTAAAAAAGAGCACATTTATGGATCGTTCTTCATTTTAATTTCTTCCTAACTGTAGGTAGCTGTAACATTTTGCAAGATAGGTTTATAATATCTTACTTGGTTAGCAGGCCATTGAATAAGCCATAACTCTTCAGAGTCAGTCAAAGAAATATCAGTAAGAAATTCCCTTTTGTCTTCCTCAAACTCTGCTGGAGGTTTGTAGGCTTCTACATTTTTAAGAGCATCTACCTCGCTACTCATACTCAAAGCTAATTAAGTCCCTGTAACACAACAAACAACAAAGCAACACTCTGAAAAACAAAGCAATTCTTGTTTGAGATTCAACTTTAAAACGTAGATGAGTGATAACAAAATAATAATCAGAGATCAAAGCTTCAATTGAAAAGGGTAACACGCTGCAATTCGAAAGGTCAGAATTTTTTCCAGGGGTGATTTCTTTTCCGTGGGTATTCTGCTGTTGTTGTTAGAAGAAAAAAAATCAAAGCAACTTCTCCTTTGTTTTAAATTTGATTTTTCAAGTGAGAAAGAAGACATAAATGGAGAATCGGAGAATAGCAGCACAAACAGAGGAATAGAATCAGTACAGTGTAGTAGGAAGGAGGCTCCGGCGGGAGGAGAGGAAGAAACACAGCAGTGGAAGCACTGAACCAGAGAGATGGAGCGGAGGTTCGGCGGCGACACTCAGCAGCTGGAGAAGGAAAGTGCTGGCGGGAAAAATAAAGGGTTTAGGGCTTACTCCTCCTTTTCTTCTTTCTTTTCTAAGGTAAAAATAACTAAGCTTGAACACTTGGGGTGCGTTTAGGGAGGAAAAATGTTAGGGGAAAGAGTTATATAACCTTTTCTTGTTTAGGGTAAGGATTATGATAACCTTCTCCAATCTCCTCAATTCTTTCTTAATTTTTAGATCTTTTTTATTACTTACTCAAATCTTACTTATTCCTTTTTTATTCCTTCCTCAATCCATCTTAACTCTTGGCTAATCTATAATTAATTAATTTAAGTTTAAATATTATTTATTTTATTTATAATTTTTATATTTGCAAGTTTCGTTAATTTTTAATCTTTTTATTTAAAAAACACAACTTGTTTTTAGATTAACAAGTTATGAATTTGGTACAATTACGTTAATTTAAAATTTTAATTTTTCTTTTTACTCTTGAATTAGGTAGTTTACTATGATTACACAATTTGATCCGTATTTTCATTGTAATTAAAAATTTAGTAAATTAAATTTACTAAATTTGTGTATTGGATTTAAAATATGAATTAAAAAAAAACTAACAATTTAATTTCAAGTAACAAAAATTGATGTAGTATTTAAATAAATTATTACAAATTGTTTTACGAAAACTATGACAATTTGGTAAATTAAATATACAAAATTTGTGTATTAAATTTAGAATATGATTTTTTTATAAAAAAAATTAATAATTTAATCGCATCTACGGATTGCGTAAAAAATGTTGAAAATTGATGTCATATTTAAAAAAATTACTGCAAATTATTTTATGAAAACTATAGTGATTTGGTAAATTAAATATATGAAATTTGTGTATTGAAGTTAGAATTAAAAATAATAATAATTTTTTATCGTACGTTGTGTTTCATGTAATTGACTTCGGTTTATAATTCTTTTCCTATAAACAATTTTGTTATTCTTATATTGTTTTGTTTGAATGAAATTATGGTGCGTGTATTTGGTTTAAATCAATTGTTAAATATATGCAATTTGTGTATTGCATTTAGAATATCAATTAAAAAATATATAGAATATGAATTATAAAAAAAAAATAACAATTTAATGGCACGTAACGATTACGTAAAAAATGTTGAAAATAGATGTCGTCTTCGAAGAAATTACTGAAAATTGTTTTATGAAAATTAAGATGATTTGGTAAATTAAATATATTTAATTTGTGTATTAGATTTAAAATACGAATTAAAAAAAAAAATTGACACTAAACGCTTGCATAAATAACGTTGAAAATGCACCTTATATTTAAGAAAACTAATGTAACTTGTTTTACAAAAATATGACAATTTGATAAATTAAATATATGAATATTTGTGTATTGAATTTATAATGCAAATTTTTTAAAAATTGTAATAATAAATAATTTTCATAATCCTTTTCACATCCTTCTTACTCCAAACAAATATTATCATAACACTACTTATTATCATATATTTAATAATAATACTATCATAATGTTACTATTCACAATCATTCAGCAAAACACATATTATCATAACACTACCAATAATAGACTTTCCCCTGAACACATTTATTATAACACTGAGATTATCATATTCCTTTTCCTCCAAACGCACCCTTAGACGATATGTCATATTACCAACTCAATTCATGCATGTTTTAAAATATAATATGTATTATATATCATATTATAATACAAAATAATAATCATAATAAACTTTTAGAAAAAATAAAAAATTGGTTAATATATTTATACGTAGGATTTCATCAAACTATATGCTAAAATCTAACGTTCTCTCAACAATATATACTAAAATTACAATTTAATACATTTTTCCAACATAAGTTATATTTATAAATAAATTAATAATAACATATTGTTAATTAAATGTGGGGAATAAGTAAAACTAGCATTGTGATTTATACATTATATGAAATACATTTAAATGACAACAAAAATTTACAACATACAGTCAAATTTTTGAATTCTATCAATAATAAACATTGATAAAATTAATATGCTTTTATCGATGACATTGATAAATAGAGATAAAAGTTCATCGATAGAATCCAAAATTTTGCTATATTTTAATTTATTTTGTTGTTTTTTAAAATACTCAAACATAAAATATAAACTATGTTTTAATTGAATCTCAAATTTATCTTTTCAAATTCAACTATAAGTTTTTAATTTAATTTTAATTTACTGTGTAGTTTTATGATTGAAATTTGAATTTCATTTCAATTAGTTTATTTTAGTATTTATATTTTGCAATCTGTTTTTGTTAATTATTTATTTTTCATGTTAATAAATTTAAAATAATAAAATAGTTCATAATTAATCAAAATTCACTTTTTTCATCACTTTTGAAATTCAATTTAGATTTTTATTTCATAGTTACTTTAAAAATTAAGATTTTTTTAAAAAATTAGATAATTTGACAACATATTTATACTTCATAAAAAAAAAAAAAAAGTTTATCAAACTTTTATATATTTTTTAAAAAATCCTTAAATTAATTAATAAATATCAACATTGATGTGTTGTAAGTGAATGTTTAATGAAAAATTGAGATTTAACGGTGAAATATTGAACTATAAAAATTAAATTAAAACAAAATTCAATTATAATATTTTAATATTTATAAAATAAATTGAAACAAAAATAAAAATTTAATGATTCTAGAACTTAATCACAAAATAGAAACTAGACTCAAAATCGATAGATAAAAAATGTTTTTTTTTCTTCACTTTTTTTAATAATTTATTTATTATTTGTATTGGTTGATCAATAATTTTTGACCAATTAAAATTTGCAATCATCACAAAAAAATTGTCACATTCGAGTCAATTCAAACCTCAATGTAAAACTAGGTCAAAGAAATAATGGGTCCAAGCGCGTTGAGCAAATTAGTTAAAGTCCAAGTCCAAACCAACGGATAAATAGACTCAAGCTCAAACCCACCAAGTAAAATAAGCCAAAGCCGACTTAAAATCCATGAAAATTCTCTATAAATAGAAACATCTTCATATATTGTGGACATTTTGATTGAAGAAATAATTGAAGCTACGAAGAACTGAAACTCAACCTAAGTTAACTTTCTAAGACCAAAAAATTTTAAATTTTAACTTGGATTGGAGAGAAACTTATATTTGAGAGAAATGATTATATAAATCAATATACAAAATTCAATTCCAACAGCATCTATCTGATTAGAATGATATTTATATATATTTTTTATTTAAAAATAATTCCATTTCGATTTTTTTACAAACACAAATTATTAGAAATCGCCAATTTACTTGATTACACCTATTATGCTATATTTGTAAAATTTTAAAATGTTGATATATATTTAATTAATATTTATAAAATTGAGGCCAATTATAATTATACGTTAATTAAAAAAAAAATTAAAAGTTGATTATCTTCCAAAAACGCTTTATTGAGGCGGTGGTATTCGTCTTCCATCGGATGTGACCGAGCGAGAAGATCGTACGACTGAAAAGTTATTCTCCCATTCTTTTCCCATTTTCACACTCATACGAAGACTCCGTGAAGCGAAGAAATGGAAGAATTTTCTGTTAGTGATCCGACTCAGCTACTCCAAGCAGCTGCAGACTTCGCTAATTATCCCGGTTACAATCTGTTACTCAAATTCATCTCCGTATTCTTCATATTCTATTGAAAATGCACCAGAATCTGACTCTTTTTAAGTATTTCCCCTTTGCGAAGGTGTTCGGACTGATGCGTCGGTTAAGGAATTTCTCGACCGCTTCCCCCTTCCCGCTATCATCAAGTATTGTTTATAATTTGAAATCGAACACTCTTATTTGATCAAATTTTGTTTTTGAGCTGTTGGGTGTATTATTGCCCTTTTGGTTATTCTTTCTGACTTGGCTTGTTCACTTCTGCAAGTGCTTTACAAACAAAAGCAGAATTTCCTGGTCTAGAGGATACTTTGGTTGCATGTCTTGACAGGATATTCAAAACCAAGTATGGAGCTTCTCTTATACCGCATTATATGGTATAGACACTTCCCTTGTACTTTTGGGTCATGTTTAGGATGTGCTTAGTTTTCTGATACTATAGAGGGTGCCCTGATGGTGAAGGCTTTTTCAGGACTTGATTCTTCTCACGTTTATCAGATATTTACGGCTCAGTTGAATTGAGTTTAAAGTCAGTGAAACCCATGCACTTGTGTTTAATTGCAATAGCATTTTCTTTCTCTTCTTCTTCTTCTTCTTCTTCTTCTTCTTCTTCTTCTTCTCTCCTTGTTCTCTTGACTACATGAGACCAGTTCATCCAATCAACATTAGGATCCTTGGATGTGCGTTGCTTTGTGATCTGTCGTTAGGATACCCATAACAAAAATATAAAATCACAATGTACCTAGAATATAAAAAGGAAACTACAATATAGTAATATTCTTTCTCCCAATGTCCCAACACCACACCCTCTACATACAACCAAGGGACCGTTGGCGAATTACCATTATGCCAGTACTAAAAACGTGACATACTAATCTTACTCATGTATGGTGTACCCCATATACCCCCAACTAAAGTACTCTCACATCAGTCAGTTGTATTAATTATTTCTATTCCCCTTCCCCCTGCAGCCTTTTGTACAGGTTGGACTACAGGCAGATTCTCAAACAGTTAGAACCTTAGCTTGTAAAACGGTTGGTTTTCTTTGCCATTATTTGGTTCAACATCAACCAGTTATCCCCTTTTCTCGTTAACTAGTTTCCCCTTTCTTTTTAAATTTCATCTGTTTGTTATCACTGTGCAAGCTATAACTTTTGTATTCTTAAACTAAAAACTAAATATTTTTCCAGGTTACTCGCCTCTTGCAGGAATCCGATGAAACTGCTATTTCGGCTATACAACTAATTATTGACTATGGCATCTATCCACTTTTGCTAGACTGCCTTCTCAATGGGTAAGAGTACATACTGATGATTGTGGATTGAATTATGAATGATATTGAGTTTTTGGTTGTATTGGAACATCAAGTTTTTCTGCTTAAACCTTTACTCCAAGTGTATTGAGACTATAAATAACGATTCTTTCTTGAGTCATTAGAAAAGTTTGTTGTATTATGGATTCAATATACACTTCTCTTGTACATTTGGAACATTTTGTTATTATTGTAAAACTATTACATAATTGAGTTCTATGATTGACAAACCTAGGGATGTAGGATTTGATCTTGACCCCTCACCATTCGCTGTTAAGCAGCACTTACCTGATAAAACTCATAAGCAACACATGATCCAATTAAAGTCCTGAAAATTGAAGCAAATGAAGTTGTTCTTTTAACGTTCTACCTTCAGTTTGTTAATTCCCCAACAGGGAAGAAAACATTTATTTTTTTCCAAGCTTTCTTAGATCCCGAGTTTATGGATTTAGTCTTTTTTTAGCTTGCTATGGAATTATGTGTGAGGTATTCTTTTTCTCTTTTGCAGTAACGAACAAGTTGCTAACTCATTGATGGATTCAATCAAGACATTGGCTGCATTTCCACAGGGGATGGTAAATATATAATACTAGTTGCTATTATTTATCTGCTCTATACGGTTAACTCGTCCTTTATGTTATTATTAGGATGTTGATATAATATTAAATTTACCTTCACTTTCAACTCAAGCTTTTGGGTCAATAATGTCCTTTACTTTCCCTTTAACATTAATTTCTGCTTGTTGGGTTTTTTTTCAAATTTCAAGCACACAAGTGAGGCGCAAGTGCTAGAGTATTGATCCATCATTTTTAGCTTTTGAGTCAATCAATGATTTAAGAGTTACAATACGTCTCTTTTCGCAGAACTAACTGCAATGTGTTGCCCTGTAGGAAATCATCATCCCATCAAATAAAACAGAAGCAACACACCTAGGGACTGTAGCTTCAACATGTTCATCTCTGGTATTGTAGCGGGTACTATGACTTTGAGATATTTATAGCACTTAATACATGCTGACTACTGTTCTTAAGAAAATTCCTCCAATGTCCAATCATGTTCTCTTTTGCTAGAGTTTATGTTTATTCATTGTTTCTTTTTAGCATCGTTACTTTGAAGAAGAGTCCCCCATCTTGCAGTTTACTTGGTAGTAATTTGTGCTGATTGAGATTAAAATTTCTCAGGGAAGAGTTCGAGTCATGGCATTGGTAGTGAAGCTATTTTCAGTTTCTAGCTCTGTGGCATCGGCAGTATACAATGCAAATTTACTAAGCCTACTGGAAAGTGAAATCAATAATTCAAAGGACACACTTGTAACTTTAAGTGTGTTGGAACTCTTGTATGAGGTTTGTTATCTCTTACTCCCTGTCTTTTTGTTTACGAGCATGTTGGCCTTACCCCTTCTGTTTATCATTTTGATATTCATTGTGTAATGAGAAACATTAGTAGAAAAATGGTGTTATAATTATGTTATCCCTTTCGCTTTTCTCAGAGTCAGTAAACATGTACAGTATGGGTTTTTGCCATCTCAAGCACACGAGTCTTAACATTAGTTGGATTGTTGGAAATAGACACGATTTCAATAGGATGAGTGAAATAGACAAGATTTCAATAGTATGTGTCAAATGAAATGCCTGACTTCCTCTTTTAAATTAAGAATCAAGACGGTAACTGCTTAGTGGTTTGACCATGCAAGAAAAATCATGATTTTTAATGTAACTTATATCATATATCATAAATCATGTATTTATTTTATTTCCAATTGATGAAGCTAGTGGAGATTGAACACGGTACAAAGTTCTTGCCAAGGACCAGCTTTCTCCAACTGCTAGGCTCTATAATCAGGTTTTTAATGAAAGAATTATGAACTTCAGTTATACTAGCAAAAGTCCCTACTCTGGATGTTGATAGTATTCATAACTTTTTGTTGTTTATTGCAGCAACTCATCAGCAGAGTCTATTCTACGATCAAGAGCCATGGTCATTTGTGGAAGACTTTTGTCCAAAGAGAACATCTTCTCACTTGTAGATGAATCATGTAAGAGATAAGAGTTGACCTTCTGGACATTTTATTGACCTGCAACACTGTAATTTGATTTGAAGTTTTTTAAGAATTCTAAAAAGGTGTGAATTAGATGAACTAGCCAATTGTTAATGTTCACATAACAAGCCCCTTTTCATTGGGTTTCACTTTTGGATTCTCAGTATCAAATGGACCTGTGGTTACCCATTTATGCATCATTATTATATAATCTACTGTAGATCTGAAGATCACATTCTATTTGTAAACTGTGTAAGGAATTTGGAATCATGGAGACCTTAGTTTTAGGTAGAGCTTCTATGAACACAACATTGATTCATCTGGACATGTCTGACCTGATAAAAACGTATGTAATATTTTACAATGTGGGGAAAAAAAAATACAGCCCAACCTAAGAAGTTCTTATAAAGAAGAGAGATTCTGTAACAATTTTTAATCCTTATTATGTTTCTTCAAGTTCTTCAATAATGCTAATTAATTTTATTGTGCATCTTTATAGTGGAGTATGTATGTGTGTGTATGTGTATAGATTATGTAAACTTTACATGTTTTTTCTTTGATGAAGTATTAGATATATCAATCTATAGGCATATATTCTATACAAAAGGGTCCACAATGCGTGTGTGTGCCTTATATCATATTTTCAATTTAAGTTTTGCATAAATACCATTCAGATAAAAGAATCAATTACAAGATCTTTGTTAGGCTGTAGAGATTGCATAAACGATGTCCAACACAGGTTAAGTTGAATCACTTCATTTCACAAGGAAGTTCTCTAAAATGAGAACTTTTTCATTGGTGAGTTTCTTGTACAAATCCAGGAATATGAAGATTACTTGAGATCTTAGACATCTAATTGATTGAATTAAAAACAGTTGACAATAATCTATAATCATATCACATAGGTGAACCCTATTGCCCAATTATCATTCTTCTATATCTGTCATTTTACTACTATCAGTTAGACCCAGAATTACTGACAGTTTCCTTGTTTTGCATTTATATTCTCTTTTCTCAGGTGTGCGGAATTTGATATCTGCTGTAGATGGAATTCTTGGGTCATCTGAAGGAGAGGATGTAAATGTATCTGAAGCTGCAATTGAAGCACTGGGTGAAATTGGGTCAAGTAAGTGTAGCTATTGCCACCTGTGGCCTAAGTTTTGTTGACGTACTTCCAAATGAATGAAACCTAATTATCCAGGAAAAATAAACGTAAAACCCTTTAGAGCGTGTTAAGTATTCTCTTGTTTTTGGTTTTTTTCTCTCTCCTTAATGGTGAATTATGAACTCGAGTGCTAGTATATGCACACAAAGATAAGTATTGGATGCTCAGAAACTATTGGCATTTTGATGAAAAATATCAATTGTGATCAGATGTAACTGTTAGAAAGAGAATGCACGATGTTCCTTCAACATCCTTTCCCCCTCTAATTTGTGCAGTCTACATAATAGGACAGAGGCTTGTGGACCATTTTTTCTTTTGGTGCCCTTTGAATCAAGCTCCTGACCTTTTTTTTTGCCTCAACTGAACTCATGTTTTTTCTTGGACATCAACAACTTCCTTTCATTTTTTTTTGGCCATATCCTAAAAAGGAAGGCTTCCGTGAAACTAAGTAACCTCCATCTGAACAAGATGTTGCACATGGACTCAACCTTTTATATGGAGAAGACGTATGCATTTAATTCCTTCTGGTCATCACCTTTTTTATGGAAAAATGTCAAATTTAAATGAAGACAGGAACACTTATTGTGGACTTCAGCATAAGTGCAAATATGATATATCCTTGACCAAAATACGCTTGACCACTGTTTGAATGTACTGCCTTCCTAAACGTTCTACGCAACCTTTTGCTTTGTGAAACTAAGGTTTTTCTCATCATCCTGAGATTATATTCTCATCTTAATAAACACTTCATCCCTAAAGGCCAACATGCGCAGTTTCAATTTTTTGTTTCTCTCAGGCACATGGGGAGCCACCTTACTGCTGTCAAGTTTTCCAACCTGTGTGAAGCATGTAATTTATGCAGCATTTGATCGGCATGAACATGGTAAACAGCTGGTAAGTATGTTAACTTTTTGGTTTATGTTTATGTTATCTATTTTTGCACCTTAGTTTCGGATTGATTAAACCATTAGGTTGGGTAGGTATATGGTGAAAGAACTAGATGTTCCTTTCAGCAAGCTTGTCAATGATTGAATTTTAACAAGCCTTTGAAACTAAATGTCGCTAGGGTAAGAAAACTCTATGCTAAAGTTCTTTCAAGGCTTATGAGTGGCAGCATAGAGTGAGATAACGATTTCAACAAGGTTTAAGGTAGTACAGTGATATTTTCCCTCCGATGCTATTTGACATAACAGCAAATATGGGATTCGGGACAAGTTTTTGGATTGTAAGGTTGTAAAATTTTGGTATTCATTCTTGCTCTTGATAATTTATTTACTCAATAATTTTTTTAATAAGAAAACCTGCTTTCATTAAGAGAAAGGACTTATTCTTTGTGTTAAATGTCTGATGTGGAAGGGGTTTGTTTTTATAAGTAGTTTAGGATAAGAGTGTGAAGTGAAATGCCAAAGCGAACTTAGCTTAATGGTAATTAACATGACCTTCTTCCTTAGAGCTCGAAGGTTTGATCCCCTTCCTTTCGCTTCTTGTACTAAAAAAAATGAGAGTATGAAGTGAGATACATCACTGCCATCCATTTACTTAAAGCTAGGCAAGTATTTAATGATATATATTTTATTTACATACTATATTCACTTATATTTTCAACTGTCAATTCAGGCAGCCATGCATGCTCTTGGTAACATCTTCGGGGAAAGTCGATCAGAGAATGATATTGTGCTAAATGATAATGCAGAAGAAAATTTGCGGCATTTGATATATCAAATTGCATCCAGAAGTTCAAAGATGACACCCTCAGTAAGTCAAGGATATAGGGTTTATTTCTTTTGATAATATTTTCCTGCTTTATTATGTTTTCTGTCTGAAGTGATTTGGAATTCGGTATCTACTCTGCTTTAGTTGCCGAATATATGCCACTCCAATTCAAACACACCTTTCTGCAGTTACCATACAAGATTGGGCAATCCTTTTTTTTTTCTTTCATTAGACATTAGGAACTTGGAATGAAAACAAAATGCTTAAGCTGATAGTAATGGAGTTAAGTTCATACATCAAAACGTTTAGGTCAACAGGCGTCAAGGTGCAACAGATTGTTGAAATAAGAGCTGCTGTGGTTAATGCAAGTGAAATTAATTTGATTGTCATGGTGTTAATGCTCCATACATTACTTGTTTACCACTGTCTTGAAAGTCTCTTATAGGATATCGTGTCTGGAGTGTCTGGAGTGCTGGAGTCTCTGAAGGGAATAATTTTTCTTACTCTAAGATTGCTTCAACTGAAAAATTGTTGTATTTTTTTTTATTTGAGCTTCAGTAAGCAACAATTCTGGCATTGCCCTCATTTCTTACCTGATTATAATTTTTTCAAGTTTTAACGAGATGCTGTCTGTGGCAGGGTCTTTTTCTAGCTGTCCTTCAACAGGACTCTGAGATTCGCTTGGCGGTGAGTATTTCTTTGTTTTTTATTTCCTTAACACTTCTTACATGGCCTTAAAGGAGCTTGCTATTGGTAAAACAACAACAATAATAACCTAAAAGATAAAACTACATGATGTTGGACAGACCATTACTTCAAGAGGATATAAATTCAAGGACCCTTGAATTTAAGAGTACATGAATTAAGAACTCATTTTAGGGTATGTAGGCTACACTTGAGCCTTTCTTACCAACAAAATATTCTTGGGTAGATCATCCAATTCTTTATTGTGTTCTTTTTTATTATTGTGGAAGGAGTCTATTTGGCATGGAGATATTTTTCGACAAATGTGAATTCAGTGCTGAAAACATGTATAAGAATGCATATAAATAGGTGCACTTATAATCATTTTGATTCAGGTACACAAGTAGTATTATCTCTCATTGGCAAAACATTTTGGCGTTTACAGAATACCTTATTTGGAAGTACACCTATAGATTTGCATCAATGTGGATCTTCTTTAGTCTAGACAATATTCTTTATGAGTTTGTTAGTTTAAGAGTCTCAACTTCCAGCGAGTAGGCTGCTTAGTTTTGGATGTAGTCTTATCCTGGTCTGAAACTATGTTAATTCTGACTTCCTATAAATTTAATTATATGACTTAACACGATTGTCTTTCCAGAGTTACAGAATGATAACTGGGTTGGTCGCTCGACCTTGGTGTCTAACAGAGATCTGCTCGAAACAAGACATAGTAAATATAGTTGGTGATGCAAGTTCTGAGACTACTAAAATAGGTATATGGTGCTTTTTTTTTGGTGACAAAGGTGCTTTCTTTGCCTTGCATCCATGTTTTGAGATTGATCAGATATTCTGTTGATTGTTGTGCATGCATCATTAGGAATACCACTCCAGCTACAATCATAGAACTGACTCTTTTGGGTATTGATCTCGGGTGTGTAAACAGTAATAATTAAGCAAGCACTCTCCTGCTCTTTTGGTGTTGCAGTTGAGGAATTATTTATTTCTTTAGCCGTTTTATGATTAAGAATTCTTCTGCTATTTTGTTGAGCATTGTCCGATGCAAATGTGCATTGTTCGTTTAGATGTATATAATATTAGTTTTTCCATCGTCACTGTTTATCATAATGTTCAGAATAGAATCATTGATGACCTATGCTCATGTTCAATTCTGACTTCCTTTCTTTAAATCAATTTCCAAAATATATCTTACAAATCATCTTCACTCTGTGACAGCAACTTTAAGAAGCCCACACAATTCCAAATATGCATTTATTAATTGCAAATGCTTCGCTTAATCAAATCGTATTTGCAGTTACTGTCTGTTGTCTGATAAAGAACTGAAATTACATAAATTATTTGCCTTTTTCTGGTTCATATCTTGTTATAATGAAGTTTTAAGTAATTTGTTCGGTTTAGATTGGTAAGAAAAATATAATGTTGCATTTTCTGGTGTGCCCTTTAGTAATGTAAAATTCTTACTGAATTAGTTTGTTCTGTGAGACTCATGAACTCTTTTAGAACAAATTGCTTTATGTAAGGGCTTGCATGTAATTAAATATATTTGACCTTTTCCCCTTGCATCAGATGATAATACCAATCTCATTGTTTCTTTAGGAATGGAAGCTAGATATAACTGTTGTTTGGCTATCCATAAGGCCTTCATGTCTTCACCTAGGCTTACTGGCGATCCTGCTCTTTCTGGAATAGCTTCAAAGGTTAGATTCAGATTCAAATTCTTGTGCATACAAATAAGTATTCCATACTTTTCTTGAACTTTTTCATTTTCCGAGCAGTGTATAGTAGAGTATGCATAAAAGTGCAAAGGCTCCAATCTTTCGGATCATATCCAATGTTTTCTGACAAAGAAAGTTCTAATTCATGTGCCTGTGCAAGAATGCCTTAAAATGGGAAGGGAGGTGGAAAAAAGAGAAAGAAAAGCCATAAGGAAGTGATTTTAGTAGTAACTTTAGTTAAAAGGATGGATTTTATTACGTGATATTCATATAATCCATTTAATGTTTGGTTCTATACTTTTAAAGTTTTTTGGAGTGTTTGTTTATCCATTCCAGAATCACTTCCCAGGAAAGGGAAGGGTAGGGAAGTGTTGTGTTTGTATATTTGAACTTTTGGGGTGGTTATGGTCAGGCTAATGCTTAAAATGCTTTGTCTGCAGCTGCAGGAAGCGGTTAGAAATGGTCCATATCTTAATAGAAGGAATGTTGAAACTCAACCAGCAATAATGACAGCTGAAAGATTTTAAAGAACACACCATGGTTCAGAAGTAGGCAAGGCTTATGTACAAATGGTTTGCGTGATGTAATATATTTCTCAACCAGCAGCTGTAATGACATCAGACTTTTCTTTCACACTAGCAGTTGAAAATAGATTTTGTCTCTTCCATGGATTGTGTACTAATATTTCTCTACTCTTTGGATGATCTGTTCGTGAATGTGTTAATTTCTTCTTTATCATTCAACAAGAAACTCGTAATATTCTAGCTGTGACTTTTACCAGTTATTGAACTCGTAACTTCCTTTGTATTATATTAAGATATCGGCTTAGTAATCAGGTAGGTACCTGTTAACGTAATTACATAATATTATATCAACTTATTCAAAATTGTTCAACACAAATTTCTGGGTTGCTTTAACTATAACATTTATGGTTCTTCTGTGTTCTTTACCATTGTACTATAATATATAACGATAACATCCCACATCCCTGAAACTATTGTCAAACCAAAAATAGATTATAAAGTTATCAGTTAATGTATTTTTTCTTTGGTTTGACAATATATTTGTCCACTATTAAATCTTAAACAACATATGTAAATACAGCAATTTGAATTATTTATTCAAGTTTTATAAATGACAATAGAGATTGCTATATTTATATATTTTTAAAAAAATTTACCAAATCAAATATAATTAGTTTTTTACCTGAGTGTATTATTTGCCTCGAGTAGTTTGTATCTTTTTTTATTATGCTTAAAAATTCATCTATTTAATAAATAAATAACAAACAGCGGCTCTTATGTGGGGTTGGAATTAAAATGAAAACCGGATGGGAATATACAAAACTCGAATCCAAACACCCGAAAACAATAATGGATAAAATCGATACTGTAATGCTCCGTTTCGAGTAGATAAAGCGCCAACGAACCATTCTTCTTCTTCTTCAACCTCTGGAGTTTTTCTTTTCAAGAATCGCCAAATACATAGATGGCGGCAGCTGCAATTACTTGCTTCGCTCTTTCTTCGAAGTTCGGAAGTCTTTCCCTTAATGGGTTTTCCTCCTCTATTCCCGCTGCCCCATCTTCTTCCACCCTCAGGTCTCTCAGTTTCTCCTCCAACATTTCACTTTCCGCCTTCTCCAATGGTGAGTTTTTATGGGGTTCCTTTGTTTTTCCATTTTATAAACTTCTGAATTGCTGCTGGACTTAATTTTGTCCGTTTTTGTAAAGGGTGTCTGTCGATGAGGAAAACTGAGAGGCTGCATCGTTACTCTGTGGTTTGCGAGGCAGCTCCTAAGTCCAAAGTTGATTCTGCTGCCAAGAGGGCTCGGCAGGCTGAGAAAAGACGTATTTACAATAAAGCCCGAAAGTCTGAAATTAAAACCAGGATGAAGAAGGTACTTAATTTTTACCCCTTTGTATGCGCATTTAAATATATTGAAATCTATAGGAATGATATACTCTAGAATTCGTTTTATCTCAGAGTATTGTATATTTCTTTTATAAGAAAGAATTTTTTATTGATGGAAGGAAATTACAAATGAAATGAAAGGAGATTAGTATAGCTAATAGTGGTGAAATAAGGGAGTGCATTTACACCAAGTCTCTACCATGTTAACTATAGCATAAAAAATTATAATGAGAAAGTTATTTGTCTTGGAAGACTCTACTATCCCGTACTTGCCAAATAGATGGTATTGAAAGTAGAGACATAGAACAAACACAAATTTACATGGAAATCCTAGTATAGGGAGAAAAACCACGATACTGATATTTCTTATTATTTTCTTATGATAATAAAGGTACCCTTGTATTTATAGGCAACACGAGCCTTATTAAAATAATAAAAAATTAGGACAAAGTAAGTCTTAACTACTCTTGGGCTTTCAACATGATTTAAGCCTACCATTTCTAACTGAGGGGAATAAATCATACAGAAGGGAGCTATTTGGAAAAACACCAGTGGGTTCTAGCTTCCAAAGGCGCCCGTCAGGTCTGTTGTGAAAGGAAACAGCTGCTAGAATGTGTAAGAGAGTTCCATATTCTTCAACTTCGGCCTCTCTCTGATTCCTTTTCAATATTAGGCTCCAACCCAAGGTTTGTGTTCCAAAATTTAGTATTAGCCCAATCTTGTTGTGAGAAAAGGCAAGAATGAGGGGGATTTGTTATAAAGGGGTTTGTATGGAATGTATTTATGGGTGATTTTCATTTTAGGGTGGTATGTGCCTAATTTGTAAGTACCTTTAGATAAACTGAGCTATATCAAGACTCAAGGGGTTAAGTACTCCTTTATGTTCCTTATAAAGTGTGCAAGTCGACGGTTGTTACTTAAGCTGTTGAAGATAAATGTGTGAAATGATTATCCTCATCTTGACTTGTCCTTAATGGGGACTGGATGAAATTCGTAAAATCAAGAGATGGAAAGTAGATGCTTACAGTTTTGTATTCAGTACCAATGGAAAAATGGTTATATATATATACTCGTGCATAATATGGTTTTGTTTGATAAGGTCAATGGTAGCTAGATGGTTTGGATTCTTGTTGTGAAAATCTGATCAGCAGAAAATCTTATTTTTTCAGAAATTATTATAATTACTGTTCACTGGGAAAAAATGGAGACTACAGTGACTAGTACAGAAATTTTTTTATGAATTTTGCTTCAGAAATCTTGTAATCAAGACTGATTTTCTCATTTATAAAAGTTTTCATTTAAGTTATTAAATTGGACTTTTGATGTATAACAGAAAAATTAAACTATTAAGATCCCAACTTGATGGAGAATTGTAGAAGGACTAGAAAGAAAAATCTAGTAAATGGTAAAGTTGAATCCTTTCTGATTGGTCAGAGACAGGTTCTTTAGGAAGTTTTCATGTGGGTAATGAGTTTATGACTGAATTTTGTATAATTTCTTTTGGATCTTTTTCCAGCCTCTCTTCAAGTCTTGAACTTATTCAAGGCCATTAAGGTGTTTGAATAGCCCTTTGGCTTAGCTGTTGATCTTTTTGAATCTTTGGTTGCGACCATCAACTGTTCTTTGCATGAGCGATGCAATATGATTAAACATCTTTTCCCGTTCTAATTATAAGTGGCCTTTGTGTTATCCTGTGGATCTTAGAGTTAATCCTAAGCTGTAAAGTCGTGTGTGACCAATGACTAAGAGGATCTCGTTTCTTCTTTTCAGTGCCACCAGGGGAGTGCGTAATTCTGTTTGCGAAGCTTTCTTTGGTCATCCTTCCAAAAAATCATAAGCTTTATGGCTTCTTGCTTTAGAGTTTTCTTATATCTGCTAAAGGACAGGACTAAAGCATAATCTTCATATGGTTTAATAAAACATCATCTACATACTTGCTTTTGGATATTGTGAAGAAAAAGATAAAATTTTCTGTTTCTTTCCAGAACTAATCAGCACAATAATGACCTCTCCCTCTTACATTTCCAGGTTCTGGAAGCTTTAGATGGTCTCAAGAAGAAAGCTGAAGCACAATCAGAGGAAGTCATTCCAATTGAGACTCTCATTGCAGAAGCATATTCGGTGATCGACAAAGCCGTGAGAGCAGGCACGTTGCACCGAAACACTGCAGCACGACGAAAATCTCGGCTCGCCAGAAGAAAGAAAGCTGTAGAAATCCACCATGGCTGGTACACCCCGGATTCTCCAGCGGCAGCGTGATGCACTTGAGGAATGAATGTGGAAGATCATTCTATTCTTTTTTTGACGTAGATAAATGTCAACCTTTTTTTTTTCATCTGTTTCCTTTTGTATTTAGTTCGAACCTTTTTCTATGTCAACCGTTGAAGTTTCACTTCTATTTCATCTCCCTCTTTGGTTGATGGTTTCAATTTTTTAACACCATTACACCTAAAAAATTTACAAATCACTAACTTAAAATTTTATATTTATAGGGTACCTTAAAATTTTAATATTCTTTTATCTTTGTTTCTTTCCCTTTTTAATTCTTGAAAAACACCCCAATGCTTTACATCTTTATATTTGAAACCTCAAAGCTTACTAATACAAGTTTAATAATAAAAGATCAACAAAAGAAAATTGAATAAGAAAATTTTTATTAGAGGAAACATGATGTGTAGAAGTTCAAAAGAGTGGAACCTATCATCTAGACTGGCCACTTTGTTTTCAACGTTGGAAGTTAAGTCTATAACCACCTTCCTTTATTTCCAAAATTATTGCTTTGATATTTATTTATTTATTTTCATATTTTCAAACCTACCCTTTTGTTCAAAATTTGACTAAGAATATAAAATTGATAAAGACATGATATTATATTTACAATAAAAGAAAATAAAGTAAAAAGCTAAAATATATATTTAAAATGTAAAAAAAAAAAACAAAATAGATACCAAATAAAAGAGACGGCCACAAGTCTCATCTCAAATTGATGAGGTGGCAGCAGGAGAGTGAAGAGGAAAGTAGAGCCGTAGGATGGAGGGAGGGTAGTTTCTATTCAATTTCCCAATTGGTGTAAGGATCCGACCCGAGTTTGATCCACACGGCGCCGCAATGAGAAGTTTCCATTTTTCTTTATAATTTTATTTAATTCAGGAAATTAAAAAAAAATAAAAAATAAAAAAGGGTTTATAAAATTGAAATTGCCGTCAGCAACCGGTTACCGGCGGTACCCACTAACATAATAGGGCACGTGACCCACTCACAGATCCACACCCACCGCCGTTGGAATCCGCCGCCCCTTAATTTATCTATCGCCACGTGGCCACACCACCTCCCAATTAATTTTTTCTACTATCAATTACCTTTGTACTATACCCATTTCCAAACAACACAACCTTTCCTTTTTCTTTCCTTTTTTTTCTCTCTTTTGAACTCTTACATTTAGTTTTTTTTTTCAATTATAACTTTAGGTATGTTTTATTTACCTATTTGATTTTATTTTTAATTTTTTTAATTTTTAATTTTAAAATATTTCTTCTACCATAAGATTATGTTTTGTTATCAATTTAAACAAATATTTGTTTAAGTTTTGAAAATGAATAACTATTTAAAATGTAATTTCAAATTTCAAATTGAAGAACGAAAGTACAAAAATCATTATGAGCCACGAGGAAAATCTATCCATCCACAAAATTCATATAAAGTATAAAGAATAGTTTTTAATTTTTTTTATAGAATTTAACTGGGTATTCAAGTGTTTCTTTTTAATAAAAATACATTTAAACAATAGGCAAATAAAGACAAATTTGTTATGAAATGGAGTTTGAAATTTGAAATGTGTGTTTATTTGGTACAAAATCTTTAAATAAGTATTTGGTAGGTTTGTAAACAAATTTTTAATTTTATGTCGAAAATATCTATGGTCTATTCGACCATTTAAAAAAAGTATATATATTTGATATAAAAAGGTTTATGGCTAATTGAACATTTAAATATTTTTTAACATTTAGTGGCTTGTTAAATACTAAATTATAACCTCAAACCAAATGACCAAAAATTTAAAAGATTGAAAAATATGAATGAAGAATCATTAATAAATCTTTAACACGGTTGTACTTGATCAGTACTTGTTGGTAAACACTATTAACATTTTTTTTAAGAACGAAAATAATGCACATAGTAGCACTAACAAACCAAGACCCCTCTTCAAGGACAAAAGAAAAGTAAACAAGGGATATCCTCTCGTCTCAAAAAAAATATGCATTGCAAAAAAGATACACGACAATCCAAAAAAGAAACCAAAACTTCAAGATAGCCAACTTGGCTAGCTAATGCGCAACCAAATTACAAGATCCTATCTATTTAGAAAAAAATACAACTCGTCAAAGTAAAAGCAAAAGATAATACATTATCTACCAAAGTCTTGATTTTAGAGAGATAATCACCTATAAAAGATAAATATTTATAATTTAACATCCAATAACTCTTAAATGTTTAGGTGCATTTGTTTTTTTTTTACAGAAATCAACAAATAAAAAAGATGAGTGAAACTATTTATAATTTGAGGAAAAAGATAATACAAAATGATTTGTTTATGAAATTATTTAACGCGCCAGGAAGGGACCCACGCGTGTGGAAACGGCGCGGCGGCTGAGGTTTTTAAAAAGAAATAAAAACGGTCAAAAGCGTCGTTGACTCAGCTTTGAAATATCTATCCATCAGCTCACGCCTCACGGCTCACCTTCCTTTCCTTTTCTTTTTCCCAGTCCCTGCATGGGCCACGTGCGCTGTCCCTCATTTATACGCTCCCCAATTGACGCTCCAAATTTACCCCCTTTTTTTTTCTCTCTCTCCCTTTCTTCCTATAAAACCCTCCCACTCCCCCTCATTGTCCCCTAAAATTTCAATTCACATCAATTTCTCTTTCACTACAGCACCTAATTTCCTCTCTACACCGCTTCTTTTCACAATATGGCTGCCGGAGACCGCTCCTCATCCACCACGCCCCCCAATTCCAAAGAGATCCGCTACAGAGGCGTCAGAAAGAGGCCGTGGGGTCGCTACGCTGCCGAAATCCGAGACCCACGTAAGAAGACTAGGGTTTGGCTTGGCACATTCAATACTGCTGAAGAAGCGGCGCGTGCTTATGACGCGGCTGCGCGTGAATTTAGAGGCGCAAATGCCAAAACTAATTTCCCTCTTCAAACCGATTTCCTTATCGTTGATAACAATAACCACAGCAACTTCCATAAATCCGCTTGCAGTACTAGTCCCAGCCACAGCAGCACCGTCGAGTCCTCTTCCCCATCCCCCACGCCGTCGGATCCTTACCTCGACGGAGGCATCCACGCGCCAGGCATTTCCCGTCCAATTTTCTTCTTCGACGCGTTTGCTCAGGCGGAAAAGAATATCAGTGACTTTCGTCGGACCGTTACCGTCGCCGTCGCCCGTGCAAGCGACTCCGATGCGTCATCTGTAGGTGATTTCGACACTACGCGGAAATCCCGGCCGTTGGATTTTGACCTGAATCTTCCAGCTGTGGAAGTTGTTTGAGGAACCGTGTCTTTTTTTTTTTTTTCTTTCTTTTCATTTTGAATATGAACTAATTTTTCTAATTTAATATCCTAAAATCCATTTCAAGGATTGAATGAAATATTCGACCAGAATGAGATTAAAAAAAATATATTAGAAGGTGTATTATTGTATAGATATCAAAGAATTTTTCCGATTTGAATTTTATTAATTTTGGAATTCAATTTAAATTTCTTTGTATTTTCTGGGAAACGAGGCAGGATATTAAATTAAAACTAAATAGAACGACACGTAGGAGAGAAGAGAGAGCAGATCTGGAATAGGGGCACGGATAACAAGAGAGCCGACCTGTCGTTTCGTTTTATTTATTTATAGGTTAGCGTATGTTATCCTTAACGCGCGTCGGCCGTAGTGGGGGCGGCGGCGGGCCCACAAATTAATTGCTTTCATCATTTACTTTTTTTTTTATATATATAATAAAAGGAGAGAGAATGTGAAAATTAATTATAAATAAACTCCTAAATAGTAATATAATACGAACTTTTGATTGTGGTTAAACCTAAACGAATCAACTCTAGTCCATTTACTACAAAGATTACTTTAATTTAGTGACATATTTAGAACTTTAGAGATTCATGAACGTGATTCAATTCAATGTTTAAACAATATATTTGTTATTTTCAAATGGAAGTTCATGAACCTATGACTCTCAATTTATTCTATGCACCATTTCTTATTTATGAGAATTTTATTGGTTAAATTTATGTAATTGTTTTTTATCATTTAAAATATTAATTTAGGGTTTAGATAGGTAGATTGTGTATTCAATAAATTTGTAACCAGGTAGTCTAAATGCCTTGTAAGATAGTAGGAATTGAACATATCAATTGATTTTTTAAATTAGGTTAAAGGTATTACTACACATGGGTTGTTTGAGCCATTTCTAAATTTATTTATGGGTCTCGACAAATCTCATCAAATCGGCATTTTGAGGTTTATTTGGTTGATGTGGTATTCATCGACCTTTGCGTGATTGTCATCTCATTAACATTCATCTTTGTTTTCATAAACTTTTTGTCTTCTTTGGACATCCCTTTGAACACTCATATTGACTCATCTAAGTAAACCAACTTATAGCAAATTTTAAAAGTATAAAGTTGGTAGTGATCAATATCTTAAATTTTCGGATTGATTAGTTCAATACAATAACACAACAACGATACCTTGTTTTTTAAAAATTACGTATATTTAACAAATAATTCATTGGGTAAACAAAATATAAATTTAAGTTGAATGCATATATATGATATAGTTTTGTTAATAATTAGTTAAAATTTAAAGTTTTGATAGTTCATCTATTTTAGTCATTAATTATGATCAAACACAACAAAATTACCTAACGTTGAAACCTTATTTCTTGAGGTTTATGGTTAGAGAGTAGAGACTATCAACATTGAGTTTTTTTATCATGATTTACATCATTTTCAAGATTCTATTTAGATTTAAATATACATTTACATGTATATATAAACTAGTTTTCCAAAATTTTAAATTTATTTTAAATTTTTATTTTCATCACTAGATTTTAAATCTAATTTTATTTTGGTTCATAAATCAAGCTACGATTCCAATTGAATTATCTAACAAAAAGAAATTAGGATTTTAATTTCTCAAACAATCACTAAATACAATTTCTTCTATATACAAACTTTTGAGTTCTTATGATTCATTAAGAATATTGTTTTTTTCTCCACTTTCCTATCTTTTTTTTTTACGAACTTAGTTTTGCGATTGTAAGTGAGGTAACCAATTTCGTCTAAGCTTATTGCAGTCCTATCTCACCTTTATTTTAAGAAAAGTTAAGAATTTCAACCACATAAATCAAAGTGGACATTTTTTAAAAGTTTAAGATATAAATTCAAATGTTTGTAAATGTTTAAAAACAAAAATAGAATAATATTAAAAGTTGAATGATAAAAATATGACTTAAAACTTTTATTTATTTATAGTTTATCTTTTGAAAAAAAAAACTCCTAAAAACCAAAAATTAGTTATGTTTTATTTTGTCGTAAATAGTAAATAGTTAGTTTATTTTGTAATATTTTAACAATTTTTTTTATTATACTTTCCATATGTTTTAAAAAACTTTAATTAAAATGAATGGGCGGTAGAAAATGGTGTGGGCAGGTTCATGATGGATAGGCGTGGGGGCGCACATTTTAGTGTGCATATCTGACCATCCCTCGTGATCACCACTTCACCTTTCATATCCCGACACGTGTCCAGAAGATATTCCTAATCAATGGCCTGTATTTGTCTTCTGTCAACAAAATAGAAAAATCAATAAAACATGAATTATTTTGGCATATATTTCTCAACCAGGAATAGAAGAAAAAGAATCAGAGAGAAAAGTAATTTTCTTTCATAAAGAGAAAAAGTAATTTTGTCAATTTGGTGCCCACGTCTGAGGCCACCACATGCCCTTATCTTATATTAATTCTAATTCATTTAAATAAAAATTCCTTAATGTCGGAGGAATTCCCCAAAAGCCTTAACCTCCAAACACAATATTTACCTACAAATTCTTTTTTAATTCTTACATTTTTAATTATTATAGTTTTAGGAATTATTATACATACATATTATTTAAATTACAAATTATGCTCATGTTTGGTAAAAGATTAATTGAAAAGAAAAAGAAAGGAAAACTTGAAATATTTTTTCAAAAAAAATTAGATTCACATGAAAAATAAATATTTTAATATTTTATTATATTTATAAAAATTAATGTTAGCGTAACAAAATAATAGCTGGAGTAGGGGTAGAAAAAGCAGAAAAAGGTAAATATTATTAAAAGTGAATATTTAGAAATTTAGAGAGAAAGAGAAAAAGTAGGTTAATTTTCCTATTAAAACGCGGCTTTGATGAAGTGTAAGGAAGTGAAACACATAATTTAGAATAATAAGAATTAAAAATCTAAACTTAAATGTATTTGTAAATGATTTTATAAAATAGATAATAAGAGGAAGGAGTCGTCCAAGAGGTGTTTTAATTGGGTAATAAAAAAGGAAAGCGGAGGAGGGAATAGCAAGAAGAAAAGAAGATGGATCCACGTGTCAAAAAGGGGGTGGGAACCACAATGCGCGTGGGGTGGAACCCGTCTCACACGGCTGTCATGTTGGCGGTGCAGTGATCCGGAAATGAAGGCCAATGATAAGGGTCCACGTAGCTTTAAAAGTACGGTAAAGAATGGGTAGGTCGGCTGTTGTGGCGGTGAGGTGTCTGAATGAGACAGACAGTTAAAGCCGGCGCGTCCGCAGATTTCAAACTAAGGGACTTTGCTTTCATTCCCACTGCCACGTGGTTTTTTTATTTAAAGATGGGGGCGGCTTTAAAACCTGCCTTTCTGTTGGATGTCAGGTAACCGACTCCCTTTTATCCTCTCTCTATATTTTTTAATTTTGTTATAATCGTTTTCTATAATTTTAAATTTAAATCAACCATAATTTCTCTTAAAATGTTTACCAACCTAACAAAATACCATCATTTATTTGTAATAAACTATACATATATAGTAACTTGTATTCGTCCATCGTGATAGATTATTTGTTGTGGATGAATTTTAGCCTACTTAAAAGAATCTATGGGAGAGATAGGCCGTGAACACATGTGGTGACATTGTTTGAGTTCAATGAATCTATTAAGTAAACCTAAGTGAGGTTAGGGGAGAGTTCAAGATGAGCTCACTAAAATCTAAGAGAGATCCTCCTGAAAATATGCATAGGAGGAGGATTCAATTAAAGAGAGTCTAACTTTTTAAAAAGAGAACCTAACTAACTTTCTTAGATGAAAAAGACTTACAAGAGAAAACACTCATATGACAATATACCAATGAGAGCTTTAGGCCATTGAATATATGAAACTGTTCGATTTTCAAATGGATATGTGTCATAAAGGGCACCATTAGGAGCATTCACGTGTTTGGTCATAATAGTAGTGTAACCACCTATTGATTGTTAGTTCAATAGTTGTGGAAGTTTAAGAGGTTCAATTATGACTCGTGTATTGATTACAAATCACCTTTTTATATAAACGACCTAGGTCGTTATTGGTCGAAGGTACGCTCGAATTAGGCCTAAATATTCATTATTTTCTCTATTGTCTAGCTATTCATACATATTAAACTCACTCAAACGTCCAAGTGTGTTGTTAGACCCCATACCCATGCACGTGCTTACTCTCTTTTGTTTTGTAGGCACTCGAATGTATCTCTCCTGTAAACAAATTTTACGGTTGATCCTTTGTTGACATCAACAATTGTCATCTATTACTATATTAAAAAAAAATATTCTAATTAAAAAATCAAAATTCTTTTATATTGAACTATTTAAGTGGAAAATAAAATATCATATTACAAATTAACAAATAGAGCTCCTTTTGATAAGATAAATAAAGGGATTGTTACGACCATATATTTATACTTTTTTAGCTAAACTATTAAGGGAAGTCTACTCTTGTTTGAAAAAGAAAACCAAGTTAATTTTTTTTTTTTTTAAATTTCTACTTCAGTACTTACATTTTATATTTCTTTTATTTTAATCTAAATGGTAGGACTTCCATTTTTATGATTTTTTCTTTTAATCTCAAACATAGAATGTTAAGCGGATACATTATTCTATACAATTGATTAGTAAGTTAGTATTTTGATAATGATTTAGCATAAATTTCAATATGTTATAGAATTTGCATACAAGCATCATATTCTTATTTCCAATATTGTTGATTAGAGTCGAGTTTTCTAACTTTTTTGATTAAGAGTATTAGTTTAACTATGTTTCAATCATTTTGCGTTTCTTTACTAGTTCACCTATTAGATGTAAACAAATTATTATAAAACTAAAATGACTCAAAATTACTTATAAGTAACTTTGATTTGTTAGTTGTGAAATATTTTTAATTGTGTTTTGTTAGACATCATCAAAAGACAATTTTTTTGTTGATGATGTTAAATTTCTTTAAGAAAAAAGAACGATCATTACTTTGTCATTCTCCACCTCTTCTATTACTTCATGTATGATATACGTATGATGACATTGTTTTTAAAGTAATTTAAGATCAATATAAAACTCATACTTAATAGTCCAAAAGAACAATTTAATATTTGATTTTCTAATCAATTATGCTGCTAGAAACTCATAAAATTGATGGTTTAAATCTCTCAATCCTTAATGTACTTTTACAATATCTATAACGTAATTCGTAGGTAGAGAAATAATTTTATTACTAAATTATACTTTAGCATAAATATTTGTACATAGCCATATAGAATAGAAGAAAGTTGATTATAATAATAACAAAATATGAAGAAAGAAATAGTTAGGAGGCCCAAAATTAGACCCATTCTCCGTTCATCGGAACCACACCGATATCCAATGGGCCAAATCTTAGAGCTTCTTCTCAACAATGGCGGCGATCGTGTCATTTCCGTACTGGAAAATGGACGGATTTAGGGACAAAAGGCGGTTTCCATTTTTCTCAAAATCCAAGCTACTGACTGTGGTGTAATCCTTCCCTGTTGAAGCTGAGGCGGAAGAAGGGAGCTTAGAGGAGCGTGGAGTGGCGGAAGAGAGCGATGGGACGGGTTTTTGTTGTAGAAAGGGAAGGGAGGTCTTACAGATGCAAATACTGCAACACGCAGTTAGCTCTCTTCGACGACCTTGCATCTCGGGTATGTACAGATATATGATTTTTTTTAATCATGTTTCTATCGGAGGCGTTTAAAAATCAGTTGCTTGTGTTGTATCTTAGTTGAATAATTTAAGTTCTAGATGCTCAACTATGTTAGTTCTAGTTTTTTTAGAGCAGAATCTTTATGGGGTTTTGACTGCAATTGTTTTTCGAAATGAAATTGGTCGATAATTGGGAGTTGTTAAATTTCTCAGGATTAGAGATTCTTTGGCACTTTCATAGCGGTTATTTGAACACTCAGTCTTTGAGCTTGAATTCACTCCTCATAGTCTAATAATCTGAGATGGAAAACGGTTTCGATTGATGTTAATAGCTATGCTTTTATTCGGAGTTTGTTATAAAAGATAGATAACTATTTTACATTTCAAGCAGCTTCTTGTGTTTTGTTTTTCTGCGTTCGTCTTAACTTTTTTTTCTCTTATTTGATCAGGCCTTTCATTGCCGCCGTGGAAAAGCATACCTTTTCAATAACGCGTGAGTTCTCTGTCTTTTGGTCGGAATTGCTGTTGGTTGTTTAATCTTTATGGATTTACAATTCGTATTTCCTATTATTATGCACTCAAGTGTCCACAGATTGAACTAATTTATATATTATTATTAATGTCATAGATCCTCATGTATTTAAGTCACAGTTCGTGTTGTCTATCCATCCAAAAAAGGGTCATGGTTCGTGTAAACCGTAGATAGCCAAAACATAGGTTGTAGAAATTGACCTTAATTGAAGTATTTTAGTGTACTTGCAGAACCCTTCCCTGTAACTTATATAAGAACGAAACTACATTTATCATTCTTTAGTGTTGAAGCGGCACCGATCAGTTTGTATTTGATTAATTTCCGACTTGAGCTAGCTAAGAAAGGCAGTCATATGTTCTGTGTTCGATTTTGGATTCTAACTACTTGTTAGAAGTCTAATATTAAGCATGTTTCTTTTTGCATAAGTGTGACCAAGGAGTTTTAGGGCTCCGACGACTGCCTATCCATTCTAGTATTCCAATGTTTTGCTGGCACTTCTTCCAATTTTAGTTGAAGTTAAAATAGTGACGAGAATGTGTACAGATATGAATTTTGAAGTTTGTATAGAGACAATACTCTGAAAGTGTATATTTGTAAAATTGAGTAGAGCGAGTGCTCAGAGAGCATGTAGAGAGATATTAGAGAAATAGTAATGTAAAAGTAGGTGGATATGGATACAATGAACTGTCTTCTCTTCCTTTCTTTTTTTTTTTTTTTTGGGGGGGGGGGGGGGGGGTGCGGCTGCAATTGCTTCTAATTTTGGAATTTGGTAGACTGAACAACAAATAGAAAACACATCTAGTTATTGTTTTTAGTCATTTAAATTCCAAAAGGAAATGGGTTACAACAAACTGTCTCTTGTTGTTTTTCCCTGGGTGGGTGGTACTAGTGACAATGGCTTCAGATATTTTGGAAGAAGTTCTCTAAGGTCTTGGGTCCAAGCCTCTAGGTAGAAAGCTTGATAAGGGAAAGTTTTAATATCTTTTGGAGCCAACGTGTGAAGATTATCTTTTGGAGCCAACGTGTGAAGATTTCTTGTGGAGTTGTAGGGCAGGGTAATATCACAAATATGATAAACTAAAAACAACAAATAGAAACCAACCCGGCTACCTGGCACATAATATTTTCGAATGTTTGAGAGAAATAGGGGTAGTAAACTATGTGGTCCACGCAGCCTAGGCAATCCTTCAAATAACCTCAATCCGAAAGTGTTGAGTCTTTTGGAGGCTCCAACTTCTCTGTGGTAGGTGAGACGAAGAGAGAGATAAGCATCTTTTCTTTCGTTTGTTAGTTACAAATTACCGATGCTTATTGCTTACATGTTCTTATCATTACAAAGCATTCTGATCGGAATTATGCTCACTTCTGTTTTCGAGTTCTTCATATAGGATAAACATTTCTTTTGGAGCATTGGAAGAGAGGATTATGCTCTCAGGATTGCACACTGTAGCAGACATATTTTGTTGCTCATGTGGACAAATTGTCGGGTGGAAATACGTAAGCTCCCCCTATCATACTCCACATCTGGAAAAGAAATGCATTTGGTTAACCAATATGTATTAGATCCATTGTGCAACACAAAAAAAAATCTTTTTTAATTTTCTTTTGTATGATTCATAATTTCGTTCAGGAGGCAGCACATGAGAAGAGCCAAAAGTACAAAGAGGGGAAGTATGTTCTTGAAAGGTGAGATTCTCTTGCCTCCAAGTTGGTTAACTTGTAGCACTTTTTTTTTCCTCAACTGTCTTTACTTGAATATTTGTATACGTTTCTTGAACCAGGGGGAGGATAGTTGACGACATTGAATTCTCGACTGGCTTCTTTATAGACTCCCGATCTAGTGTCAGTGATAGCGAAGAAAATTAGAGCGAGATTTTATCATGTAGTATACAGTAAATCATAATAATTACCAAATGATGATGTTCGTGTTTGCATATAATCGAATAATGTCTGGACTATGTAAATGCAGAGTTATCTAGGTAGGCATGCCCATTTTTCTTAATTCTCCCACCCTTCTAGTTCATCACTCCATTTTGTTCCTTATTTTCAGAGCAACAATTTCACTAACTTTCCATTGCTGGCTGATTCTCCCTTTCTCTCTCTTTTGACCCATTTGACTAAGTTAAGTGATTGCCTCTAAGTCATATAAAGCTGCTGCAGGCTCCCAAACTATGATTTAAGTTTTTGGTCATTGATATTAGTTGTTGAGACCCAAGCTTTCAGAATGATCAACAAATGTATTTTTTCTTTTTTCAGCTAACACGTGGAGGTGAAAATATGAACCTTAAGCCTTTTAGTTAATGATATATGCTTTAACCCATTGAGTTGTTCTCAAGCTAATAGAATACTTGGTTCTTAAAAACTTGTTTTAAAATTTGTTGAGATTTACCAAATTCTTGAACGGTATAAGAGGCCTTGACTAAAGTATCATGGTTTAGCTTAGTCGTCAATAATGGCCACATATATAATAAAGGATTTAGAGAGAATGAGCTAATGTAGTCTATCAAAGATTTAATATTCTATGAGTTTTTTTGGTACTCAAATGTTGTAGGGTTAGAAAGATAGAGAACTTCACCTTAAACTGGGCCCCTTGATTTTGGTTTGGTTTAAATGCTGTATGGATAAATATATTACCTTTTTCATATTTCTTTAATTGATATATTTGTATAGGTTGTTTAATGTGGTGTTTGTATTAAAATATTATGATTGTTTTTTTACTGCTAGTTTTGTTATAATTAATCTCTTGTATAATTTAAAACCGCACACTTGGAAAAAGACTGGTGGCTGTATAATTTTGATGGAACACTACAATTTTATCTATTAAAAAAATGGTACCTGTAGTTAAGTTTAAGAATACGTTGGAATCATTAATGTAGAACACTTTATTGGTTGAGTTATGATCACGTTACAAGGTAGGTTAATTATTGATTTTATGATTGTCATAAATTATCATGTTGATCATTGTTAATTATTGTGCAATAATTACTCATTAACAAGCATAAATGCACTTAACATTGTAATAGATTGTTGAACTCTCAATTTTTAATCTTACAGGTTTTTGAATTTTTTATTTTGAATTAATGAGTTACTCTTATATTTGATTTTCTTTTCCTTTTTTTCTTATGAAGTCACTCCTATATTTGATATTTTTTCTTATGGAATCACTCTATTTCGTTGTCCTATTTATTCATATGGTTGTCCTACGAGCATGATTTCTCGTACTAGGTGTCTTTGTCAAGGTCATCGTTTGTCTCCTATCTCTTCTTTCTTGTACACAAGGCTTGTCAGTTGTCAAGTTAATCATGGACTGATATTTGTCTGGCATGAATTTTCCCTCCTATTGCTCATCTTTTCTTTGCAGACGAAAGCCTTATTTTTAAAGGTGTCTGATCAATATTTTTTTTTTGCTTTCAAACAAATTCTTAATTCTTACAAGCAAGCAGTCGGGAAAAGCATGAAATTGTAAGTTTTTCTGGAAAGGTTTTGCTTTGGGTATTAATTTGTTGAAATTTGGACTTCGCACAAGCATTGATAGTGGAGTATCAACTCATATGTTTAGTGATACTTGGATTCCAAGGCTTTCTTCTTTTCGTCCTATTACACTGAATCTAGTGCTTTAGATCTCTTAGTGTCGGATTTCATAACCATGTAAAGATAGAGGGATATAGGTAAGTTTGAGCAATTTTCATTCTATTGTCTATGAGGTTATTCTTGGAATCCTGCTTAGCCAAACTGTTACTAATGAAGGGTGGTTGTGGCACTTTGATAAATGAGGTTATGCTTCTTTACAAACGTTCCTCTACCTCTGGTCCTCTAGTGAGGATGTTTGGGTCCGATGGTGGAAAAGTTTATGGAGCTCAAAAAATCTCTTCGAAGCTATTTGAAATTTGTTGCCTACATATTTTAATCTTCATATTTGGCACATTGAGGTTCAGCCTTATTATAGGAAACAACGGAAGATGCTTTGTTTGGATGTTACTGAGCCTAACAAATTTAGTCTACCATTTTTCCTATTTGGAAACATTTGATTCTTTTGATTCTTTTAAGTGGTTTGAGTTGTTTATTTTCTTTTAGCGTTTTGATTTTGTTGTAGTCTGTATTGGACCTTGAGCCATTTGAGGAAGTTGTAAGACAATTTTTCATAATTGATTGGTTCTATTGTTATCGTTCCGAAGTGTTTGGACTAGAGTATGTTCATAGTTACTATGGACATTCTTCTTTTGTGGTGTTGGGCAACAAGAATATGAGTTCTCTTATTCCTTTTGGTCATCTTGGTCGTTTTGTTATTTATGTTGATGCTTCTTGCTGACCGGGTTTTGATTCTACTGGCTTTGGAGCTGTTGTGATGGATGATATAGGTTCTGTTCGAGTTGTGTTGCCTGATTTTGTGGACGATTATTTGACTATTTGTTCTAAGGTAATTGCTATTTTGGGAGGTCTTAGATTGGGTGCGATCCTTGGAATCAATCACTTGACTATTTTTGTTCTAATTCAATCATGTCTAAGGTGAATAAGGATGATGTTTCTTTAGTGAGGGTTTCTAACTACTTACTAATATTATTGCTCAAGTGACTCAATTCCAAAAGGTCCATTTCATTCATGTTTGTGAGAGGAAAAAAACTATCCATAATTTGGATCATTCATTTCTATGTAAAATTTCATTTGTTTGGTTTCTTTATTTTTTAGATAATGAGTTGTTATCTAGTTGTAAAACGGATTGTTTAAACTTGTAGTCAATATGCCTTTTTTGTTTAATGTTTAGTTTCTCTATTTAGAAAAGATTATATTACACTTTTGATACGTGTACTTTCATTCAAATCAAAATTTATTCCATTTATTGCACTTTCAAAAATAAAAATATGTAACATGTTCTTAGTACAATAGTTTGAAGAAAAAAAAAAAAAACTCAACAAAAGCGTCAAGTAAAGTTCACCTATGGGATGTACTTCAAGTCATTCAGTTAAATAATGAAATCTATGAGCATGGGTAGCTAACTCATAGCATGAAACATTGGTGAAAAAGGATGTTTACCAAGTGAAATCCAATTCGGTTGTGACAAAGTTCCATAGGTTTGTAGATTGATAAAGACATTCTAATCAAATATACTCAAATAAACAAAGCATAATTTCTTCAGGTTAGAGCCAAACATACTTTTGGTGTCTGCACTCAGTGCATTTAACATATGTTTGTGAGTTAATATGAGAACCACTTGATTAGTAGAGGTGTTATAAACTTAACCAAATCCAAGATTCAAGTTTAATGAATCTTATTTTGTGTTCATTTAGTATATGATTTATAAAACTTGTAACAATCTAAGTTATTGGTTTTTAATATGTGAAAATTTAACTCATGTCTTTCAAATTTTGTCATTATTTAGTCTTCGTGGTAAAAATATCTATTAGATTTAGTAGAGTAAATATCAAATATGTTTAGAGAATTACATTGACTAAATCCGTAATAAAAATTGACACTTTAGTTTTTATGAGACTAGTAACTATTTCTTACAAATTTTAAAATATAACTAAATTAGGTACAAGACTAAATTATTACAAAATTTTAAGTAAAACGTTTAAATTATCTTAAAGTTGACATTTCTCAAGTAAAAAGGAATAATTTTTTTTTAGAATGCATTTTCGAGAAGGTGTAACCAATGTCTTAGGAGTGTTTGATCTTTTAATTTAGTGGAGCAAGCTAGACTAGTCAAACTCCAAATATAACAGATAATTATAACATTGTAAACTATAATCACCAATTTGATGTCCAAAATGCTATATAGGGGTTGCCTTCTATCTCTCCAAAAGCTCCATAAATTGTGAGATATGGTGTGGTTTAGTGACCAAAGCGAGAAAGTACAAAAGTTAAGGAGCGAATAGAAAGATCTTTAGACAAATTGTGAAGGAAGAACCGACGTCCAGTTTACGATGAGATCCTCCCGAAAAACAGAGCAAACCCTGCATTAACCAACCTCCAATCCCTTCACTCAATTTCAATATCTCAACCCTAATTCCCACATTCAAAATCGATTCTTTTTTTTGTAATCTATTTTGCCCTTTTCTTTTTGTTATCTGTTTTTCTTTCTCGGGGGTGGATTTTGCAGGTTAAATCCAGATGGGAAAAGCCTCTTCTTCTCGCAAGAAGGAGCGTTCCAAGACTTCTTCATCCCAGGTACTTCATTTTTCATCCCTCACTCGCTGATTGCTTTCTTTTTCTTGATATCTCAGTTGGGTCTTGGCTTTATTTGATTTCTCCCCTATTTTGTTGGATGTTCTGTTTGGTCGCTGTGTAATGTTCATTGATTAGGCTGTAATTTGCCATAGGAGTTGACGATTAATCTGGGTATCCTTCTGTTAGTCGATTTACATGCTTGAATTTTAAGTTTGGATGAAGGAGTTTCTCCTTCGTCTTTCACTTTCTAAGTACTTTTTTGTTCTCTCTCGGTTGGCAACTGAAAATGTAATGTTCGTATTGTGGTTGCGGGTAAAATATGGATGTTTTCTCCCTCTTTCCCCCCTTTTGCCTCATATAAGTTTGCTTTGATGCCGATGCGAATTTCTTTTGCATCCATTCTTTTTTTTGTGTTTTATTTTTTTGGGTGGAACCATGAAGAGAAGTAAGAGAAAGAGTAAAAGTAGTAGGAAATTGAAGTCCAAGAAGCTGCGGTATCGCCACGATTCTCCCTCTTGCTCTGACACTGATTTTGAAAGTTCAACTTCAGTGCCTTCTTCTAGCTCGGAGGATGACAAAAGAGTGAGAAAATCTCGGTCCAAGACGCAGAAGAATGCGAAGCCTAGTAAAAAGAGATCCAAAAAGCAATCTCATGATCGTCAAAGTAGGGAATGCTCTCCTAATCCCAGAAAGAGGAAGCATTCAAAGAGAAACGACCGACGTGAGGTGAATAAGGCCAACAAAAAGAAGCGTAGAAGAGATGTGAGTGTTGGCCATAGTGACTCTTTGAGCTGCTCAACTTGTGGAAATGGGAGTACAACCAGCAATGAGAGTGAAGTTGTTAGGCGTAGGGGCAGGTCTGGAAAGAGGAAAGGAAATATGCAAAAGACTGAAAGTGGTAGATACATGTCGAAGAGTCATTCACCATGCTCTTTACGTAGTGAAGGTAGTGATTATCAGAATGAGGTTGATGATGAAAGTTATGTTGAAAACAACTTTAGACGACTAAGATCAATAATTGTTGTAGTAGGGGAGGAAAATAAATTGTATGTTGGGAATGAACAAGAAGGAGTCACAAATCAGCCTAGTGATGACAACCCTTCTTTTGGAGACATGGATAGCAAGGATGCGACGAGTAAAAGAGAATTAGACTATGTTATAACAAAAGAGGCACCGGTAGTAGAAAATGAAAAGGAAGTGGATGTGCCTAACTCTAGGAACTCTATGGTTGTAGAGGACGATGGAGTTCAAAATGAAGGTAGCAAAAAAAACCATGGAGGAGTAACTAATGATCGTTCTTCAGATGAAATAAAGAATGGATGTTCTGATAATACTGACAGCATAAATTGTATTGATTTAGAGTCAATGTTACGGCAGAGAGCTTTGGAAAACCTTAGAAAGTTTAAAGGGGCTCCCCCAAGGAATGTGGAAACTATTGCTAATTGCAAAGTTAACCATAATAATGCTGCTAAGCAATTGTGTTCTCCTATCTCTAAGTCAGTTCATGTGACATCTCCTAGGAATGATTCCGAGATAAATAGCAAACAGTCCTCTAGACAGGGTGGAGGGAATGCAGTAAATTCAATGATAGTTAAGTTGAATGGTGTTAAATCTATGGATGCAATAGATTCAGCAGTTGCAACTATGCATGATCCTGTCTATTCTTCACAGAATCTGGGTAAGATTTCCAATGGAAGCAATGGTATGAATGAGCAGAAGCAGGATATCTCTTCATTAGACCAGGAGCTTATAAATGATAATATTTGCCAGAAGGCAAATGCAGATATTTGTTCTACAACTAACAGAAGCAATTTGGTTATTGCAGCTTTGAGGCCTAAGCCAAAAGTTGATTCTCTTATAAAGCAGACATCTGCTGCTCAGGAATCTGTCCAAACAAAGCCATCCATATCTGATGTTGGTGTAGGCGAGACTGCTCACACTCAGACCCAAATGAGGAATAACAACGATCTAAATATTCGTAATGGTTTAGGTTCTTCAGCTCACAAGCCTTCTTCTTCCCTTAATTCTATTTCAGGAGAGAATAGCTTGCATATGTCCAATCACGAGAGTGGAGAAAGCTCACAGTTTGAACAGAAAACCATGTCTGTGATGCGGGGTGGTGAAATGGTGCAGGTGAGGATATTGAATACTGACTAACTTTATATGTTCAGCAGTGAGTATAATGATGCTAGTTTATTAAAAACTTTTAAGCATGGATCGATAATTATTCATTTCAGGTGAACTACAAGGTTTACATCCCAAAGAGAGCTCCCGCTTTGACTAGGAGGCAACTCAAGCGGTAACGTAAGATCCCTGATTTTGCAGCCATGTAGAAAGATCCTGTTGCTTGCCACTGAAAAGATTGTAAAGTTCTGGAAGTGATTGATCATTCACTTTCTAAGCCAAGGATCTATAGTCCTTATATGAACAATAATTAGTGCGGTCAATTGTTAATATTTTGTCTCTTAACATTTCCATCACAATGTTCAAAACGATTTTTTGATCAAAGGGGATTCCCTCATGTTTACAAAGCCTTCTCATGTAGTTTCAATTGTGATGACAAAGCCGGGTATAGGTTAGTTTATGATCATAATTATTGTCACATTCTATTCTCTATCATGTTGGAGCAAATAAACAAAACCCTCTTAGCGGTGACTCTTAAGTATTAGTGCAAAATATCGAGTTTGGTTCCTGAATATTCTTCTTCCTCTTTAGAAACCTAAGCACACATAATTCTTCACTTAACTTATGAATTAAACATTGCCTTAAAACTTAAGCAACCTACCGAGAATCTCTCCGTTGTAAAATAAATTGTAGAAACTGGAACAAGGAAGTTTCAAGTCAGAAAAGATTGAATTTAGGTAGATGGCATTGTATACAAAGCTTTTATTCAGCGTTACTATTTTAGTTCCAGTTAAAGAGCACTTTATAAATTATTTTTGCAAACACCAATTTTAAATACTTGACGACTACATTAAGTTACAGGTCCTATATGGCTAAGACTAAAAGCACAATTTTTCTTGTCATTCCCTCGTGAATTATGAATATGATCCTGTTGTTGAAGCATGGGAGGAGCTAGATCATCTTGTTCATAACTTCACATGATATTTCAGCTTTCAGAAGGAATAGTTGATTGCAGAATTTGACACTTCGAACAAAATTTGGTTGTTGCCTTATCCGTGGAGCCTCGTGAGACGTACAATAAGAAAATTTCCTGCAAGCATTGAAAACAGTGATCAAAAGCGAAATTCTTTACCTCTGCTAGCAACAGGAAAGTACTTGAAATGAAAACATTATTTCAAGCATAATGAGATAGTCAATATGATTCCACTCTCAGATTCCACGAAAGTGATTTCAAATGTCTGACGGGCCTACCTTGTTGCATAACTTCCTAATTCCTAATACAGGTTGGGAAAGACCGAATAAGGGAGGAAAGAGGGAACGCCCTTGGTTCATCTTAGATGTAAAATATGATGAAAGTTTCTAGCACTTCCTAACAATAAATTATCCAACTATATTCATTTCATTAAACTCTCTCCATTGTAAAATTAGCAAGACCTGTAGAAATTGCATGACTTACCCGATAATCGATAATTACTAGGTATTCGTTGTGATGCTGCTTCATCAAATTAGTTATTATTCTGTGAAGGTTGTGGACATGTCAGAGTGAGACTATCAGCTGCCAGAAAGCAGCCTTTTCTTTTTGCCACTCACACAAGCCCAATCATCCATTGTTGACACTGATATGCCTTCCAAGTACTGTGAATATCGCTCTATAATAGCTGGAACCTGTTAATGTACAAGAGCATAGCCCACTCAAACAATGTGTTTCCAGTAGGTTTATGTATCCAATCAGACTAATTCCATACAATCACCCACACACCTAGTATTAACGATTAACTGAGCAAATGTTACCCAGTAGAAAAAATTGTTTCACAAGCAGACCCTCAATCAAATTAGTTACTGGATTGGCACTTTACCAAGCTAAAATTTGTATTTTTGACCAATAGTTCGAGTCCAATAAGATACCTGTTCGGATAGAATACCGGAGAGAACAACGACTGCCTCTGGTTTGGCATAAGAGACAACATAATCAGCCAAATCTAGCAGAGGATTTTGAAGTATATTAGCAATGACAATATCGAAGTTCTCCTTTCCAGAGATATATGCTTCACAATCTTTGTATTCTGCAAGATCACTAGGAACCAGATGAAGTTGCAATTTTTCAGGTTCTATATTGTTCAGAGCAGCATTTTTCTGTCCAGATTCGATTGCTTGTGGGTCTACATCGATTCCAACAGAAAAGGCAGCCCCAAACTGCAATCGCAATCGTACATCAAGGATTCAAGTTAAATGATCAACATCATTGGCTTAATTAATATGTCACTTCGAGTTGAGGTGTGAACATAATAGAATCATGTTGCACGGAGCGAAACATAACAGGTAGCTCTAGATGTGTACAGACATTAATAAATGCGTAAAAATGTAATCGAGGAGAATCATGTTTCACAGCGAAAAACATAACAGGTAGCTCTAGATGTGTACAGACATTAATAAAGGCGTAAATATGTAACCTAAGGGGTAGATTCTCGCTAATTAGGTGAATACCATTGTATTTTAGTGGATTTTCTATAGCCCCCTCTTTTGCTATCAATCGAGCTCCCAGTGTTGCCTAGATAACCACTGTATCAGAACACTAAAGGGAAATTCTGTAGTTTTCTATCTTTTTCTTAATAAAACAAGACACCCAGTTTTCATAAAGAGAAATGAAAGAATGTACAAGTCACACAGAAAACAATCCCACTAACAAAAAAAACGTAGACTTAATTACAAGAATAACAAGCTGATAATAACGAGGAGTTCGATTACTGGATGCCTATGAAGATGAGTTAAAACTAACCAGACTTTCAAAACTCCATATCAAACCTTTCATACACTAAAGATTCTACCATTCCTCTCTCGCCATATGTCCCACAAAATGGTGGAAAAACAAGTCTGCCACAAAACTCTCTTTCTCGCAAGGAGGGTTCAAACTCAATCTGAAAGAACACCCGCTGTTATGAGCCATGTCCGTTATCTACCCCCAAAAGTTTTGAAACCAAAGGGAGAAACCCAACAGATAGTCCCACAGAAGATTGACTAGATCCTCCCTCCTGTCCCCTACAAACTCCCGTTCCCTAAAATAACTGAACATTATGGCCGTACAAAGAGTCTTCGAAGATAATCCTGAGTTTTCACTTTCATGCAAAACTTGTCAGGCAAAGAATTCCACTTTCCAATGAATTTTAACCTTCTAAAGAGAGAACACAGTGGCTCCTTGAAGGGAGGAGGGGAACAAAATATATGGAAAAAAGAACTACAAGAGAATCCCAAGGAAATCTAAAAACTAGATCCTTTCTTCCAGGGTCATCATATGGTTGGAAATGATAGAAAGGAGGCCAAAAACATGAAAATTCTGTAGTTACATAGATTCATTCACTAGCAATCTTCTTTAAAAGCATTTCAAGCCATCTTAGTAATTGTTTCCCATAACGATCATGAACAGCACCACGTGGTATTGGTATATGTGTTAAGAATGTTGGTGGAAATATTTTGGACATTGTACCTTCAGTGATGCAATTGCAAGAACGCCAGTTCCTGTGCCGTAGTCCAAGAAATATTCCCCTCCTTTCACTAAACTGTGCAGCAGTTGTAGACACAACTTTGTAGTTGGGTGTTCCCCTGTTCCAAATGCCAGTCCAGGATGTAGAATAATATTTATCGCATGGACATCCTGTACAAATAAAGGAATGTGTAATTCTATTAGGATAGTATCAAAGAATCACACGTACTATTTTTCCTATTTCCAATCTAAGTTTGAAGTTTCTTTGTGAGACGGTGATCAAAGGCTGAAATTCTATCCTAAAAGATTGGTTGAACCGTCGAAGGACATAGATAACTGCTAACACTACATGCAGTTTCTAAGTGCAGCTCTATTTGCTCGTGTAAATTCTCTCTTTATGCTAACATTGATTATAAAGTAAACACGAGAGCATCATGCTCTCTAATATAAGGCTATAAGCTATTCTTTTGATCAAGGAAGACATAATTTGAAGATTTATTAAGTAAATAAGATGACAATACATTTTCTTTCAAATCTGCGAGTGTTCAAGATAGCTTAAATGCACCTCGACTAATTTTAGGAGACAACCCGCCTAAACCTACAACATTTGGTACTCCCTAAGTCTTTTATTAAAGCCATGATCCATATTGACCACTAGGTCAACCGATAATGGTTAACAAGATCATTCTACATGTACCTTCCCTACCCTTAGTATGAACTCAAAAAAATATATACACACATTATTATCTGAAATTTTATAACGAAGGTTTGGTTAATATTGCAAGTAGAGATGAGGAACAAACACAAGTTTTATGTGGAAACCCTAGTTCAGGGAGAAAAACCACATTGCAAATCTTTCTTATTATTTTCTTATATCACAAATGATACAGGGGACCATTAATTAATAGGCAATAGAAGCCCAAATAAAATAATAAAAGATAATTAAGGCAACATAAAAGACTAAAAAACCCTTGACCTTTCAACATATAACAAGCCCGCTAATTCTAATAGTTAAATTTTTTTAAAAAAACTGCAATTTAAGATTGATAAATATATGGACAGACAAGTGTGGAAAGCTTGAAAGAGAATGTTTAGATCATTATACCGAGGGAGTTGTCCACTCAGGCACTATCCAAAGTCCTTCCATAACCTTAACTGGCTTAAACGATTCCTGTAATGCAAGAAAGGTATTATATTACGTAGTAACTAAATTTAGAATGTCGAGCTTCATCACCACATGTGAAAGATGGAACATCTACCTTGAAGAATGCAGTGTTTTTTTTAAGAAAAAGGGGAAATTTTGGACAGTAATATTCAATATCTACGTTTCCACCCAAAGCATTAACATGTTATAGAAATGTAGATAATTATCCAAGATTCCTATCAAACTTTAATCACAATACCAGGATTACCGAGCAAGCAAAATCAAGCAGGTACCCATTTCATACAAATCTGTTCTACTCCTGAGCACTAAATATCATACTCCTAATTGTCACAATGATATAAAACTCCCTTAGGTACTCATTGAAAGTTATTACAGTTAAGATCCAGCTTAAGAATGATAGGTTTGTCCTAAACCGGAAATATACAATCATGTTCACAATGACATAACAGCTATAAGACATGGTGAGCTTTGCTCATCATCTAGAATCATGTTACGTTCCACCAATGTGCAGTCAAGTGTTACCATTAAAAAGAACAGACAGGTAAAAAAACCTGGGATTTCTTTAACCAATCATATTGGTCATCAATTGTAACTTCGTAGAAAGGTGACTCCTTCAAGCCTACAGAATCAGCCGCATATGCGATGCATTTGCTTACATCTTGACCATCAGGGAATATTGTGTCAACATATATCTGCACAGAGCAAATAAGTCATTACATTTTGATCGCCAGGAACATAGTATCAACATATTTATCTAAATTGCTCTTTCTACACATCCACTTCTAATTACCAACACAGCATCGTTTTCAGCATCACATGGACAAGAAAGAGGCAGAGACAGGTATTCTTGAGACCCAAGAGTAACTTTGTTTTTACACAACGGAACACGATTTTTCATTGAAATAGTGAAATGAGTCAATTGCTCAAAGTACAAGATATGAAATGAAACCAAAAGTATCAACAAATGAAAATAAAATGACATAGACAATTGAAAGAGCATATAAAGTTGTGCGGACTTATCTGGAAAGGAATTAGAGAAAGAGCATATAAAGTTATCGCTTGGATCATCAAACAAATACAAATAATGCTATAGAAATTTACTGAATTGAGAGTTATTATACTTGTAGTTATATATGAATCACTATAATATGCCTTTAGTATTATCTACTTTGAGATCAACTTTTCTATATGTAAACCTCTGTTTTGTCCTAGAACACTGCCTAGTTCACATACTTTATTTTAAACCTTTTTTTTTTTTTCTTTCCTTTCACTTCCTATCATTTAAGTAATCAAAATTGTGAAACATTCCAAATCAAGTAACAGGTAGAGAGATTCATATACCACTCAAAATTAGAGGGAAAAAAATCCAATTAAGGATAAGAACCCCACCTCTTGAGAGCTCCCACATGCGCAGTCTTCATCAACACTAGTAGAGCTCGCACCAAAACTTAGCAGAGCTTCTGAAAGCAAATCCTGCATATCAGAAAAACAAAAATGTAAAAAAAAATCCTCTTTAGCTCAAGTTAGGGGAACTTCCATGATCTTTCACTGAATCAATGGTTTCAAGTTGTAGTTGATTTTTGCTAAACTAATAAATTGAAACAAAAGCTCACCACGATATCTTTGCCGCACCTAATGCGTACAGATAGGTATTTTGCAGAGGTGTAATGGGTGGGAGAAGTGGAGGAAGAAGAAGAGAAGTGTGTAATTAGTGAAGGGGAAATGAGGAGCTGACGTCTTTTGTCGATAGTAGAAGAGAAGGGGGAAATGAGAAGAGGAGAGAGAGAAAATTTGGGAATGCGATTGCCCGGGGCGAAACAGTGGGAAAAGGTTTTGAGGTATTTTCCGACGTTGGCCGCCATTGATTTGGTCTCTATGCCGCTGTGGTTTTGGAGGTAAAAGATGAACGGCCACTGTGCTCAGCCTCACTTGTAAATTGTTAAATGTAATCTTCCGGTTGTTTTGGTTTTCGTTTTATTTGACAAACATACGTGGGATTCTCTTGTAGAAAACAAAAATGGAAATGATACAATTCTGAGCACTCTTCTCAATACAACAATGGTTGGATGAGGAATGAGGATCCAACCTTTCTTTGATTTCTATGAACAACACAAGTCATCATCTTTTGTTAACTAAACTCGTTTTTGTGATAAAATTTTAGGCAGATCAATCATTTGGTGTTCTCTTTTAGCAGCAATTGTTAAAATCAATTTTTGTCATGTTGAAAACCACATTTTAGTATAACCTCAACCACTCCTAATCAATTTAATATTTGATTTTATAATTCTCAACACCGTTTTTATATCATAAAATAAATTTTAAATTATTAAAGACATTTTTAAGTGTGGTTTTGTAAATGGAAGAAGTGAGTTTAACTATTAAAAAATTATAGAACTTTTGTACGATTGACCCTTTTGGAAAGTGTTTATAGTTGATAACCCACCTCTCATGAAACTATGATATATTATAAATTTTTGCTTACGTGATAACTCATTATTCCATTTTGTTAAGGTATCAAAAATGAATATAGCCGTAAAGATGGTCACCCCTAAAAGGTTTCCTGTGTTTTCTTAATTTTCTCGTATTTTGTTAGATTTTTATGAAAAATGAGTATCTCGACAAGAATGATCTTATCATGTTAGGATGATACATAAGACAGCTCTAAAGTGATACATTAAATAAAAAAAATAAAATAGCAGGTTATAACGTAAGCAAAATGTTATAGATACTAACTTTGTGAAGAGTGAGACATTATCCTTTTGAGCGGATCATTTGTACAAAAATCTAGTAGAATCATTTTCAAACATTTTGATATTCTTTGGTTGTCAAGAAAAGGACAACCAACTAATGTGTTTATTCGAGAAGTTTCCAAAGGATCATAAAATTAAATTCTACCTAATTAATGTGTTTAATCAATATGTTAGCTCACAAGGTTTGTGTGAAGGTGGTTTAAAAATCTTGGGACTTTGAAGAGAATTGGACTAAAAAAATTCCCCATTGATTGTGATGGTAAAATCTTTATGGTATGGTTCTTCATTCTAACTAATCAAACTCCATCTAACTGGTTTCTTAATATTCATCCCATGGCTCGTCACTTTTGTTTGAAGCTTTATATTGTGTCGCTGTTCAATTTTCAAGCGTTAACCATATGTAATTATGCTTTGTTATTTGTTAGTGTTGTGGACCTTTTTGGATGTTTACTTTTATCTTTTATCATTAATGGAACCATCCATATAAAAGTATTAAAAGATATCAAAATATAGAACTTAAACAACTTGTTTCAACCTTTTCAAATCCACCAATGTAGTTAATCAATCATCGTCTTCAGAATTGGATGTTGAATAGTTCAATTTGTTTTAATTTTATAAAGACAACGTTGAGTTAGTCTTTGTCTTGTCATGCTTCATTAGTACTAACACTTCTCTATGTCAGTCGTCTAGTTCTATATTGTAGTGGAATAAAGAAAAAAAAAACTTCTTTTGGGTCAAAAGAACCCAATTTCCCGGAGTCCGGGGCCCGCCGGGATCGTTAACGGTGGCGTTGATGATTTGATTGGCGAGAAGGAGGATAAAGCGAAGTACCCACCTTCACCTCTACATCAAAACAAACACAACAATCTCAAATCAACAATCTTCAACCACAAGGCAATTACATTCAGCCTTTTTATATAACCCTTTTGTCTCTTTTGATTCTGAATTCGTTTTTGTTGTGTTGTTGCGATTAGGAATGAGTTTCTCATCCAACCCACTTTCCCTCAGCGTTCCAGACGCCGCTTTCGATTCATGGCTTCGTGATTCCGGTTACCTTGAAATTCTCGATCAGCGTACCTCTGACCTCCACCGCCATTCCTCTGCCGCTCCCCCCACCAGACCCACCCCTACCGCTGCAGCTCCTTTAGCCACAGGTTTCTTCATCTCCCTCTTCTCTCGCATCACGACCCTTCTCTCCATTTTTACTCTGAACCCCTTTGCCAAGCTCTCTGCTGCTGATTTTTCTGGCCCGACCCCTTCCTGGACTTCTGGGTTTGTTGGGTTTTTTGAGTCCTACTCATTTCCTTCGTCGCCGGCTCAAGCTCGTCTTAGAGTCCACGAGAACGCCAAACGCTATGCTCGCAATTACGCTTCACTATTTGTTCTCTTCTTTGTCTGCACGCTGTATGTTCTTCCCTTTCTCTTGTTAATTATGTCTATTGATGGGCCGTGTGCTGCGGATTCTGGTCTTGACGTTGGAATTGTTGTCTTTCCTGTGGGTTGCGAATTGGGTTCTGTTTGGTTTTACTTGGTGGGGATGGGAAGAGTACAAGTACAAGCTATGAAAGCATCGATTTGTTAAAGCGTTTTGATTAAGATATGATGATGGGTTTAGTGATTTGGTTTGATATTTTAAGCTCGTGGGGCTTAAAACTTTTGCAGCCTAATCGATTGCTGATCCCAATGTGAAACATATAGAAAGAATGGCTTGCATTCCTTTTGTGGATTTGAGTGGTTTGACTGAGCAGGGAACCACTGTTACTGTTTTTGGTCATTAAACTATAACACCACTCTATTACTAGTTTATATATTCATGTTCCTTTATTTGGGATGAATGAGCGTTTGCATGGAATGAACATAAAAAATGTTGGCTAGAGATTTATGACCTTTATTTTACCAATCTCTTGTTTCTTAACTTTAAATTCTCGTGTGGATGATTGCAGGTACCAGATGCCTCTTGCCCTCCTTGGACTGATATCATGTTTAGCACTTTGGGATATTGTTAAATTTTGTTGTGATAGGTGGGGATTAGACAAATATCCAGTTCTTTGGCAGTGTTTGGTTCGCATTGCTCAATGTGGTATGTTACTGACGTTTTAAAACCGTGTTTATTTACACACCTGAGAGGTTCCTCCCAATTGTTTCCTTTAAACATGTATTAGTTAATTGGTATTCTGTTTCATTGTTGCATTTTCACATAGAGAATTTCAGTTGAAAAATGATATCTGTAGAGATACAGATTACTATAGCATAGATCTATCAGTATAGATGTAGAGTTTAGATCTCAAATTGAAAGCATACCAAGATTACTAGTTCCTGCTTGTTGAATGGTTATTGTTTTGCCTGTTCCTTTTGGTTAAAGATTTCAAGCCTCAAGGCTATTGTTTTCTCAATTTGAGATGACTATTGATTGAGAACTTTAGCACAGTTGTCCTTAGTTCTTGAAATGGAGCCAAGCTAATGAGTTGGAGTGTGTAGCAAAGCATAATTTCTGCCTGTTTGATGCTGGAAAAGTTTTACTTTGTACTACAAATGCCATTTGGAATCTTTGGAATTTTTTCAAAACCCTTCTTTTTGATAGATTATTGGACTTTAAAATTCGGATCCTGCTGTAGTGCTGTATGCTTTTATTCGTTGTCTTCATGTAAATTACCATCCGTGAGTTCACAATTGTTCGGACTGCTATTGTTATTTAATTACATTGGCATCTTAAATACTTAACAAAAGTATAATGTTCTGCAGTGACTGTTATCATCCTTTTATTTTCCAACTTTCAAATGGCAATCTTCTGTGCCCTTGGCATTGGATATACAGGTGACTTCAGAATTCTAGGCCATGTTAGAGAGTTCATTATTGTCAGTTGTTCTTATCACCTTTGAAATCTTGGCAGGTATGATTTTGCATGCTGCATTTCGGAAGCTGACTCCCACCAAGCCCGCATCTACCGTAAGTCGGAAATAGACAGTTACAGGCAATGGTATTCGTCCTCCTATATATAAGTTATGTTCGAGCAAGCCTAATGCAAGGTACCAACATATGATTCTGTTGAAGACGAAAAGTTCTAGTAATGCTGATCGCAAACTTGAAAGCATGACTGATTTATCTCAGCAGGCACCGTGCCCTTGCTTGAAAATTCATATTATGGTGTCACGGTGACCATCATATTGCCCAAGAGTTTCATCTTCCTCTGTTAAAGGCTAGAACCAAGTAACAAGTCAAGCTCAAATCTCGTTTAATTAGTTTGTTCATTAGTTAATGAAAATTAAGTATGGTTAATTTTGTAGGTTATACACTACTACATGATATTTAGTTCCAGCTTATGACTTGTACCACAAATGTAGCATTTTGTGCTTACATTTTCTATTAACGAGAGTTTATCAGATTTCAGATGAAGTACAGAAAGCTCTAAATTTTCTTGTCTAACAATAAGAAGCCTGCATCAATCCTTATCCTTTCGATAAAGGATGTAATTGAAAACATCAGTTGTTCAGTTCTGCACCTTTTTATTAAAGATGGCTTAAGGTTAAGCAAGAAGGATTTGCTACACTCGTTAGAAACTATTCTCATTCCCAATACCGCTTGAGATAAAATGTCAAAGACGCAAGTGGGAGTATCAAGTCATCATTGTTCATGGTTTATAGATTAATTATTGGTACTTTACAACATGACATTGATGACACTGGATAACAGTAGTAGAAAATTGATTTTAGCTTAATTTGGTTTAACAGCATTTTAGCTTATCCAATGGTAATAATAGAAGTAGAAAATGCGTCACACGATTTTAAGGTATAGATTAATACTTTTTTAAAAGTTTGTTGTCGTTTTTCTTTATAAAAAATCTCAAGATTTATCTATCAAATGAAACCCAACATTCAAGCTCATTTACCATCTAATTGTCAATTATTAGATATGATAACAATTACTATCTGAAAAGTGAGTGGTTGAGAGAGAAAAAATACATCCACAAGTGTTCAAAATTCAAACCCTCCTATAAACAGCATTTCAGTAGAAATTATTTATCAATCTCAGGTATTAATAATATTACAAATGTCAATGCAATGAATAGCAAGCTCCCGTATTCAAAGAAATGCTGCTAGCAAAACAAAAATTTCACAAGGAAAAATCATAATTAGTAATTAATACACCATTTCTTACGACGTATGTACATCAACTCAAATAATGCACTGTCAAGAATAAAAAATATCAAACAAATACACAAATTTTCTCCCCTTCTAAGCTGGACTCAGATCCCTTGACACCTGACCTTGCCATCTGATCAACAAACCAATTTGCAATTTAGCTCAAGGGCATTTGGCATTTACTCAGAAACAATGTCTGATGTCTGCCTTCAAAGAATTTAGAGAGTGAAAAAAAAAGAGTTTCAAACCTTCTATTCCTATCCCTTAATTTTCTAATGTGTAGTCACTCCACAATAATTAAATTTCATATGAAAATTTCGTGTCTTCGTTCTTCCAGAATTTTTGACATATATATACAAAAAATTTATCTCATGTCACGTTTCTAGATTTTGTCAAGTTTTCTCTATGCTGGGAATTCTAAGTGTCTAAACAAGTGCATGAACATGGACGAGGCTAAAAGAGATGGGTTATGGATGAGCTGAATGTTCCCCTAGCCTAATAATAGCAGACGAAAATGCTGCTTCAACCAATTTGCGTGGAACCAAGTACTACCTACCACTTGATACAAAAAGAACGAAGCATTTCATAAAACAAACCTTGACAGTAAAAATCTAGCAAGCGAGCTCAAATTAGAATTTGAATGAAGTTCCCTGTTCGGTAGCTTTTTGCTATTATCAGAATCTGTGACATTTTGTGTATCTTCAGGAACTGTCTTTGCCTTAATGAATAAGCGAGTAGCCAAGTCTTGTAAATCTTTCAGTGAAGATTCCTTGGAACTGCAGAAATGTTTCTCTGAGTAAATTTTGAGAATTTAAGGAAGTAGGTTAGGAAAGTAAAATAACTAACCTGGCCAATTTCTGGAGCAACTTAGTGGCAAGAACCTCACATGATCCAGGTTTTAGGTGTTCCATGTTTATAAGTGCATTAATTACAGTACGAGAAGGTGATCCTTCCGAATCATCTGCAACTACCTGAGCAGGTTGCACTTTTAGCACATTGTACTAAGAAAATAAATGTCATAAAATGAACAGAAAAATATTGTTCCCGTTAGTAATCACTCTCACGGGATGATGTGCAAGCAAAGGAATCAAATCTGAAGCCCGTGTGATATGGTAAATGCATCATGAAAGGCCTATCTGGAGATGAGAATATTGAGGCCCACGGATAAGAAGAAAAAGGAGAAGAAGAGAAAGAGAGAGTTGGGTAAGTACCTCGTCATGAAGTCAGTTAGCTAATTTGGGACAGAGTAAAATGAGTAAGTTTGTTAAGTACAGGGATATCTAATCATAGCTGGAAGGAGGTTGGATGCCAATGAAGTGGCAATGATCGAAAAGATGGAAGAGTCAAACTTTCTCCTCCGAACATTGTATTTCTGTTTCATATATTGTGAGTAAATCAAATTTTAAGTAGAACAGCTCTCTCATTGGTATCAGAGCAGTTTGAACCTGGGAATCGTTGCTATGGAGAATGGAGAAGCAACAATGGAAGAGAAAATCACTTGGCTCCAATCCCCTTTGGAACAGCAGCTCAAACAGAGGAGAAAGATAGCATGATCACTGAAGAAGTCAGTCGAGCTAATGTAAGGGTGCATTGCAGATTTTTTTTTTAATGAACAATTCGGTTCAAATAGAACCAAAGGTGACGCAAAAGGGTAGGTAGTTGCGCATACATTGGTTGCTGTATAGGAAGAGAATTTTTTTAAGGCACGTTTAGTAGGAATAAGCCACAGCGTTTCTTCTTTTTTTTGGAAGTAAAAAACCAATTAACAGTATAGAAACTCTAGCAAAGACGTAGTAACAAAGGATTGGTCAAACAAAGCGTTATCAATTGTGCCAATGCCAAGAGTAGTAAGTGGTAACGGCTTTTCTTCAGTCCCCCCAAACAAGGGTGATTTGACGTCTAACTCCCACATCCTAATATAAATGGATAAAACAGAGACCAAGATGGCAAGATGGAAACACTTCACAAAAGTATCATGCAGCTGTTGCAGTTACCATTAATGCAGACAAATTATTAAAAGGAAAGAAAGACAATCAATACAGAACTTACAAACTCAATTCGGCTTTGACTTACCTCTTTCAAGGATGACATAAATAAAACCGATAATGGTGCAGAAGATGATGCTATTTTTGCACTTTCTTCCTCATCAAGTGATAGAGATGGTTTTACCGATGCTCTTGGCGCATCAAAGAATTCACGAGAATGCCTGGAGAAATTATAGATATCAGGCACCAAACCAACATTCTGTGGAGCATAATTCATTCTGGCAATTACTTAGATGTACCTTGAAGAGTCAGAGCTACTCACTATTTGCTCTGTTCTTCTATTTTCCTTCCTGTCGTTGAGTTTATTGATAGCTGATCTATCCCTTGCATTAGCTTTCTTCAATCCTGCTTGTATTGCAGCCTTTGCCTACAACCATCAAATTGCAAATGATTAGTAGTTGCACTGCACTAGAACATATTTTGATTTCTGGTTGTATGGAACCAACGAATTATTATTTTGTAGGAGTTACATTTAAATTCTACTATGAAGCCATAGTTCTAAATAAAATGAGTGAGGCTTGCAATCCTGAGTCATGTTAAAACTTCAACAAAAATTACTTATAAAAGGTGTCTTTAAAAAGAGAAGATACTATGTCATGTTGAAATCTGACCTCCATCAATCTGCCCCTCCTAGGATAACAAAACAACATTCATCCCAATCTTAAAATGCATGTCCCCGACTGAATTTAAAATGAACTAAAAATAAGTAGCAATATAATGAAACCAACAGTAACTGCTACATTGAATTGTGATAAGAGCACAGATCAGAAGACTTAAAAGCAACCTCCGCAAGGTTTGATGCACTATCTTCGGGAGAAAAGCTTGAAGTCCTTTCTTGAATTCCCATTCTGGATTTTGGAGTCTGAGGAGAACCAGAATCATCACGTTGACCACGCATAACAACAGTACCACTAAAAGATGTGTTCTCAAAATATCCTTGTGCACTTTCAGACTGCATCACATCATTTAATTTCATAAACAAATTTATATCTCAAAACGATCAAGAGCATCACTATACACTTGAGATAATTCTACCGGACTGCTTTCATTATGAAATTGAGTAGATGCTTGAGATCCCCTGGGAGACCGGATCACAACGGTTCCTGAACCACTTACAGATAGCTCTTCCTGGAAGTTGTTCATGGAAATAAAATAAATAAATAAATTAGTAGAAAAAGAAAAGGTAAAAGAACATTATCCTCAACCAATTTTCGAACTACCATAAAGATAAATACAGCCATAATATTTGATTGAGTCACACAGTTATGGTAATTAAATCTTTTTGCAGGTTTCCGTAATAAATGTGGCTGCAAAAGCTAGGATAATCTAGAACTTCTGGAACAAGTGAGACCTTGAAGCGTTGCTATTGCAGTCAAATTTACTCTGTAAACCACTAAACTTGCTCAATTTTTCTTATAAAAAACGAGGTATCATTTAAGCCAAATACTCATGAAGAACTAGTTTGCAAACTTCTAGGACAAGTGAAAGTCATTAAAGTCACAAGGATTGTTCGTATAATCTAGTTGATTGACAAGCTGGCACATGTGATCGTAAAAAGTAGTTGTAGCTAAGAGAAATGGAGTGAGGAAAATTTACATCTTCACTAGCATCTCCCATACTGTATGAATCTCTGGTGTTTTCTGATGTGTCACGTGATGCATATCCAGACATAGCTAGCCAGTTACCACTCTCTGCAACTCTACTAGGTGCAACCTGACCATAAGGAATTTCTGGTTTTCTTTCCCTAATTTGAGGTGGTTTTACTCCACTTCGAACAGTACCTGTACTATGTGGTCCCCCAATACTGAAGTCCCATCCAGCATTCTTTGGAGCTTTACTCTGGTTGCTGCAATTTTAGGTAGTCAGAATTCAACCCAGCTCAATGAGTTAAGCATCAACAACTTTTGGGGTGTTCTTTTAACAGGAAACTGAGCTATATATTTGGTTTCACCCACCTGGCACGAACAGTTTCCTCCTTCACATTTCTTGATACTTTCACAGTGTCTGTGGTTTCACCTATCGCTCTAGAACCATTTGTTGGTGTTTCTGCATCTTCTTCCTTTATTTGGTACTTTGGGCGCTCTCTATCAATATCAACAAATAAGATCACTGATAAATCACCTTATACAAAGACATTTATACTATTTTGCTTTTCGATTCTTCATATTAAACCACCAATTCATCCAAAAGCTTAAGCTAGTGGTTGAAGGCAAATTTAATTATATACCACCAACACTTCAGACACGTTAACACATAAATGTAGGAACGGTGTACAAATGAGGAAATAATTCACAAACTCAAAAGGAACACCAATTTACATATCCATGCTTAGGGCTGAGAACAAGTAAAGATATGGATGAAAAAGAAAAGGAATAATAACATGATAGCACAATTATTAGAAAACTAGCACTAAAAGTAACAGAAATCGAGTGTCCTGACAAACCTTATTCTCTCCAGAAGCCTAGGACTCTTCCTGGCATTCTTAATGAATCGGTGCTTCAGAAGCTCTTTGGCACTGGGTCTCTAATAAAAAAGATAAAGATGTATTAAACCGATTTGCAAAAAAAAAACTGAAAATATACCAAACAGATAAAGACATATCCGCACATCATAAAAATCATAACTTCAAAAGGGCAGGACATATGAACAATCTGAATGCTTGCATCAAGTTTGAACAAGAAACAATCACAAACAAATATCACATGAATAGAACTAGAAGGAAGGGTATGAACATTAGAGAGAACAAATAAAAGATGAATTACCAGGAAATGAAATAATCAATTTAAATCCCGTGAACCTTAACAATAACCCTAAGCATGCCCCCAACTTTCCATACCTTTAACGAATTCTGGGTGCTCACTTTTAACTTTCAAGTAGTTGCCTCATTTCTTATATTGACTCTTAAAAAAATATTTTTAAAAAAGAAAAAGAAAAAGGGGAAGAAGAAGAAGCTATGAATCCCAACCATGATCAACCAATTGCAACATATCGACCTACCAAATAAGCGCTGTCGGAAAGTACCTGAAAATCACAGATGCTCACTGCATCATTCATGCTCACTTTTCACAGAAACACTAATTTGTAGCCCGTAACCATTTGAATTTCAACAACATAAAAGAATTCAACTAAAACATGGAACCAGAGCTCAGGAGAAGAAAAATGGTTTACCTCAGCAGGTATTTTCTTCAGACACAGTGACACTAATTCTTTCATTGGCCGAGAAAAATGTTCATCCAACTGCTCATACATAAAAGATAATATGTCACGAGAAATAACAATGCAACACTTCATACTTGGAGTTTAATGTCTGTCATTAAAAGGGTCCAATATAGAGTTGTTAAGTGAACCTGAGGTGGATTTTCCCGAGGTATGATAAAAAGAACTCTCATGGGATGAAGATCAGCAAGTGGAGGCTCCCCTTTTGCCATTTCAATAGCAGTGATTCCTAGAGACCAGATGTCTGCCTGCACAAGTAAAATGTGATAGGATTGCAATGCTTGCTCTAGATTTGAGAATCACAAACATAGTGAACACAGAATCAAGTATTGAGAAGTGTGGTTATCTCAAAACCAATCAAAACTATCAAAATGCCAAAAACAAAAATGTTACTGAGTAAATACCTTCTCATTGTATCCTTCAGAGTTCTGAATTACCTCTGGCGCCATCCAGAATGGAGTTCCTACGAATGTCTGTGGTCAAGAAATCAGTGGTAGGCAGGTGATACAAAATTCAGAGGATCTCATCCATTGGCATTAGAAGATGAGTTAAGAAAAAAAAATCAACAAGAAAGCAATCCTTTATGAGTAACATTTTGAAAAAAGGAAGCATTAACCAAAAGGCAAAACTGTCATATTACTTTAAAAAATTATTATTAAAAAAAATTATGGATCTAACCAAGGAAGGATACAGCAGGAGATGGAGGTAAACTTCTCCCCGACAACCAGAGCTGACTAAGGGTTTTAAAATGTCCAGTTGAGCAAAAATTACAAATTTCAAAAGATGTAGGGAAAAGAAGAAAATAATAATGAACAAAGTCTAATATTTCACGTCTTACTCTACCTTTCTCCTTGATATTGTCCTTGTTAATTGAGCAGAAACACCAAAATCTGCAACCTATAGGGATTAAACTGTTAGCCTTTTAAAGCAAAAACCAGCAAATCCTTAACTTAATCAAGCCCACGCAACCTTATCCTGGAAAATCCTACCTTGACATCACCATTTTCACTCAGTAAAATGTTTGCCGCTGCAAAGCAAAAGTACAATATTTCATTAGAATAACATAGAAATGAAATTGATTCATAGGAGTTGCCTATTTACTCTTTAAACTCCACTCCACTTATTTTCTCTTCCATTTTCCCCTTGCAGGAGAGGTGGGAGGCTAGGAGTGGGCAATATCACCATCTTCATGTATGATATGAACTAAGTAGTTAACTGGTAAAAATTTATTGAGTTATGAAGAAGAAAGATAACCTTTAATGTCCCTGTGGATTTTTCCTTCCGTGTGCAAATAATCAATTGCATGCAGCAAATCCCGTAGAATGCATGAAATTGACATTTCATCCAGCGGTGGCCCAGACTGAAGCTGCAGAACCAGCGTTTGTTGTAAGTTTATACAAAAAGTTTGCCAAAATATTTGAAGTTCTTGCAACAAATACATGGTATAATGAATTAAATATCAAATACAAACATTTCTATATTGACAGACAGGAGAAGAACCAAATAAACTGCCTAGTTCATTTTATAGAAATTTCTTTAACTCTCATAGTAGTGTTTCCAAGAAAAATTTAATGGATTGCAATTATATAGAAGCATCAAGCACACCAAGAAGAATTTCTAACCTACCATATTTCTTTAGAGGTGCTCAAAAAACCTAATGACCAAGCCCCCAGGGGCAGCCCTGTTGGCTAAAGCTCGCAGTCTCTATGTAGCACCAAAGTGTTTGGACCTCAGGAAGAGTGGACTTTTTCTAAAAAAACTAATACCCCAAAAGATTAAATCAAATCAACCAAAACTCTACGGGTGGTGTTGGGATAAAATAGATTGAAACATTAAGAATTAATTTGGTTTATGGACACTTCCAATATTAATGTGGGTTAGACTAAATTAATCCAAACTTCTTATTAATTATAAAGATATCAGTTTTACTTACAAAAAATAACATAGCCACGTATTTTGTTACTCATTCGTAAGTAAATAAATGCTCAACCCAAACTTCATGATCTGGTTGCCTGATCATGACCATCCATCTAGTTGGGTATTTTAGCTGGCCAAATTTGCTATTCAAATAGTTGGGTTGAGTCTACAAAGTCTTTTCAAAGCACCCTAACCCATTTACATCTAGCTCATATTTATAAGATCAAGCCAGGAACGGAACTTCTTTTTTACTGCTTCTCATTAGATATTAGGGATTTCTCCCATGTTAGAGAAATATATGACAATTACATTACTTTTACATACGTCAGAAATTTGAACTCGAGAAGGAAATTCAAACCAACTCTAAGCTTGCCAATAGGGCTGTCATTAGTGGACATATGCCAGATATCTTAAACAGAGGTAGTTTTACAGTCACAAATTTAGGAATCTCATTTGGTTAGCTGGCCGGTTATTGGGCACCCTGTGAATCAGGGAGTGTTAGGGATCGGTAACTTAAGGCTGTGTAACAAAGCCTTGTTGGCTAAGTGGTTTTGGCATTTTTGCCCTTGAGCCCAAATCTTTGTGGCATAAGATCGTTGTGAGCAAGCATTGCTTGGCTCCCTTTGAGTGGGTGAAAGGATTAAATGCACACATTGTACTCCCTGAAAGGACATCTCGCTTGAGATCCTGTCTTTCTTTCCTTGGGTTAGATGCATTGTGGGGCATGGTAAGGGGACGTTTTTTTGGGAAGATCAATGAGATGGGGATAGCCCCCTTTGTTCTGTCTATATCCTCATCTTTATCATCTATCCTCTCTTAAAAATCATTGGATCTTTGATTTTCTGGTTTGGGCTGAGAGTTCGGTGTCTTTTTCTATTGGGTTCCGTCATCACTTATCCAATAGGGAAATAACGGAAGTGACCTCTCTTCTTTTCTTGCTCGACATGTGTGACTTGAGGGAGGGGAGGAGGGATGTTCATGTTTGGAAGCTCTATCCTTTGGAAGGCTTCTCTTGTAAATCTTTCTTCAAGTTGTTGTTAGACCCCTCCCCAATTTTGTGTCGGTTTTGTTAGGCCGTCTGAAAACCTTGAATAGGCTTGCTAAGAAAATTCCTATGCTCATGGGACCGTCCTGCTGTATTCTCTTTTGGGAGGTGAAGGAGGACCTGGACCATCTGCTTTGGGATTGTTAGCATGCGAGATTTGTGTGGTCTTGTTTCCTTCCGGAGTTCAATTTTTAGATTGCTGGTCAAAGAAGGATGGGATCCATGCTATGATCAAGGAGTTTCTCTTCCATCTGCCTTTCAAAGAGAAAGGCCAGTTTTTGTGGCTTGTAGGGGTGTGCATTGTGGTTTGAGATATTTGGTGTGAAAGGAACGAGAAAGATTTTAGAGATTTGGAGAAGAACCCGTCTCATGTTTTGTCCTTCGTAAGGTTTCATGTTTCTCTTTGGGCTTCGGTTTCAAAGTTTTTTGTAATGATCCCCTTGGTAACATGTTACTAAGTTGGAACCCTTTCTTGTAGAGGGTTTGTTTTTTAGTGGACTTGTGTTTTTGCTTGCCCTTGTATCCTTTCATTCTTTCTCAATGAAAGTTGTTTATTTCTATTAAAAAAAATCATGTTTATAGTGTTTCAAAGTCCAAGGTTCTGTAGAAGGCTCACACTCATTGCTTAAGTTTTCTTCTCTTGCTCTCTTTTATTGAGACGTTGTCTAGACTCTAGACTCTAGACTAACTAATATACTCCTAAATTTGTTCCCCATGACAACTGCTTCATTTTACAACATATGATATTACGAAATGTATAGGACATTAGCATCTCTGATGGGTTGTGTCCAATATTTAAAAGGTCTTGTTTAGATCAATGGTGAAAAGGTCAACAAATATTAAGCTGTTTAAGCAAACATTAAGAACTCTAAGAAAATATTAAATTTTTACCCTGTAAATTGGTTGGGTAAGCCACTTAACCTTAAAGTTAGTTTCAGCTCCATTCCAATAAACCATGAACTTTGAACAGACAAGAAAGATAAAACTGGGTTAAAAGAACTTTTGGTTCATTCTTTTTTCTTTTATATCTGGGAGTGTTCAGGCCAGCTTACACGCACCTAGACTAATCTCACCGGACGATCTGTCTTACGCTATAACAATTGGGTGTCAAGAAAATTAATTACTAGGTAGGAGGCCACCATGGATTGAACTCATGACCTCTTAGTTAGTTATTGAGACCGTCTCATTTTTTACCACTAGACTAACCCATGATGGTTAAAAAAAATTTTAGTTCCTCAACTTCATGAACATAACAATTTAGTACTTAAACTTTCATGGATGACGATTTAGCCACTACACTTTCAATTGTATCAATTTAATTTCTGTAATTTACAATTTTTAGCCATTTAGTCCCTATCATGAAATTTATTATTAAGATCTAACACAATTTCTTACACATAGATCAATAAACTGACCCAAAATCAAATTGATTTACAAACTGTAAAGAATAAGCTTATTTAGTAACCAAATTGTTACAATTTTCAATGTATAGAATTAAATTATTATTTATTAAAGTTTAGCTAAATTGTAACAAATTTAAAATTTCAACAACTAAATTAATTGCCAAGTAAAGTTAGAGGACTAAATTGTACTTCTATGAAAGATTAAGAACCAGAAGTGTTTTTTAACCATAAAACTGAAACCATCTCTAAGTTATGCTAAAATTTCTCTAAAGATATGTGATCTGCTATGGATGTATTGCGGCTGGAGAAGACTACTTATGTAGGAATTGATTTTTATGGCTGGGTTGGATATTTCTAGTTAGGTATAGGAGCTTTAGTGTTGAGTTTGAACACTTCATTATTTGATTTTGTAGCCATTTTTTGGTACTTTCATCCTCTGAATTTGGGAAATTTTATAGCTCAATTTTAGATGTTTTATACATAAATTTTGTGTATTTGTATTAGGTGAGGAGCACAAAGCAAAATACAGACTTACCAGATCTGCAACAGAGCCACCAGCCATATATTCCATTATTATCCATAATTTCGTCTGGTGGAGATAAGAACCATAGTACTCAGTAATGTAGGGTGATCGACATTGTGACAAAACAGAAATTTCCTGGCACAAAACTGAGGTAGATTAGCACCTAGGCATTCACCTAATTCAATTTACTCACTAGTTAATTTATACCTTTTGAATATCCTCAATTTCATCCTCACTGCAGAAGCATGAAAAACAAGTTTAATAATATTGCAGAAAAGAAAGTTCACATAACATTGACAGCCTAGGACTAAAAAAGGAATAATTGAAAAAATACCCATTACTAAAATGTTTTCTCGACTACTCTCTAGGAGGACACCCTTTCAAGAAGGAAAACAAGACTCTTTGGGAGAACTTCATCAGAGCCTTTGGCTAGAATGTAAGCCAATAAAGCAATAGAAGAATCTTTCCAGATAAGAAGTGTTTTTTATAGATTTTTTGATGCTATAGTCCATATGGCTTTCTTGATGTAAATTCTCTACCCCTTTCCGTCACTACAGCTTTTCTTCCCTCCTTTCAAAATTAGATAGGCCTTCTGTATATCTGTTCCTTTGGGGTTTCCTCTATTTTTGAAATATGTAATTTCACAACATCAATGAAATTGTTTCTTTTCCAAACCCGGAAAAAACTGAAATGGAGATATGGAGATATGGAAGAAGAATCATTTCATCGCATAAAGAGTTCCAGTTCAAGGATATTAAATGAATAAAGAGTAAAAAAAACACAGCATTTCAGTAGGCTGCACATTTTTTATAGTAAAAGAATTGCATATGCAAGAGTAAGATTGAGAACACAGAAATAATTTCTGGCTAATAAAGTCGCCCCTGACAGTATTACCAATTCGCATAAAATTTCATCAACAATAGCTAATTTCAAGCAAACTGAAATATAAGATTATGAGAAGAGCAAAATTACAGTGGTTGAGCATGGTCATTAGTTTCATGGGGCAATTTCTCAATCAAATCCCTTTCAACCCATCTTTGCCCATCTTCTCCGATGGACAAAGCTATCTATAAAGCCCTTTGGAAGACCAGCAGTCCAAGGAAAGTCAACATTTTGTTTTGGATTATGGCGTTTGGTCTACTAAACTGCTCCCAGATCATGCAGAGGAAATTACCGAACAAGTGCTTGTTACCTTCAATGTGCCCTCTATGCCTAAAGGACAGTGAGGATTTATTACATCTATTTATATCATGTCCCTACTCCTTTAATTGCTGGAAAAGTATTTTCTCTATCCTTAAAGTGCATTGGGCATTTGACGGATCCTTAAGTTCCAATGTTTTTCAATTATTGAGGGGCCCCTTTGCTGCCAAAGAAACCAAGGCTAATTTGGATAAACATGGCAAAAGCTCTGTTGGCAGAAATATGGTTTGAGCGAATCAGCGCATTTTTCACGTCAAAGAGGAACGCAGCAGCCTGGTGCTCTTTGAATGTAGAATTCAAGGATTATTCAATTCAAAATATATGTCTAAACTGGTCAGCTTTCATCCATCAGCCATAGGAAAACGAAAATTACAAAGGAGATGCTTGGAGGAGTCTAAAAGGTATGATCATCTTGCAGTGACTAATAATTTTTTTTCTATTAAAAAAAAAAAAAAAGGAAAACTCTTTCATTGAGAAAAAATGAAAAAATACACCGGCATAATAAAAAGGGAAAACCCACAAAAGGGGGATCTAGTCAAGAGAAATAATACCAAGCAACTATAACAAATGAGCCTAAAAACAGAGGTACAAAGAGTAACAAAAGAATCTAACAAGTGGCCACACATTGACAAAAGAACTCCTACACCCTCTAAAGATTCTATTGTTTCTCTCTCCCCGAATCCCCCACAAGATTCTATGACCAATAATTTGTTGTCAGAAGTAGAAATCATCATAGTCTGATTATGACACACGGAAACCACCAAGTACATAGAAAGAAAAATTGGAAAGTTATAATGTACCGATGCAACACTCTGACCAATTAAAAAAATAAATAAAGTCATCTAAAGACCAAAAGATAAATAAATGAGGATTGAGGACTAAACCATTCCTAATTTCACATTAGTAAACTTTCATTAAATAATGAACTCGCAAACGAAAATCAATGGTTTTCAACTCAAAAAAGATCTTTTATCTTAAGAAACGAAAAGTGGAATATTTAGAGAAAATAACCGGAATTAACAATTGACTGGTTCAGATCCGGATGTTGAACTTAGAGACCTTCACATTCAAACTCTATTAACACACATGAAGGTCAGACTTCTCATTATTGGAAGGTTCACGTAGCAAAGAATGAGGTAAAAATTTAGGCCACACTACCATTTTAATAATTACACTTTTTTTAATCAAACCAAAATTAGCAGTTCATTAAGGCAAGAGAGCTCTGAATTTGAGTTTCAACACGAGCATCAGTGGAAAATATAAAGCAACCTATGTACTTACGATTCTTCCAAATCAATAACTTTGATAGCAACTTCTTTGTTAAGTTCCTTGTCAAACCTGCAAATGCAGATAGGCGTCAGGAAACTATATCAACGAGTGGTTCCAGTTCGTTTTCTGATTGATTGCATAACAAAAAGGCCTTGGTAACACACTCCCACTCAAAAAAAAAGAGGACTGAAGACTGGCACCTTAGTTCACAGAAAGGTTTCTTCAACTTTAAATGAATTCGTTTTTTTATATATGAGATTTTAACTGAAATAAAAAGTTAAAAAGATGCAGCTAAGAAGTATAGACGCTGCAACCTCAGTACTATGCACTCCAACTTGTCCAATGTGTATCAAATATTTGTTAGCACAATAGAATAAAGTATGCATGACACTCCACTATACATTCAACTTATTAAGCATAAATACAAACATGGGCTAAAAATTGTATATTTGGAGGGCAAAAATTCATAATGCATGAATAGATTTTTTTTATGCATATATCTTTTCAAATTTATATTATTACCATTTTCCCCTGCCTTGTCTTTGTTTTAGGGCTTTTTTTTAACGACGTGTGACCATATCCATATCCCTGTTTCTTAGTGACATAACATGGAAATGTATACTGATCCAAATCCACGCTAGTTCAAAGATCACACACACATAACCATTTGCTGCCTCGCCAGTCATTTATTTAATTGATAAGCACACCAAAAGATCGAGGGTGTAACCGATTTCACTCCACTGAATCATATAAATAATAAAAGAATTGAAGCTTACCCCTTGTAGACATCACCAAAAGATCCTCTGCCAATAAGCTCCAAAGAACTAAATCTTGCTGCCACTGCCTCTGCTATACTCGCCACATCAGACATTTCGTTCTAGCAATCTTTTTCACTTTTCACCCACTTTGCACACACTGGATTGCCAAACTAAACCACAGTTTAAGATCAACTCAACCATCTCATCTCCAGATTTCCCTCATTTTTTGTAAGAAACAATCCAACCAGCAACCTCAAATCCACGACCAAAGTATTTATCTTTACCAATCCCAACAGCGGCCACGAATATCAAATCTGGAATGGTATTGGCAAACACCAAAGAAATATAAAATTATCCATACCAACCAAAACCCATGAATTTGACAACAAAACAGAATCCAAATTTGTGAAAAGAACAATTGATATAAACATAAGATAATGCGCAGCAGCCCTTGGACCCAAAGTAAAGCAAGTGGGTGTCAACATAAGACATATGATGGGTTGGAGGAAGTAAGATACGCAATGGCGACAGGCTAACATAATGAGAAACACTAGAAAGGGGGCAAAAATAAAATAAAAAAAAGTCAACATCGAAAGTGAAACTGCAACAAAGAAGTGGCTTCAAAATGGGGTGTCCAATTAATGAAATTGAATTACAATCCATTTGTTGACAGATTGAGATTCGGAGACTTACCCAAGAATGACGATTCAAAATAGCATTAGGATGAACTGATTTCTTCTGAACAATAACACCGTAGATCTCTTCCCCCTTTGCACTCAATAGAGAAGGCTTCCTGAGAGCCTCGAAATCAAGGAGGAATTTTTGTTGTTTCTAATGGAACTTCCCTTCGCTCTTCTCTCCCTCTCTCTTTCTTTTTTTTTTTTTTTTTCTTTTTCCTTTCTTTCTTTATCGCACTTTGCAATAATTCTACAAGGAGGCTTTCACTTTGAACTGAGACCCCCAGATTTGGACAAAGAATTAAATTGAGAAAATTGGATGGGATGATTGAACCAAAACGCACCGTTTCCTCCAATAAATGTTAAGCCACCCCTGTCTGGGACCGTACGATTCGACCCCTAACCTCTTGATTAATAATATATATAATAATTAGTACGAAGAATCGTACTAAATTGTATATTTTACGTTTATAATGTCATAAATTTTAGAAAATATATCATTTTGTATTAATAAATTTTGGGTCTATGTAGAACTTTGAATTTTATCAACTAAGTTTACATTATATTAGTTAAGAGCTTTTTTTAATAAATTATTCATATTTTTTTTTTCTAATTGTACATATTGTTAATTCCAACATTAGAAGATATCTCCATATACGTGTAAAAATTAGATGCATTGGAGATTTTTTAATAACGAATCAACTATGATCATTTTAAAGAACAGTGGAATTTGATATATTTAACTTAAAAAATAACTATGTTATATGAATGATTTCAATATCAAATTACTAATATTGATATACGTTTAACTATATTTATTTTGGCCAGGTGCATTTACTAGTATTTAGTATTTGTGTGATATAGTAAGTATTAACCCAAAACTATTATTTTCTTTCATGTGGACACTATTTCCTTTTTAACATGAATATTTTTGGAGGAAAAGAAAAGGATTTGCAAAGAGAAGTTATTGAATAGATAGATGAACTATAGAAGCATTATTTGCAATTATATACTTGGAAGAAAATAAAAGGCATTATGTTTATTAATTAAAGAATTTACATAAATGCATTTATTTACTACCATTACTACGAGTGGCCCAATTAGGAAATTGAAAAATGTTTTGGGTCAGTTTCAAGATATTAAGAAAGTTAATGGGCCTAAATAGGCCCATTCAATTAATTACTTTGGTATAAGTAGGCCCGATCACCTTAGGAAATTGGAATGGACAGTCCTAAACAGAAAAATAGCAAACAAATATTTGTTTAGATTTTGTACGGGGAGTGATCAAATCACTACTAAGATTTAATTAAGAATAAGCAATGGTTAATTTATTTATAAATATAATTTATGTTTAAAAAATTGATTAAATTGGAGCTTTAGTTCATATTGTTCGGAGCAAGTTAAAGTTTAGCCTAAAGTTTGATAAAACATCATATATATATATATATATATAGTCCTTATGATTTGATAATTTTCATAAATAGTTGATACGAGTGATACTATATTTTTATCAACTCAAAAGAACTAAATTCTAATTATAAATCATAAAGACTAAATTTTATCATTTTAAAGCACAATTACAAAATTTGTAATTTCACCTAAAAATTTATACCATTATTATTTTATATCATTATGTAGTTTATAATACATTACATAATACATATTATATTTTTAAAAATGAATTGAATTTATAACGCATATTATATTCTTATGTATGTTTTATGTATTTAATAGAATTTTACTTCGATTAACTTAATTTTTTCAAAACAAACATTTGAGTTAAAAACAAAAACAAACTATACAAATCAAATCAGTAGTTTAGAAGTAGTTTTTACATGGTTAAATTTTCAAAAGTCACAAATTAATTAATAATGAAACGAGACTTTTGGGTGAGGTGTGAAATATTTTGGTATTTTTAATTTTTACACATCTTTTAGACTTTAGGTAGAATGAAAATAGGAATTTATATATTAATAGATGAATGAGATTATTAAACTAAAACGTTCACGTGTATTCATTACCCTTTTCACATGTTTCATTATGTCTAGTCAAAAATGGAAAATCATGCATGTACTTCATTTTAAATTATACATATATATATATATGTTTCTTCAATCAATTTTTCAAACACAACTAATGAATTCAAGTTCAATTTGTTTCCTAATCTTTCCATTTCAAATTCTAGTTTAAAACGAGTTCATTTTATTTTTATTTTTCCATTTCAATTTAAAAAGGGTTCTAATTCATATCTTTTCAAAATTGAAACAAATCAAAGTAAAAAATATGTATACATACATCCAATACAAATAGAAGCAGTATATATTTATATATAAATAAACAATCTTATTCCACTATAAGTACACTTATGTCTAATCACATTAAAAAAAAAAAAAAAAAAGTTGTACTAAATGATGACTTCAACCTGCTTTACCTAATTAAGTACATAAAGTTGTACAAGTTTAAATAATAGAGTTTAATGAAAATGAAAAATCGAAAAGCAGAGTTAACTCATGAACGAGTAAAAATTAGGAGCTCGTTTTTTTTTTAAAATATTTACATTTTATTTTTTCTGAAATTTTTACCAATTTTTATTTATTTAAAATAAGCCAATTTTTTAAAACTAAACAAAAAAAAGTTTTTGTTTATGAAAGTTGACTAGTAATTATACCTTTAAACGAACGAAATAATTCGTATAATGCGGGAATGAAATATTGAGAATGATACAAAAAGGAGAGGGCAATTGAGAAAATTGTTCAATAGATAAAATGGTCAAACCAAAACAATGTAATTTAAACATGTGTTCACAAACTAAATGGTTGACCCAAAGATGCAACAAAATTTGGAAATTTGTTCATACATTTTATTTCAATATCAATAATTTTACCTAATCTAACTTAGCTAGGCTATAATGTCTATTCAGATTATGTGTTTTCTATTATATAGGAAACGTTTAACATATGACATGTAATTGAGATGGGTGGATGTACCTACTGTTTGGGTGCACCAACAATTGAAGATGTTTATTATCTTATTATTCGTGTTACCTCACATTTCTTACCTCATTATTTATATTCATTTATATTTCTCACGTTGTTATTCACCTCAACTCTTCTTATTACTCTCTGCTATAATAATTACCAATTCAACTCCTTAAAAATAACTACAGCCAAACACCCCCTAGTAAAATTTATGTTACGTGTAACCGGTTTTAAAACACCAAATTTTGAAAAATGTTTACTCCATATGTTTTTTCAAGAATTTGTATCATAACGCCCCGAGTTTTGGAGGGAGACGTGAATGAATTGATATCATATCTGAATGCAAAAGATCGTGAGAACATAAAAGTACGATTAAGAAAAACGCTTAAAATAATTGAATGTTACTATTCATATTAACAAAACACATTAGCTTAGAATAATTCTATGTTGCACGACCTCCTTAATATTTTTCTAGAAAACACGTGACTGATGATGAAACATGTTGAAAGGACTCGTGTGGTTTGTGGAGACCAACTTCCATTCTTAGAAACATCTAAGACAAATTGCCAAGGAAATGTGAGAGGAGAAGCATCAACTTTCATTATCGAAGCTTTACAACTTTTTTTTTTTGTTCCTTTAAAAACCATCTATAATTATATAAATAATGTTCAAGTTTGTAATTATTCAGTTTTTTATTTATTAAAACAAAAATCAAAAATTGATTTTGTTTTCTATTTTTAAAAAATAAAATGTATTTTTTTAAAAGTTTTTTTTTTCATTTTCAAATTTCCTTCGTAAATTAAAAAAGAAGTTTATGGTTTAAAAAACAAAAAAGTGAATAGTTACCAAACATATCTATTTTTAAAAATTTAATTTTCAAAGAGTGAAAGTAAAAAAAACAAATAAGTTATCAAACAAATTCAGTAACTTATTTGTAAAATTATAAATACTAAATATATTAATTAATACTTAATTGGTTTTTGTTTGAAAATAGCATACATGTGTGTGAAAATGAAATGATTTTTTTCTCCAAAGATTGTTTGGGCCTTTTATTATTATTGAGTGAAATCTTTTTTTTTTCTTTTCTTGATAAAAGCTTTAATCTCACAATGATATGATAGAGACTAAGAATCTCCATAGAATCCAAAAAGAAGATTGCATGTTCAACCTTGCATTGTCTTATTCATATAATACAAAATACTAACTCCTCAAATAAAAAGTAATCTCAAAAGCTAATTTCAATTATCTATCCATCTCATTCAATACCTATTAAATTAAATTATTATATATATTTTCTCTTGTATAAATTGAACCCAAATAAAAAAAATGAGTGCAAAATCTATCCATGATGGACGGTCTTCAAACCAAATCTCATAGCAAAAAAAAAAAAAACAAACACGAGAAGCAAGTTCACGAGCAACTGAATTACACCAAAGATTGAGAAGATGAAAGTCAATTATTAAACTATTGAGATGAAACTCACACGAATGGAGTAGTCAATAAACACTTGAATTTTGTTTACATATATATCTAACATTTCACACCAAAAGATTCCAACAATAAAATAATCATTTAGTGATTAAGATGTATAATTAACTATTAAGAATCGACTTAAACGAGCCTGATTTAAAAGCTTATAGTTCAAATCTCACTCAATTATACTAAAGCAAAATACTCTAACACCCTTTTTCCTATTTACTTTTGTTTTAAATGCCACCTCTTCTCTCCCTCCTAACCAATAATAATATAAAGTTTAATTAGTAATAGTAACCATGGTTTAATTAATAAAATAAATTACATAAATAGTGGGTTTGTTCCTTTATCCAAATCTACACTCATTGGCAGTTCTTATGATGCCATTTAATTCGTCATCACTATATCATTTAGTTTCCTAATTTTAAGCATTCTTTTCAATTGGTTGCAAACTTAACTAAATGAGACGCAATATTTTTTCGAAAATGTCAGAATTTTGACGATTCATTTTTATTTATAATTGTTGTACTGAAAAAACAATAACAATAAAAATAATTATATTTATTGTTGTTCTTTTTATATATATATGTGCGTCCAGTTTTAGATGGTAATTTATATTTTGATCTTTTTTTTATTTTATTTTAATACGTTGTTAATTTTTTGTGTTAATTTATAATTTTCAAAAATGAATCTTTTCATCCATTCAATTTTCTTATTTGTTATTTTTGCTTTATTTTATTATAGATTTAAACATTTAACAATAGTCTATTCAATAAACTTGTTTCTTAATTCATTACGTTGATATGAAAATCCTATGATTTGAAAATTAGAAACACAATTGATGAGTCTCAAATCAATTTGACAACAATTCAAAGGAAATGAATATAATTGGATTACCTTTTGAGCAAAGACCAAGAAACAAAAGAGAACTAGTTATTCAATCCAAGTTTGAACACTCCATGAGCAAGCATTGGATCATGAACTTCCCTTAATGTTATTGGCATATATCAAAGATTGCAAAAAGGTGGTAATGAGACTTTGTCACCTACCAGAGGAATTTTACTGATAAAAAACCTTTAAAACCTCAATTATAAAAAATTAGCTTAAAACGATCTAAAGGCAAGACTTAAACAGACTATTAACGAAATCGTCACATAAGATTTTGTATTGAAGAATTTGTTGAATTATATATTAATCAATATGTTATAATTTTACAGATGAGAATGATCATTGAAAGAACAAGATAGAAAAATTAAAAATATAAATTATCAAAGTTGTAATGTTTTTTACTTTATAAATTCAACTCCACAATCACAAATAAAGTAAAAATAAACTTTGTCTATCTTCTATTTTAGTTGTCTACTTTAATTACATGTTCTCATTCCATGCACTTACGTTTTAATTTTACGCTACACGTAATAAAATCATAAAATTACTGCAAAGTTGACTCGTAATTATTAACGTTAACAATAATAACAAAAAGAAATTTTATAGAAAAAAAAAAAAACATATTTTTGAAAGAGTAGAATAAGAGAAATCATGAAGCTTTTATTGATCTTTTTTGGCATGTTTATGTCAATGTCACGTAGTACATAGGAAAGCAACAAACATAGTGATTATGAAAATAATTTCTAAACTACTTTAAATCTCATAATTTAATTTCAACAATCTTCTAGACTATATAAAATAATATACATTTAAAAAAGAAAATCAGTCTCATTTTTTGTTATTTTTTTTCTTTATAAATTAAATAATTTTACAGCTGTTTCTTTTTCTCTTGCATTTTTCTTCATTTAAAAAATCAATTGAAATGACTTCATGTTTATTTATTATTTTGAAGAATAAGGACAAAAGAAACATAGACCAATTCAAAAGAAAAGATAGAGTGGTGACAAATGGTATAGTCCAATAAAGTACAAATATCAATATAGTCAATTCTATCAATAGTCTTTCGAATTATCTTTTTAGCTTTTTCTATCCCATTTTTTTATCACAGTTTATTATATTATATGTAATATTTTTTCAAATTTAAATACTATAACCATTCACATCTAAACATACTAGAGTTTAACTCAATTAACACATGCATATAATTGAAACTAAGAGGTCTAATGACCATGACTTAAAATCTCGAAGAATATTTCAATTTTTATTCAAAATTCAAAAGAAAATTAATAGTTTTAAAAATTTACCAAAAAACTTAAGAGAGATATTACCTCTTTTAAAAAAGTAAAATATAGTTTTTAAATGAAGAAAAAAAAAAGTTTGTAAGTGCTTTTATGATTTAACCTTAAAAGAATTAGAGGTTATATATATATATATATATTTAATTTGATAGTGTGTGAAAAACTTTGTTCACAAGCTACATTCATGATCTTTAGTTATTAACAACGAAGGTTATATTGATTATTAATGAGCTAAGCTTGCTTTGGTGTCACACCTACGATAGCTTAGGATGCCAAAACAAATATTGGTGTAAAATTCAAAAAATAAAATAAAATAGCTTTAAAATATTACATTTAACTTTTGAAGTGGCCATTCAAAGCTTTGCTCTTCACATTCTATACTATTGATAGACCCCTATGCTCTAAAAATTGATTGTTGTGTTTTTTTCCCCTAAGAACAAACATTTTATGGTTGAATACAAATTTATCTAGTTGGATTTATAGCTATATTATCATCTTAAAAAATCGAATATTTTTTTATTCCATTGATTATGTTTGAAGAGTTGAACTAAAGATTACTGAGAATCAGATGAACGTTGACAGATGTGAGTGATTAAATACAAAACGAAAATGAGATCGTAAAGCGTACAAACGGTAGAAAGGATAGTTTGATCGAAACCCGAAACTACACCCAATGATATATTGTCACGTGACAATTTAATTTTTTTCAAAATATAATTTCTTTTCTCATATTTTATTTGTATGATAAATAAAACGAAGACCGTAATGGTTAAGTTGTACATATTTTATTTGTATGCAATATTTTATAAATAATTTCAACTTTCCTTTTTTTTTCCTTTTCCCAACCCATAACCATTTATCTTTTGCAAGACTTAATTTATGATAATTAAAAAAATTAAAAAAGAGAAAAACGTTATAATTAAGGATTATTAAAATTAATTCATTAAGGGTTTCATTTTGAAGATTCGGACGTGGGTCCCACATTAGATACGTTCTCTAATTTTTTATTTTTATTTTTTCCGTTTATTTTCTCTCTTTTTTGTTTTGTTTTTTCCTTTCCTTCTTGAGATGAAGTGGGCCATGGGCCGGTCAATGCGGAGGCTCAGCCCAGAACTTAAGATCTATGATTAATTGAAGAATAATACACACTAACGTAATTCCTCATTTCCAATCCCCCACGCGCTCCCTACCAAATCAGAACAAAAATGAGACATTTCTTCTGCATCAAAATAAATAAATAATCTATGATTCAAACCTTTAATTTTTTTTAAAAAGAGTTATAATTGATTGTAGGCTTAATATTCATTCATATTAGAGAGTGTTTACATGGTGGTTTGTGTTAAAATATATTTTTAGATTAAATTATATTTTAAGTAAGATTCACTAATTGACAATACGATAATTTCGTATTACGATCTCTCTGTTAATGCCTCTCTACGACCTCTAGTTTGACATGTTTTCTAATCAATACATAAATAATTTATAGTTGAATTAGTTTGGTTTGAGTTTCTCGGGTCATTTATTTAAAATTTTGTTTTAAAAGAAGTTGTAACGTGTAATAAATCGTATAAACTGATTTTTCCAATATTGAATTGAGATTAGCATCTTAATTTCAATTCATATTATGGAGATTTTATTTCCATACCGCAAATAAAATTATTTTTTATAGTGGTTGAAAAGTAAATATTAAAATAAATGCATAACCTAATCCAACTCAAACTATACAAATTGAGTTGATCGAGTTATTTGTATTATCAATTGTTTTAATATATGCTCATTGTTTATAGAAAAATAGTTAAAATCTCATATCAACTTTTTTGTTTCGATTATGTGTATATAACAATGAGAATCCCAAAGTCCGAGGCCAAGTCATGGAGCATGAAATCATAGTAAACAAATACAAGAGAACAACAAGTCAAAGTCCTAACAAAGCAACTCATAAAAAAATGGTCCAAAACAACCCTACATATAGAAGTTGCACTTGACCAAAAGATAAAACGTATATAATATATAGTTTGAAAAATAAATTAGAGTCACAAAATTAAGGTTATGTTGTTGTCAAGTCATAGGGGAGAATGTCCTTTTTCTTGAAAAGAAAAATATTCCTAAACTTTAATAGGGTATTTAACTTTCATTTTTCATTTTCTTTTTGTGTTTATTAAGTAATTTAACTATTAAACCTATGAGTCAAAAGCTTGCAGAACACTTTTTTATGCAGAGAATCCATTAGACATGAAAATAAAAGTGAAAATGTAGGTTAAATTCTTATCTTAATTCAAGTATGTTTTAGATAACTTTTCAGAAGTTGAAGTATCAAACGACTAAATTAATTCAATCCTATCTACTATATTTACAATTTTATTAGCATTCAAACCCAATGAAAATTAGTTCATAACAACGGTCAATAATCTAATTAGGCTTTTGGACCTCATTTGACTCAGACTCAAGCTCCCTCGAGACTCATGTAATAAACTTTTTTATTTATTGGTGAACTAGACCGAGGTGAAGTTTTTTACTCATCCAACTCAACTTGACCTAGAATGTGTCTGGACATCCATAATGAGATAAAAATGCATTGTAATGTAATAAAAAAAATTAAAGGTTGGATTGAAGCGTTTTGAACTCAAATTTTACCGTTAAACTCATTTCGTTAAGACAAATTTCAATCATTTTCACTTTTCAAAATTTTGTTATTGTTCCGCCCTCAAATCGACACACATTTCAACACTCATATGGCTTTAAGTAATTATTCAAATTACATTTTAGCTCTTCAAACATCTGCGAGGGGTCGTTTCTTTCCCGAGCATTTTATTGTGTTTTAAAAAAGATGGTGAGATATTTTTGTTACTTGAGTGATATTTTTAGAATATATTAAATAAATAAATAAATAAAAGTAGGCTTATATAGTCTATTATGGGGGCGCGTGGAGCGTGGCTTTTTAGGGGAGCGAGTGGTGGTAAGTAGGGAGAAGCAGTGCCCCGCAATTCGTGCGCTTAAACTTTTCTTTATTACAAACGATGCACCGACTCACTGCCACCGCACGTGCCCACGTGATGCCTATATTTTTTCCCAACACATCAATTAAATTAATTAATTAAGGTTTTTCAGTAATAATTTACCCCTAATGTGTTCTCTCCCAACTTTACCCCTCTTTTCCTTTTTATATGCCCACCCCAACCCTTTAGCCTAAATTACCATACTACCCCCCTTCTCTCTCTAAATTATCATTTTCTTTTACCACATGATTTCACCTATCAAAGTTTTTGGATTTGATTTGGGAAATGAATGAAAACTTTATCTTCTTAATCATGTTTAATTATTGTAATGAGACTCCATAACAATATGTATCTATGAGATTATCATTTCATATTATTACATTAAGATTGCTATATACATGTGCATCAAACAACAGTGGTTTAGTTGAGAAATTTTGATTATTATTTGATATGTGAAAGAATAAATACATGCAATGATTGAATGTTAAAAGTTAAAATAGATTTGAGATTATAATTTCCTTTTCAATAGGATATGATTTGACATTGTAATCTCATCATTTGTTATATCAAAGTGGAAACTTTTTGACATGCAAAGATATTAGGACATTTTCATGATTAATTAGTTTGATAAATATGTTGATCATTACTTGATAAAGTATGATTTAAAGCAAATACAAAAATTTTATGGCATATAAAATGTCTTTTCATTAGAGATGTAGGGAAAGCTAAGGCTTCAATGTTGATGCGTGGAATACAAAAACAATATGGTTAAGAACAAATTAAATATACCAATCAACTCAATCAACTAGACAAAAAAAATGACAATATAATTATTAAAAAAGTTCAATTTCATCAATATTTTAACGCACGCAATCATCTATCCTATTGACATCTTTTAAATTGCAATATCACATTATATAATTATTAAAATTGATACAGTAATCAAATATTAAATAGTATAAATCGACGAATTCACTGAAAATGACTTGCTGAAACATAATATCTAAAATCTAAAAAAAGTTTCTCATTAAAATTGACCAACTAAATAGATTTATCCAAATTCCAAATCTTACTTTATTAGATTACCAATGTTTTCTTTAAAAGAAAAAAGAAAATTTCAATCTTATCTCAAAACATGATTATTAATAAAAGTAAAGCAACCAAAATCTACATATTTTAATTAAAAAAAGGGTAGAATTGGGTTTTGACATATATGATAGAGGAATGAGGCGGGAGAGTGGAGTACTTGGAAATGAGAAAAGCCGTACGAACATGACATAATTACCCCTGGGAGTTCGTACAATTTATAATAGAAAAAAAAAATCTGACATAATAAAAAAGATGATAATAATAAATTAGTAAATGAATAGTGTATTAAAAAATGTAGAAATTCAGAGCTTGAGAATCCCACCCTCACCCTCACCCTCACCCTCACACTCACACTCCTTTCCTTTTGACTGCAAAGATTCTTTGTGCCAAATCCATCTTTTCTTTCTTCTTGGGTTTGTATTAATATTAATTCTTAAACAAGAAATAGGAAAAGGCCAAAAAAGCAAAAAATAAAACAAATAACTAATCTCTTTATGGCGGTGTTTGGTTGCTTTGATTGGGAATTGGAATTAATTTTCATCCCCTGTATCAATCGGTCAACGTTGTTTTATTGTAGTTGATTGTGTGAATGTTCAAATCGATTTCGACTGTCAAGGAGTAAAAGTCAATTGTTCGATTTAACTCTTATTTATGAAATTTGTCGATTTTAGAATTTTCAAAAACCAACACCGATCGATTCTTCTCAATATTTGATCAACAGACCTCTGCTATATTGGTTGGCTTTGTTTTTCGGTCTATCATATTCATCCATTGATGAAGTCATAAATTTTGTTAATAATACAAGTTTGTGCAAATTGATCTACTGTATTATTGTCATATTATATTTTTCAATAAATATAGATATGGATAGAAATCTAGAGATATTAATAGATTTTGAAATTTTACTATGTTCGTAAATATTTTGATTTATTTGACTATATTTAAAAACTAACTTCAATATTTTATTGTCCAGTATAGTATTATAAATATGCATGTGTGATATATTCTATGAGATCTACCAAAATAAGTGTGAAAAATCTCTGCTTGTATGGAGAATATAACGTGGGAGGATTTTCTTCCCCTTTACTAAACATAGAATAAGACTATATTTATAATATCGGTTTGTTTTTTAATCACTTTTAAATACAATAAAATGAACAAAAATATTTACAAAATATCATCATCTATTTATGATGGATGGTGATACACTAAAATAGATTGTTACCTATGTCTATTTATATCATGATATACAAATATAATATGATATACAAATATAATAGTCTATTATGATCTATCATAAAGAGACTGTGATATTTACTGTATTAAAAAATATTTTCAAAATTTTTATAATTTAAAACAACTTTTCACTTATTTGTTTATTTATTTTTATATATGCATATGCTATATTTAAACTAAAAACTTATGACAATGCTTAAGTAATATTTAAATTGAATAATATACTTAGGTTATCGTGTTGAAATTCAAATATTTAGAATTCGTAGTTGGACATTTTAATTCTATCTTGACATGTGAAGTATTATTGTTTTTATTTGTACATTCAAATTTTATTTTCTTTAAATAAAAATGATGTTAGAAATTACTCATTCAAACATCTAGCTTTTTTAAAAGAAAAAAAAAAAGCAACATATTTGGCTAAAATCATTATTATTTAACAAAAGGAGTTGGAAAACATTGTTTAGAAACTCATTAAATTAAATACATAATTTCAAAAGATAAGATTAATACATACATAAATACTGTTTTCTTCCTTTAACTCATGTAGATCATCTCTAATATAGTTATCACAAAAGTCTTATTTATCTTTGAAAAAACGATACATTATTGTTTACTATATATATATATGCCATAATCATCTATCACTATGCATGCTTTTAAATTTAATCAAAATTGAGCATATTCTCATTAAGATAAGAGCATTGTGTTTTTATTAATATTAGTAGTTCCCATTGTTGGACTCTTGTGTTAGTTTTTCAAATATATCACTAAAGATTTTATTTATTATAACTAAAAGAAGTATATATATATGTTTTTATTAAAGTTGAGTATAATTCAAATAACATAAATTATACACTTCTACTATGATACTATCTTCCCTTTTAATTTGTAAAGTTAAACAATGCCTTTTATTTCAATTTCTAATATAATTAATGAAACTGAAGGGTATATTTGTAAATGTGTAAATTATATGATGGTAGACAATTTTTATTATTATAGATAAAATATCATACAAAAAATTATAAGTACGAGAAGTTATATTGAGACTCCATATTTAGTGATTCAACATATTTGAATAGTAGAAATAAGACTAAGTAAAGTAGGGTTGAGACAAGACGGGTTTTTCTCTCTCTCTCTCAATTCAATTTAAAAAAAATATTATGGCAAACCCAATTTATTTCCTAAGTTGTAAGTAAAAGTTGGAAAAATGAAAAAGAAAAAGGGAAAAGGGAAAGGAGAATATTGAGTGATCACACACTTCCAAATATTTGAGACAAAATTAATACTTACCCAATTACTACTAATTTCCTTTCTTTTTCTTCCCTAACTTTTATTCTAATGCAAAAATAGTATCAACCAACCCAATTCATCAACACACAAGAGTGAAGGTTCTATTAATTTGTCCCAATTTAAAAAGTATACAATAAAAGTATTAATTTAAGACTTTACTCTATTTTTCTTTCATAAACTCGAAGAATTATAAACCAGTTAGAATAATGATTTTGTTTGATGAATAAGAATGTTATAATTGACTATGCAATTTCACTTAGTTGCTTATATATTTGGTGTTATTGACAGATTTTAGTTCGTTTTTTTTCTAAGAATTTTTTGAAGACTTCAAATTGAGTGACACATAATGTAGGTTTTGAGAAAGCATATTTATTACTTTTTCTTGTTTTCTTAGTTGGTAGTGATTCTATTTATTAAAATAGTAATAATATTATTATTTTTCTTAAAGATAACCATTAAATTACCCATCAAGATAATCCAAGAGAAAGCAATATTCAAATTTGAAAACTCAGAAAACCACCAAACAATTTTGTTGTCTACATGCACTTTCATCCCTTCTAGCCAAAAGTGGGATTCTTGAAAAAAAAAAGAGAAAATGTTTTGAAATAAAGACACAAAAACAGTTAAAAAGAAGAAGAAGAAGAAGAAAAGAAATAAAGAAAAATCCAAAACTGTTAAAATGGAGGCACTAATATTGTTAAAAAAACAAAGTTTCATAAACTTATAAACTTGATAACAAAAATAAAATAAAGAATCACATAAACCAAAATGTCATCCCTGTACTTATTAACCCTTAAATCACTTAATAATTCAAAAAGCTCGAGTTTATAAATAAAAGTAAAAAAATGAATTTAGTATTATATCAAATAATATTATCTTGAGTCACTAATTGATCAAATAACTTAAATTTATAAGTGAAGATAAATTTAATTTTACATCGCTCACCATTAACCTTGTCAAAATCTACAAATACCTATAAAAGTTTAGTTCTAACCGTATACACAATATATATATTTTATGATTTTGTTAAGGAAAACGACCAAAGAAAGCAACTTACATTAAACTCTTATCAACGTCTAGAAAGGAATCCACTCATGGTGGGTATTTTTCCCACCAAAATAATGTACGACAATACCTTCGAGTTTGATAAATAAATTGATACTTCGTAGAGTTTAAAAGTACATTTTTTAAGACTTTTTCTAAAATTTGAAAATTAAAATTATGAATCGATATAAGTTTAAAATAAAATGGATAATATATAGCTACATCTCCACTCATTTGTATGCTTTCCTTCAAATCACTCACAATGAAAAAAAGCAAAATTAAAATATTTTAAAAATATTTGTGGAATAACAAATTATAATTTGAACAATGTGAGAGGAAAAAGATAGACAATTTCCTATGAACAAATAAAATTATCGCATGAGAAAATATGGAGTAAAATTTGATTTTTTTTTAAAAAAATTTTTCTAAAAAAGAACAAAGCAAAATTTCTACCATTCTCTCTCATCACAATCACAACAGTCTCTGTAAAATGGTTTAGAGGAAGAGAAAGAGAGAAAGAGAGAAAGAGAGAAAGAGAGAAAGAGAGAGCTTTCAAAAGAGGAAAAAGCTGTCCCACTATTATTATGCATAGTTTAGTTACAATCATACAAAGACCAAGCCAATCCCCTTTTCCTCCTCTCTCTCTCTTCTTCCCCCTCTTTTTTTTTTCTTTTTTTTTTTTTCACCTCATCGGTCTCTATCTGCTAAACATTACAAAACCTGCTTATTTGGGACAAACAAGAGGAGAACAGAGTAGGAAGAAGAACATCTTACTACTTCAAATCAAATGGATGAAGAAGAAGTATTCTAGCTGGGAAATCTCTCTACTCGAAAACCCAACATAGATTAATATATAACTTGGTTTGATTTAGAGTGTGTTTTTCAAGAGGGGGTTTAGTGGAGTGAAATTTTGTATAAGGGAAAGAAAAAGGAAGAAAAGGGCCATAGTGTTTGTGTGACAGAGAGACAGAAATGGTGGGCTCAGGAGCATCAGACAGGAGCAAAGAAGCTGTAGGGATGATGGCCCTTCATGAGGCCCTCAGAACCGTCTGTCTCAATTCAGACTGGACTTACTCTGTTTTCTGGACCATTCGCCCTCGTCCGTATGTTCCTTTCCTTTTCTCTATTTTTTCTTCTTTCCATTTCGTTTTTGAACCATTTTTCTGTAATGGGTTTCTTCCATTTTCATCAGACGAGTCAGGGGAGGCAATGGTTGTAAAGTTGGAGACGACAATGGCAGCTTGTAAGTACTAAATAAACACTAAATGACTAAACCCTTTTGTGCTTTTGTGTTGAAATTGTGGGATTATTCATGATTGTTACAATGAATTTTTTGAAGGATGTTAATGTGGGAAGATGGGTTTTGCCGAGGGAGAGTTTCAGAGTGCTTGGAAGAGATTGATGGGGATGATCCTGTTAGGAAAGCCTTCAGCAAGATGTCGATTCAGTTATATAATTATGGAGAAGGGTGGGTACTGGGTAGGTGTTTGTTTGTTTGTTTTGATGTTGTGGATTCTCCATTTTATTTGTTTGTTTTTTCTTTTCTTTTCTTTTTACTCTCTCTATAGGATTCTTCTTTAAGCCTTTTGTGCTTATGCTTTTGTTTTTCTGATTGGATTGATTCGGACAGGCTGATGGGGAAAGTTGCATCAGATAAGTGCCATAAATGGGTTTTCAAAGAACCTACAGAATGCGAGCCAAACATTTCAAATTACTGGCAAAGTTCATTTGATGCTGTATGCAAATAACAAAGAAAAAAGAGAAAAAACAAACCTACTTCTGATACATTTTGATAATCCATCTAGTTTGTTTTGAGTTTTTGCCGTTGATTTTGATTTGTTATTCATCATTCATACCAGAACTTTAATGGGTTCGTCTTTGTTTTTCTTTGATTGCTAACTTGCAGCTTCCTCCTGAGTGGACGGATCAGTTTGATTCAGGAATTCAGGTGAGTTTCTAACCAATCTTAATGGTGTTTTATCTGTTCTAACATTCCATTTTTGCTCATTCCTTTGTAAACTCCATTTGTTTGGATCAGACCATTGCTGTTATTCAAGCTGGACATGGCCTCCTTCAACTTGGTTCTTGCAAGATTGTTAGTTCCTTTTCTCTTATTTCCCACACGGCTTTTATTTTTTGGTTGCTGTTTTTGACGTATTAGTACTCGATCACACAAGTACGAGGGAGATTGTTGAGAGTATATTATATATGAGTTAATGGCAGTCCTTAAGGTTGAATGCTGCTGAGGATATTTGTTTATATTTGTATACAGATACCAGAAGATCTACACTTTGTGCTGAGAATGAGACATACTTTTGAATCTCTTGGGTATCAATCTGGTTTTTATTTGACTCAACTCTTTTCTTCAAATAGAAACTCATCCTCTTCTCCAATGGCTTCAAAACAATCTGCCATTCCCATTCACCCTCCTCCCAACCTCCTCAATTGGGCACAGAGGCCAATTCCATCTGCTCCAACTTCTCTGCTTCCTTCACCCAATTTCCACTCCTCCAATAGGCTTGGTTACCCGCAGTCGAAAGATGAGACACACATGTTTCTATTACCACATTCGTCTGAAGCTCGAATGGAAGATGTGATGGGGCCGGATCACGAGAATGATATCAAATGGCCCAATGGGCTGTCTTTGTTCAATGCACTCACAGGACGCGCGGATGACGCCAAACTTTTGTTCAACCCAGAGAGCTTAGGAACTAAACCCGATCAGAGTCATATTCCTTTAATCCTCGAACCGAAGAATGCAAACCTAAACTCCGATCCCGCAACTATGCACAACATGAATGGAGGTAACTCGAACGAGTTTTTGAGCCTAGACAGTCAATCTGAGAGTGCTAGGAAGATGGAAAATAAGTTCAAGCGAAGCTTTACCTTGCCTGCAAGAATGGCTTCCTCATCATCTTCGACTTCACTCGACCACCATCCACATCAATCAGTCGAATATCGAAACTCCGAGCAGGCAGGAATGTACTCGGATGTGATGGAGACGTACTTGGAATGAAGATGGGAGAAGAAAGCTGCTAGTTTAGTAGAAACATAAGTGTTATAAGTTTGTATTTAGGCAAAGCTTTATGGTTTCCTTTTATCATCTGCTGCACCTCATTCTGTCCACTTGTTTCTGCCATTGCCTTTAATTTCAGTTAGTTTTTTCATGAACTTGAACGTTCTTTTCTTTACAACTCCGCACTACTATAATACAAAAGAAGGTTTAATTACACATTCCATCCACTTAAATTAGGGTTTAGTTATAATTGGCTTGATAAAATTCCATCAATAGTCTCCCTATAGTGGAGACTCAAACAACAGGACCATACTTTTCTATTTAACTGCAGAAAAGAGCTTCTGAATGACTTCGAACTAAGACTTTCACATTGCACATCTCTAAATTAACTCACAAATAACTCACAAATTTCTTCATTATACTCAATTTATTATATAGCCTGATAAATTTGACTTAGTGTGATTGTCGACGTATTTGTTTGTTCTTTCTTATTAAATTAGACATCCTACCGATAGATAACTTAAACTCTTAATTTATAAAAGAAAATTATAGGAAAAATAAAAGTGGTTGCCTCTCTTCAAAGTTTCACTTGGTCAAAGCTAGCATATAAGAAGGAGCAATGTCTCCAATTTTGGTTCTAACTTTTATGTCAAACTTGTCCTTTCAATTAAATATATGGCTAAATAAAACTTTAGTCGATATAACTCTAAATTTGAAAGTATTTGAATTAATTAGATTTCTTTTCATCATAATTTTATTCACAAGTAGATCTCTTCAGGCAACAATAATTATTTCTTGATTTAAAAATTTTAGCTTCTATATTTTTATTAACATTTTTCTTTTTGCTTTTGGAAAATACTTTCTTTTGGGATTCCATTTGATTTGACAACAATTTTAGTTCTAGTTTTACAAAAAAAAAAAAAAAAAAAAATCAGGTTTATTTTTCTTTTCCACCTATAATAAAACACCTTTTAGGCCTAATATTGAAAAATGTTAAAATAGATCCCTTTTTCAAAATTTGGTGGAAAAAATTGGATCACTTATAGCAAACACCAATACCAATAGAATTTCATCTTTAAACTTTAAATCAAAGTTATAAAAATATCTAAAGAATCCATCAACTTCGCTCAAAGAAATTCCTAATGCGAAAAACGTTAAACGTGTTAGTGTGATTTCATTTTTGTATATAACGAATAAAATCTATCAACAAATAAAAAATTATTAGAAATCTTATAAAGTCGTCAATGTGACAGAATTAAAACTTCAAATGCCAACATTTCTAAAAATTGAAAGATGTATATAATACAACTAAAACTTGTAGTTCAACGACAAACATAACATATGTAGTGTAATTAAGATGGTAAAGGAATGAATATCTTTCTCTTTTCTTCCCCAAATAAGAACCTTAATTTGATGTTATTTATCATTTCACACACTGCTTCACCTTCAATTGACAGAATCATTAGATTTTCTCTTTGGACAGTTCATAGGAAATAAAATTATAATATGTAGATGATTTTTTTTTTATATAGAGAGGTGAGAAAGTAAAGCAAAGGACAGCAGAAATTGGTTGATTGTATAAAGATAAAAGAAAAGGATAGGAAGATGATGAGGTTTGATAGGCATAGTAGTGTGTGTTTTGTAATTTAAAAGAAAAAACAACAAACATTAGTAGTTTTTGATAATGGTCCCTAAACCTACCAATGACTCTACTCCTATATACTCCTACTAATAGCCTTCTCTCATGGAAACTTCTCCTTCAAGTTCAATGATTTTAATTTTGAGCTTTTCTAGTAGTATAGTAATGTTGAAAATTAAGAAAAAGGGCAAAAACTATATATCACAATTACTATATTAGGTGAGGTTCACTTGAGAATTATTGAACAGTTGAGATTTTGATGTTGCGGTTATAGTCTATCGTTATTATAGAATGTGGATTATAGTTGTGTGTGCGGTATGGTATGTGTGTTGTATATGTAGAAACTTAGACTTTAAAGTTTGATTTTTCTTTTAAAAAAACAATTTTTAAGTTTCGGACGTAATTTTTCTCCATAGATTTTTTTTTAGTTTGAAATTTTCTATATCATGTCAAAAAAGGAAAGGTATGTAATTCTTTCTAACTTTAGTTTTTAGTTAATTATATTTTGTTTTTGTTTTTAGTTTCGATATTTTTATTGCGATTAAAATTAAATTTAAAACTTAACTTTATAATTGTTTTAAATTTTAAAACGTTAACGTTAAAAACTGAGTGGGTTTTAAAGGGTAAAACTTGAAATTTAGAAACTAAATTCGAATAAAACTCAAGGCTTTACTAAAAGGGAAGAATTACAAAACTTACAGAGAAGATAGAAACTCGACTTGAAAGAAAATAAGTCACTTTGACCTTTTTTTTTGTTAGACTAATTTGTTGGGTAGAAGAATCAAACTTCCAACTTTGGTTGAAATTTCTCTATAAGGGAAAGAGAGGTTTGAGAGGGGAAGAAGGTTTGAGCACTTTTCCATATAATTAAGAGGGGCTTGCAAGGATAGGAATTTCTTTTATGATAATAGAGTCCATGTCATTATATTTTCTAAATTGTAAAAGTAGCAAATTTAAATCTCGATAACCTTCCGATAGCTCTCTAATAACCTCCTGCCATTTGATAGTCGTCTGATATAACTAATTACTTGTTATATTTGCTAAATTCATTATATGCAAAAAAAAAAAGAGATGTTATGGACTATTTTTTTCTAAATGTTTTTGTCATCTGATGTAATTCCCCGTTCATTAATCCTAAAAAAACTGCTTGAATATGAAAACTCATGGAAGTTGGGACAATTTTCGCTTTGGGGTTCATTATTCTTAAGACTAACATTTTTTTTTGAAAAAATAACACCATAATTTTTTTAATATCGTTCTCTATTTATAAATTCAATTTAATCTTTATCAGAATTTTTTTTTCGATGACAGGTAAAGAGAGTCGAACTTCTAATTGCGAAATTGAATGTACAAATATTATATCAGTTGAGTTATGCTCATTTTAAACCACACTATTATTAACTCAAATTTATAAAAAAAAACTACATTAAGTGCTAAATCTTTATGTATCTCAACTAGTTACTCAAAAAAAAAAAAAAATTGCCATGTGACATTTTTTATAGAAAAATTAAATTATTATTATTGCTTTATGTTACAAAAAAAAAGGGGGGGCTATATGAAATAAGAGACAACTTTGGGTGTCTTAATCATTGGCCTTCTTTATATACACAATCTTACTATTTTTTTGCCAAAAAAAGGCAACATTTAGTCTCTAATCAACTTAGAGTCTATTTGGACTAACTTATAAACAAGTCTAAAGAGAGTTGAAAGACAATTTTACCATTAAGCTAACTTCTAGAAATAATATCAATTCAGTTTTTTTTCTATATATATAATACAAAGAACATAAAGTTTAGAGACTCGAGTCCTTTTGGGCTTATGCTAAAGTCATGGATGCTTTTGAGGGATGTTTAAAATAAAAGTGTGTTCAACAACTCTTTGTCGATTTTTTTTTTTTAATTATAAGTTTGTTTGGTTTGTTATATACTAAAATTGCTTTTATTAATGTCGAATTTATACTCACTAACAACTATAAAAGACTATAAAATATTTTCTAAAAGAAAGATTATGAATTATTAATTTAAAATAACGATCACTTTAGTTGGTTGTTATCGAAGTTGGCTACCAATGTTGGTGGTCAATGATGGTGGTCGCAGGGGTCGATTGATAATAGCTACGATAATATAGTGGAAGTGAAGTATATGACTTTTTGGATGTTCAGTAATTTTAAAAATTATACAAATTATAGAGAAATCAATAAGCTTTTAAAAGTCATTTTTAAAGTTATAATATATGTGTATCTTAATAATATAGAAATTCAATTTGAGTTTGGTCAATCTAAATTTTAAAAGTTGTAACCCATACCCAACTCAAAAAAAACAAACAAACAAACAAACATAAAAAAGTTAATTAAAACGAGCATCAATTTTAGGATAATAATTAAGAGCCCGTTTGATAACATTATTGTTTCTTGTTTTTTGTCTTTTGTTTCTTATTTTTTTAGAACAAGAAACGAGACTATGTTTGATAGCTATTTTTTTGTTTCTAGTTTCTTTTGTTATTTTTCATAACATTTACGATTATTTTTTTAGTTTAAATATAATTTAATTATGTAAAAAATAAAAATATAAAAAATAATTATAAAACATTAACATGACCAAATATACATCATTCTTGTCGCAAAATTAATAACAAATTATAATAGATTTTATTAATCATATGTTGTTAAATTTTGATTTGAAATACTATTTGTCATTATTTAGTTCATTTGTTTAAATGATGTTGATTCAAATTCAACTTACTTATATTATTATGTAAATGTTAAAATATTAAAATTACCAAAATGAATATTTTAGTAAAAATTTATTTAAGGTAAAGTTATAACTAATTTAGAAGGAGGACAAAAAATAATAAATTTTAATATAAAGTAACATTCACATATATTTATTGCAAAATTTAAAATTTAAAATTTAAAATTAAGAAAATATATAAATAAACCTATTAAATATTTAAATTTGAGAGATTAAAGTAATATATAAATTTAAACATTGAATAGTTTAAAAATCAAAATTAAATCAAGGATGTAAATACGAAAAAAACAACAACAAATAAATGTAGCTAAACAGAAAATAAAATTTAAAATTAAGGATGCAATTTGAAAATCAAATAATACATCAATCTAAATATTAAAATGAAATTTTTTAAATTAAATTAAACATATAAAATGAAAAATAATAGTAAGAGAAAAAGAAAACATATGTGATAAATTAAATAAAGAAGGAAAAAAAAATACAAAATCATCAATGTTTCTCACCAATTAGCCAATTAACAGTTATAAAATAAATAAGAAATGAAATCAAATAAAATAGAAATAAAAGTAGGAAAAAAAAATACTTTCCATAATTTCTCAGATTTTTTCACCATCTTAAAAAAAAATTCTTAAAATTTAGAAAGGAAAAACAGAAACGGTTATCAAATACATTTAAAAAAACGAAAAACAAAAATAGAAACAGAAAACAAGATCGTTATCAAACGGTTCCTAAGTGTACAACACCAATTTAAAAAAATTGTTACTATATAATAAATTTTGTCCAAGTCTATTTCTATTTTGATAGACTCTTATGGTTTATTAGACGAAATTTGTTATATTTATAATTTTTTAAAATATTATTAAATATTAGCATATTTTGAACCTAACGAAAATACATGTCACTATTTCAAAAAAAATAAAATCCAATCCAACTCAAAAAAACTAATCCGACTGATGAAAGCACTTACAATTTTGGGTGATAGTTCAATTCGTGGAGTTATTTGATGAGGCTTATTTAGTAATGAATATCCATATTTCATGGTAGACTCAAAATGATGAACCACATTATGGATCGATGATAAGATACATATGGTGTTTATGGGACTAAAATCCCCTATGGACGGACAGGTTGGAAAAATTAAAGATGGGTGAGCCCAACTGGAAATGCAAAAAGATATGATTCCCCAACAACAAATCTTTATATTTTCTGTGCATTTCCACACTAATTAATGATCACAAACAATAAAGAAAATCGTTGTTAACGATGATCAGAAAATTGAATCAAATGCCACTAAATATCGGCGATTCTACGTATTTTTCAATTGAAAACTCTTAATTCTCTCTTCCTATAATGATTTGCAAGTTGTAAGATCAAATCTCATGTTAAAAACTCATCATATAGATCATCTTCAATTCATATATATCATTACAAATTATTAACAAACTTTAATTCTCTGCTACTCAACATTGTAAAGAGAGAGAGAGAGAGAGAGAGAGAGAGAGAGAGAGATCATTGAGATCATATTCATATCAACAAAAAAAAAAAAAACGTCAACAATTGAAGAAAAGGAAATTCCCGAAATCAAGAGATATATGAAAAACCAGATCATTTATCATCAGCAAGAGGCAAAATCCAGAAGAAACTATAAATCAATAATTAAATTCAATTACTCTGCGGCTTCGTCGTCATCGTCGTCAATTTCGACTTCCTCGCAATCTCATCCTTCCTCGACGGTTCGATCGCATGACATTCCTTACAAACCAGTATAATCCACCGGAAAACCTTCCTTCCGAACCACATATTCTTCTTCGTCTTCTTCTTCTTTTTCTTCTTCCTCGCTGTCGATGTTTTCTCCGCCCGCCTCTTCTTCCTCCTCAAATCCGATTTTCCCCCAATTTTCTCCACAGACTTCTTCCTTCTCGAATTCTCCCGACTCAACGACGTCGGTACAGACACCGATGCGATGAACTGCCATCTCTGACACGATCCGTACACTTGAGCGGAAACAGAAGATTTCTGCGATTTCTTCTGATACGAAGAGAATCTCGAGGATCTGATCTCCAAATTATTATTATTATTACTATTATCGCTGGAACTCGTCCTCGCGCTAGTACTGCTGCCACAACTGCTACTGCTTCTACTATTAGTGCTATTACTTCGCGACGACATGAACGAGTCCTTACTCCCGACACTGCTAGTTCTGCTGGTCTGACGAGAAGCAACATCAACAGCGTAAACACTAATCGGCTGTGGCGGAAAAGAGTGAGGCAAGAGACGGCCATTAACGAACAAATGATCAGCGGGAGAATTGTTGAAAGTGGAAGGAGAATCAGGAGTAATGGATCCAAATTCGAAATCGGAATCCTGATCCTGAACTGGAGTGCTCGGAAAGGAAAAGATTTCAGCGGAGGAGCCATTTTCCCGGTGAGACTCCATCGTCATTTGGTTTGCATGAAGTGTCCGTTACACATAACATAACATTTGTGTGAGTGTGTGTATATATATATAAGGAGGGGGGGAAGGGATTGGGTGTGGTAAAGAGGATGGAAAGAGGGGGAGTCGTGGAATGATCTGGAGCGTTAAGTGGGAAATAGTGATGTGAATTATGGAGATGTGAAAAGTGGATTAGCAATGAAGATGTGGGGGAGACAATATGTCTAAAACAAGTTTGGAATAAATTATGTGTACTCATCATTAGGTCAAACCCTTCCTTACAACAAACTTATCTAATACCATCATATACGTTACTCATTGTATTTATTTTTGTGCAATTTATTTCCTTGTTCAATCATAATTTGTCATATAAGTTTTTTTATAATTGAATTGTGATTTATAGTCGAGAAATTGACACACCACACAAATTAAATAACTAGATTTCAAGAACACAATTACAAAAATCAAAATTATAATTTAAAAAAAGATGAAAGGAAAAGTTTGTTTAAAATTATTTCAATTGTGATGCCTATAGATTTTGGGAATATATACATTATCATATGGAATCACATACCTTGAGGAGAACAAGAACAAGAACAAGAGTTAGTGGAGATTGAGTTAGATGAATATATGATCTTATGAAACTATATTTTTTAAGAAAAAGAAAGAAGTGGAGAGAATATTTTATAGTACTATGACTTAATTTGCTCCCATTTCAAAGAATATAGCTTTAATCTTTGACCCACATGTTGATTTTTGTAAGTACACAACTCCCAATAAATTTTCTCTCTTTTTTTAACACCAAACTAAAGCAAAATTAAAGAGAGGGGTTCAAGAGAGACCTCTTTTTAATTGGGTTAATAAAGAAGAGAAGAGAAGAAGTGGACCAAAGGGCACTCAAGTAATGGCATATTGGGTTGTTTGGGCTTTTATAAACCCAATGAATATAATGAATGTGAGGGGTCATAAGGGAATTTCCCTTTAGGCTTTAGCCTTTGTGCCTTGTGGGGTTTAGGGAAGCCTCACTTCAAAGACTTAAAAAAATGATTTTGAAGTTAAAATCAACAATAAGGTTGAGTTTGATTACTTGCATTAAACAAAGGGACAAAGCAAGAGTTAGACAAATAAGTTTGTCTCCCATATGGGTTTCTATTTAGGGACCATTTCTTTTCTCTCCAATTTGATTCATTTTCTCTATTCTTTAATGCTTACTCCAATGTATATACATTTCGAGTAACTTTGTTAGTAACTTTATGAAACAATTGGATGAATGATTCACTCATTTTTTTTCACATTTTTTTAGTTTAACATACGTGTTGGAAGTTCAAACATCTGATCGATTATAATGTCCTAACCGATTGAGTTATTTAAATATTCAAACAAATAAACATAAGTTATCATTCCAAAACTCAAATATTTGGAGGGTTGAGTTCGTTATTATTGCCAATGGTATTATAATTATTTGTGTTTGAGGTACAAACTATTTAGTTTGGGTTACAATAAGGAGTGATGACAATTACAAAAAAAAAAAAAAAAAAAAAACAATGACCACCGTAGATGATGAATATTTTCAAATAGTTTTAACATAGCTAAGTATTAGATTATAATAGTTGAGAACATAAAGTATTATGATAGGAGACTCAAATATTGAGTAAGTTATAATAGATCAGTAGTCCACTTAAAAGCAAGTTGAGACGTCCCAATAGTTATTTGATTAATTTTGATAATTTTATAAAACAAAGAGTCATAGTAGTTGATTCATTTCCATTGGTTAATACTCCTTGTTTTATATCATGTGGTTAGGGATCAACAAATAATCATTTAAATTTATCATAAAGTTTTCTCAAAGTACCTCTCTCTCTCTTTCTCTCTCGCTCTCTTGTTTATTTATGACAGCACTTAGCTTGCTTTATGTGATAGACAGAGAAAAAGTTGTACTCAATTTAGTCTTTTAAAAACGTTGAGTACATAAGAATGCATTTCTTTTCTTTTTTTTTTTTGGTTAAAAAATGCAATATTCCCATTTTTTTTATTCATTACCAAATTGCTAATTGACCCTTTTTGAGGCTCAAAATGCCATGTGGAAGAAGAAAAGAAAGGATCTAGTTAGAGTAAGGATAAAGCCTGTCCAAACCTCATCTACTACACATTAATAATAATAATAATCAATCATTGTAATAATAATAATAAATAAAATTAAAAGACTCATGAATGTAAAATAGTAAAATCGGGTCATGAATTTTTCTTTTTAATATGTTTATTGTAGTTAATAGATGACTTTTAGATAATATTTATTGTAATAAGATGTTATTGTATATTAATATACTTCTTACCCCTAAGAAAAAAATGTATAATTTTTCTTTTGTATATATAAAATAAATTTTGTTTTTTGATAATGTTATATTAACGAGTGTTATAGAGATAAATATAGAGTAACTGTTTTAAATAATAAAATTTGTTGAAATTATTTACAAAAGAAAAATGTCATTGTTTATATCGATGATAGCGGACAATAGACATCGACAAATTGTTATATTTATAAATAATTTAGTTAATTTTGTTAGAAAATGCTTTATTTTGAAGTATAGAGAAATAAAATGTAATGTTCTATTATTAGGATTTGTGTAGTGACACCTTTACCTTACAAGTATTGATTAGTTATACTGCCTTTGATTTACAATTTGGATTAAAATCACTTAGTGACATTATTGATGATATAGGAATTTGAAGTGATTTTGGTAATGCCAAGTTCACTTTTGTTCTTTGTCAAAACTATATTTTAGAAGGTAACATTTTGTAATTACAAAGGAAAAATAAAATTCAATAGAAGAAGAATAAAAGTACATGTATAGTAATATAATTTAAAATTATAATGGTTATAAATCTAGCTAGCATAGGTTAAAAGTGTAAAAGGGAAAAAAATCCATATATTTATCTCATGCATTAGAAATCTTTACCAATATATCAGAGATAGAGAAACATTGAAAATTAGATTAAGGTTTCTCAAACTATATATTATAATAAGAATGAGAGCAATATTAAATATTACACACTATGAAAAGACACACAAAGCCTCCCTTCAAATAAATAATTTTGGCTCATTTATTATACTAATATTATTGAACTCTCTACTCAATTAAAACTAAATAATTGATTTTAATAAATAAATTAACCATATGCTTATTTAATTCATTTTATCTTCAATAATATTAATTAGTTGATTTTTCTTTATTAGTTTCAATAAAAAAAAAAGTAAATTTAATATTAGTTAAATTAACTTAGTACAAGTATTTGTTTTTCTAATAGTATTATTGAAGAACTCTCCCAATTAAAACAATTATATGCGATTATCCTGTTTCAATTCATAAAATAAATACATATCATTCTCATACTTTTAGCGATATTATTTTGAAGTATCATTTATTTTTTAGATATCTATAAATTCATAAACCCAAACACTCCTAAATGAACTCAAATTCAGGAGTATTAAAAACATATAAGCTGTACATTCTTTGTCAAACGAAGTAAATATAAATTAAGTTCATAACTCAAACTAAAAGTGTTAGATCAAGAACTAAATATGTTGTTGTTTAATTTTATTAAAATGACTTTATTCCCATTCTTAAATGGGTTTACAAAAGGAGTTACATAATGGGAAAAAAAATCATAAAGAAAAGAATATTTCCCATCCATCCAAATTCTCAGAAATATTCAAGAAAAGAATCATTGTTTTTTCAATTTTGTTCTCATAGTTCAATTCTTATGTCCCAAAGATACAACTCTTTCTCTGGTACCTTCAAGTCAATGGTGATTAAACCACACTCATCATATATGAACTCTACCTCCTCCGAGTCCACTGCTACACGCTTCGGTTTGCTCGAGGAATATGCCCCGAATGGCCCAGAACCCCGAACTTTCAGTGACACATTCGGACTTCCAGGTTGATGGTTCATTTCTTTCACAGCTCCTCCAGAGTTGAACATCTTGATCAAACCTATGGGAGCAAATTTGATGTCATTAGCTACTTCCTTGACAGGAACAACTGTGAAGACGTCGAACTCTCGAGGTTTCAAGGTTATTGGCATCGATGCATCTTGTGGTAGGTAAACAACTTCTCCTGTAATGCGAGAACATACAGTGTAAGTTTACGAAATGTGGAGCATAACTGATTAAAAGGATATCTATATGAATAAAGACTCACCAGCAAGATGGGAGAATATCACTGCATCACCTGTCCAGGACTCGCCTGCAATCTTCCATAGATAACTAACATCTTTAGCTCGAATAACCCCTGTGATCGTGTCGGGATTCTCGTCATGAATGAGGTTTTTCTTTCCAACCTTACACCATCCTGCTCCTTGGCAGTTAAAGACCCCAACAACTCCAGAAAGATCATTCATATTCCAAATCTTCAATAGACTGCAAAATTATAAGTGCTTTAGAATATAGTTCTGCAGTGAAATCTAATCAACCTGTTTATATTGATATGTCGATAATCGAACCTTTTTCCATCTCTAGCAGGATCCACAAATAGGCAGTCCTTTGTCGGTCTTCCAGGAAGCTTAGCTCTCAGAATAGAACCATCATGGAGCACAAGCTTCTTCAAAAGATTGAAGTCATGTTGACCAGGCTTGTCACTGTACAATAATGTTTGTTAAAATCAGAGTATAAGAATTATTTCCTTGAAGTTATAAATGGCTTGCAGATTAATTGATCTTGACAAATCATACCTGACATATATAGCACATCCTCCCACGGCACGAGCTGCTCCATGATATTCGGCCATAGGATGAAGACTCTGAAATCAATAATGCTTTCAAGTTAGCACACAACTAATCATCGATGAAATTGTCATTCGAACAACAATAATAACTTGCCCTTACATGAAACATATCCCAATCTGGCTGCATAAACTCCCCAAGAAATAAGGAGTTATAAGCAACTGATGCTATATGAATCGTGTGAGATGCTGGATCTCTAGGCCAAAAATCGTCGGACGCTCGAATAACAGCATTCCTCTTTGAACTGATGAAATTGTAAACGTCAAACCGTTAAGCCTTTGAAACAAGCACATCCATACATGATTATCAAACATGAAACATGAAGGTCACCTGTATAAACCGTCGGTATTATGACTCATACACGAAATGATTCCGTTATCTTGAAAATTTCGAGAAATTGATGTCTCAAGAGCCTGATGGTATTTTCTAGCAAGTTTAACTCTTCCACCATGACCTGCTCCAAGCGTCTCAAGAATGTTTTGAACATCAACTTTAACTCCATCGACACCAGCAGATGCAAGATATGAGTGTTGTTCATTGTAAAAGTGGAAAACTTTTTCAGGGTTCACTAGGCCAAGTCCAGTTTTGCTGATGCTATTCAAAGCATCACATGGCTCGTTTGATTCGACCCCAGGAGATGCAACCGGGTACGCAATCTTTGACTCATATTGTTCCATCTCTTTAACTCCAGAACTCACACCACCCCAGTAGCCTGTTATGGCATGCCAAACATAAACATACCTGGTACAAAATAATCAAGAAACACATAAGCATCTCATTTTACAACCTTTGTAAACTGCAAAAGCAATCGATTACAGATGACATACTTCGTCGCATGCTTCTCTTTCATGTAGGACACAACGTGTTGAAGACCAAGTGCAGGGTTCTCAATTCTTTCACCCTCTTTGCCATCTTTTTGAAATTTGTAATTCTCTTTTATGTGTGTTAACCTGTTTGCAAAGCTGAATAAAGAACACTCGAGTTAGCTTGACTACCTGTTTATTAATGAAGAAAACCAAACATCATTCAAAATCAACAACTTACTTTGCTGTGTTATCGGCTTTGCAATCAGCACTAGCAGCATCCTTAGCCACTGATTGCCATCCATCATCGATAATAACAAACTTGGGAGGAATTCCTCCATTCTCAAAGCTGCAAAATTCAAGTGTTTGTCAATGATTGTTTGTCAAGGTTAAATTTAAACAGAGTTAAGAAATATGTAGCCATGTTGAAAAATTAACCTTTCAAGACCCTTCTTGACGCCATCTGAAGTGACATCAGTGTAGAAAGCATCCCAGGTGCACCAGCCGAACCAGTTCAAAATATCAGGCATCTGTCAACCGTCAAGTATACAATAATTAAAATGATATTGATCCACATGAGTTGTTGAGTGCTTGAATTAAGGAAATGTGTTTTATTCGTGTTAGATGGTATGATATTCAATTTACTTTCACCCATCAGTTAAGCTTTTAGGTCAATCAATGATATTACAAAGGTAAATGATGGAAGTACCTTCTTTCTTTCACGATGAGCAAAAGTTTGCAAATGCTTCTCAACCGACCTATATAATGAAACAAAACAAAACTTTAACAACCGAAGAGAGAGATCTACTCCAAGGCCATGTTTGATCTTTAAACAAAAGTCAACAAGTAACCATTTTTTTAAAAACAAAACAAAAAATATTTTTGTAATTACCTTTCGTTTTCTATTTTCTAAAAACGAAAAACTAAAAAGATGTTTTTATAATTGTGTTTTTTGTTTTCTATTTTCTTAAAAAACCCAACAAAAACTTTAGTGGCTTTTTTAGTTCGTTTTATATGAAAAATAAAATCAAACTATTTTCACAATAATTTTTCATATAAAAATACATGAAATCAAATATTTATCTTTGTTTTTAAAAAGGCCATATTGATATAAACATATATATATTCAATATCTAGAATGCATTAATTAATCACAAATCTAAGAAAAAAAATTATAAAAATAAACGTATGGACAAAATGAAAGAAAAAATTAAGATACATTGTTATTTGATAATTATTTTTGTTAAAAAAAAAAAAAAAAACTTGTTTAGTGGTTTAAATTTTGGACCATTAATGTTTCGTATTCATTTTGGCTTCTTCCCCAGGGGCGTGCTAGCCGGCCCAGAAAGATAAATGCTGAGATCGAATCCAATTTCAAGCATTTTTCTTTTTTTCTTTTTTCTTTTTACCTTTTACATATTACTTTTGCAATATCCATATTTATCTATTATTTCAATTTATTCTGTAATTTTGCCATATATAAAATTTAAGTTCTCCTCATGAAATAAATTATAAATTTTAGGACTAAATTTTACTATATATTAAGAGTTTTGTCATTATGATTTTCTCAAAAATTTTATAATAAATAAATATAGAAGAGCTTAATATTAAAAGAGTTAGAAATTCTAGAAGATAAAAATAAAAATATTTTACTAATATCTCATCAATGAATAACCCTAAAAGAACACATGTAAAGCAAATAATAGAGGAAACAAAGTACATAGAAAGACAAATTATAAGCAAGATTAACAAATAACGACAATATTAAGAATAGCTAACCTGGTTGTTTAACCTAGGTAACTATGCTCATTTTTACTTTTAATTTTCAATTAAGATTTTAATCATGACAAAAATATATATATATATATAATTTAGGCTATAGTGTGTATCTATTTTCTAGAAAGGAATGGAAAGAATTAAAACTTACTTGACTGCATAAGTAATGGTTTCAAAAGGATCTGATCCAGCACCCACAAACACCAAATGGCTACCCTCGAATCCATCTACACTTGGATCTCCTGCAACCAATCAAGATTTTCAAATCCCATTAAATGAATTTCAACAACAATCTTCATCCACCATGTCTTATTTTTGTTTTTTGTTCTTCCTTTAATTTTGGAGTAGTCATTAACTTTATTGTTGATCTGATCGTGCAGTCCATGTTGAAGAAGAAGATCCATAATTCAGTTCAATGTTCATGGCTATTATTATATTATTGGATCCATTTCATTTAAATTATTTCTGTTTAATCTGATTTTTTTTAATGATATTTCTTATTTAATTCTTACCGCTTTCTAAACAGATTTCAAGTTCATTATTATCATTCCCTTGAAGAACAGCTCTGAAATCGCCTTCAAGAATAGGAAGAAAAACAGTATAAACGGCATCGCCTTCCTCTCCATTTCCGGCAATGTTAGAACCATCACGTGTTTCCACCACAAGAAATTGTGTCTCGAATGGAATTTCTTGACCAGAACACCCCATTCTTTGAGTCATCCACCATAATTTGAATCGAAAAGCACATAAGAATCTCAACCCTCTGCAAAATCAATCAAACACACCAAATTTCAATTTCCACAGAAAATTTAACCTAAAATCAATTCCAAAAACAAAAAAACAAAAAGGGAAAAGAAAAATTAAAAAAAAAAAAACATACATCAATTTCCCAATAGGAAAAACTCGGCGACTACCGATCTGATCAGATTGAACTCCTATGAAGGCGCCGTTCATCACACCACCACCCGGCGCCGCCGTGAGAGTAATGTTATTATGAACATCAGATAAAACACGATTTCCCAACACCGTCAAATTGGCATCGGATATAGTAATTCCAGCACCAACCGTCATGTTGTTGTTGTCGTCTTGTAATCTCTTCCTAAGCACCGGCGACGCAACTGGAAGCAACTCCCTCGAGAAATCAGCAGTTGAAGAACAAGAACAGGAAAACGAAGAAGAAGAAGAAGAAGAAGAAGCACGAAGAGGGGAAAAAACAGAGAAACGGAATAACAGAGAGTAATGGGGAAAAGGGAAAATGGGTGATGAAAAACGGAGGTGGTGAAGTAAAGACGACATGGGAATGGAGTATTTATAGGAGAAATGAGGGAAATCAGTTGAAGAAGAAAGGGGAGGCAAAAAGGCGTGCAATGGTAGTTGGGAAAAGGAACAAGAAATAAATTAAAATAAAAAATAAAATAAAAAACAAAAACCCTAATGGGGGCTTTTGGGGAAGAAGATGAAGAAACCGAACAAAATAGTGCAGAGGGGTTGAGTTCACGGGGTGGGGATTTCAGCCATGTGAGTTGCTTCGCTGATGAGATCGAGTGAATCACAGCCGTTGGGTTTTTTTAATCAAAGAGATATAAATTATTTATAGTATTGTTAATATTATTTTAATTAGTGTTCACGTGGAAAGTTACTAAACAAATATCTTCAAGAACCTGACCTGGCTGGCTACTGCCTATTCCTAGATGGGTTCAATTAATTCACTCTACTCAATACCACGTGAGCACTTTTGTATTTTTACTTACTCGGTTAAAAATATTAAATGGAAAAATTAATTTTCAATATAGCAAACTTACACACTTTTTTACAACTATACCGAAAAAGTTAAAAATACCCCTTTCCTTTTGTCCTTTTCCTATATTTATAAATGGTTTAGAGCTTTCTCGGTTTAAGATCATTTTTTCTTTACTTATTCTTTTCCTAAATTTCAAATAATTACAATGACTAAATTGAAATGAAAAGTGTATAGTTTGAGTTAAAAATTGAAGGAGTAAATGTAAAATAAGAGAAGTGTAGGGACGAAAAGGTAAAAAGAAAGAGTTGGTAGGTTAAGTAGATTTTGACTGACCGAGAGGGAAGGAAAACGGTGTGTATTGAAAAAAGATGGGAAGGGAGTATTATTTGTTTAATAAAATGATGATAATTACGAAAGAGAAAGTTAGTTGGAGATGAGAGGGAGCCACGTCAGAGTAGAAGAAGAGGCAGCTCAGATCCGAGTTGGCAAATGAATTGTGTCCAAGTTTAAAACAGAATGGGAATGAATGGGTGGCGGATGAAGCAATAACTCTTTTTATTTCTAATTATTGGTTGTAATGCAATTCTCTTTTGTCCCCACTTTCACCGACTCATCATTCCACTCACTATATCTTTTTTTTTTTTTTTTTCTCTTTATATATTTATTCATTTCATTTCACATCTTCTACTCTCATCGATATAATTAATTTAAAACTCCGTGTTTGAGAGCACAATGATAATTATGACTACTCACCATCATAGGATAGGAGTGCTGAAATATATGTTAAACCAAAAAAAAAAAAAAGAGATCGTAAAACGTAAAAATAATAAAAATAAGTTTAATTAAAAATTGTTGGAACAAAATAAATTTTTAATTACAACTCAGATTCAAAACATTTGATAAAAAACATGAGTTTTTTTATTACATTATATTCAATTTCAATGCATGTTCATAACACCTCTAACTACTTTGTAATTTTAGAATTTTAATTGAAATAATGTTGAAGTTGTTCAAACAAAATCGAAATATAGTGATAGATAGAGCTTAAATTGACAAAATAATTATCAGTTTAGGGCTTTAGTTGATTTTATACTAAAAAATTTAAAAGTTATAAATTGATTTTTTTTTTTTTGTAAAAAAAATATTTGAGTGCAATTTCATTAAATTAAGTGACAAGCTATTATTTTTCTAAAGAATAATTTTGGAATTTCTTTTTATTAAGTGGCTAGGATAGATTACAAGATTTATATGAAAAAAAAAAACAATAATTTTTAAATTTTTTTTATCAATGACCTTTTTAGTACCTTTTTTTTTTATTTTCTATTTTCAGACATTCCCTAATTATTACTTCTTGATTTTCTATAGGATTTTGTGGTCACACGTTATTCAACATTTCTTTAGATCAATATCAACTTTGATATTGTGTGAAGGTTATCTAAAGTGTTGTTGTCAACTTTTGGAACTATCGAAAACTTAAAAAAAGTTGGGGTCGAGTGATTCAAAATGTGTGTATTAAGCTTGTTTAAAAGATTGTGATGGTAAGCTTAGATACTTTAATTGTTGGAATCTTATAAAAGTTAGTTAGTATACGTATTCTAAAACACATCGTTTTTCTTGTGGAACATTATTTTGTAGGTTCTTTTGATAAAGATGTGTATTAGGGATTCTATGATCAACATAACACTAGTCTAAACAAGTTTTGTTGGATGTGGCATATGCTTGGCATCATTTGAAATAATATATTGCAAAAGTGAGTTTAGCTTCATGGTAATTAACTTGATTTTTCATTTTACAAGTAAAAGATTCGATTATCAGTCTCACAATTGTTGTACTAAAAAAATTAAAATAAGATGTTGAAGTGAGTCGACCATACCCTCTTAAATAGTTAGAGATTATTACAATATTGTTATAAATAATATGGAACAATTATCTTAATTATAGATAGATTGGGTGAGACTCGTAAAGGTTTTGTTTTTGAAACATGTGTTTTATATGACCACTTTTTTTTTAATTGAGAAAGAAAAAAAAAACAAAAGAAAAAGTACGTTTTTAAACTTAGTGAAGTAAAATTGGAAAACAATTTGGTTTTTAAAAACAAGAAATAGAGGGTGAGCGTGGGAGAAAGGGGAGGACGGTGCTCATGAGTCATGACTCACGAGTCTCATGTCATGCCATGTCATTCTTTTCTTTCTTAATTTGCTAAATTTATTTAATTCTCGTTTGTCTCATCCTAACATTTTTATGTTTATAATTTTAAGGGATTGTTCTTTAAATAATAAAGAAAACAAACTATTTATTGCATTTGATTTTTAGAGAATTCGTAAACATTTTGTACATTTTCCTATTTTGTTTACAAATTTTCTAATTTTAGTATATTTTTTCAATTTGTATCTCATCAACTATAAAAAGAAAATTGACAAAAATATAATATTTAACAAAATATTTATACTTTATGAAAAAAATTAAAAAGAATAAATTTTATAGTTTTGTTCAATGAAATGTAAATAATTTGTCAATTTTTGAAAATTTTCCAACTAAAAATGTAATTAACCACTTGTAATCATAATTACTTTTTATCTCTAAAAAATTGTAGGGAGAGAATGGTACTTTTTAAGGAAGAACAACTCTACTTATATATACTTATAATATAGAAAAATAGTAAAAAATAGAATATTTGACAAAATATTTACACTTTATAGAAAAATTAAGTGTAATAATTTTGTTTTTTAGTGGTTTTGTTAAATATAACAATATATACTTGCTAATATTAATATTTTATGTCTAGCTTATATTTTTTGTGAGGATGATTATTAAAATGATTTAAAACAAGACAAAAATATAACAATTATTTCAAAACCAAAAGTGTAACATTTTGTCAGCTCTAACAAAGTTGGACTAACCAATCAAAAAATGTATTGTAATGCAATAGCAAGTAGAATCATTATTAAGAGCATAGGGTACCAAACTATGAGCAACTCGATTACAGATTTTATGTGCAAATTTGACGTCCATAATTCTAATCCTTAATAATACTAAGTTGTAGATATTAGTATAAAGAACCACATAAAGAGAGTAGGCACAAGCATGATGAATAAAGTCTCTTCACAGCAATTTCAACATCAAATTCAACCCACAAAAAGTCACTCACTATCTTGACAAATCTATAGCTTTGATCACTTGCTTCACCTTCACCCACCTCTTTTGAAAACATAACTTAAGCAACTACTATGGTCATGCACCCTTCTCATTTGGAACCTGCTTGGATGACATATTTTATCCATATTTAATTTTAGGGCGCCCCACCGACATGACTGTACAATCTGGGGTGCAAAAAAGTCAACTTTGCATTATGTAAAGAAGTGACATACAGACTTTGATCTCATCATCACCATTGAAAGTTAATAGTCACACCAAACTTTAAAAACTCCTTAGAGCTTAGACAACTCGACATCCTAACAAACAGTTCATAAATTAAAGAACGAATTCAAGAAGCTTTTAAACACGGATAATAGATTCTACCAGGTGTATTTTACTCCTTTACCGAACATTCCTCTCTAATCTAGTTTTTCTTTGAAGAATATAATCAAATACTTTTTCCGGAAATTCTTTTGTACACTATGAAAAAATCACTTTTGTTTCTCTCTAATAAATATGCTTTTAACTTTTTAAAATCTCTTTAAATATTCTCTTTGCCACAATTTTTTCTCTCATTTATCTTTACTTCTTGAACATATCTCTCCCTATTAATTGAATTTAAACATTCAACACTCATTCAAATTAAATACTGCATCCTATTTAATAAAATTGAAAGTGATAAATTTGAAGGGATACAATTTAACTTTTTTTTTTTTGTGTTTATAAAAAATTATTACATCTTTATTTGTTTTTAATTCAAAATTTTGAAAACTAAAAAAAAATTTACACAAAATAAATATTTTATTTCTTAAAAAAAACTACAAATGAAAAACCAAAAACTCAAATGAGTTACCAAACATGCTCTTAATCATCATTATTATTATAACTTGCGCTTATAACCAATAGTTGGTTTATTCTATTTCCTTTAAATACCTTTATTTGTTGATATTAGAACTCGTCTTGAATTATTATTTATTTTGATAAGTGATACATACAATATTTTTTAATTAAATGCAATCCATACATATTAAACACCACCAAATTATATGGGAAAGTTTAGAGAAAAGATGTCAATAAAATATAATTTAGTAAAATTAACAAGTACAATTGTGTAGGGACACAAAAAAAAAAAAAAAAAAAAAAAAAAAAAAGATGTTTAGAACCTTTAATTTATTTCTCTTTATTTATAAATTTCTCTTTTGAGTTTTAGACCACATATATATACTATAATCTTTGTTAATCATCTAAAGTATGTTGCACTTAAACACTTGAAATGTTATTTTTTGTATCATAGACACAACTCTCACCTAACTACTAAAAATACTTATATATTACATGTTATTGATCAATTTATAAAAAAGAAAAAAGAAAAAAAAAAGAATTTTTTTTAATATATATGTTAGGTTGAAAGATAAATATGATTAGGAAGAAGAAAACATAGCATGTGTAAGATTATATAATTGTTATGGATGGTTTGGTTGGAAGTTTGTCTAACTGAGAATACATACGAACAAGCTAAACCCATATTTGGTAGATAGTTTCCAAAGCTTTTTTTGGGACTAATTTATTCTCCAGCACCATCTTTTTTCTCTAGTGAGTTTAACTTTTACTTTTCTTTTTCTTTTTTGTTTTAAATAATTTTATTCTTAAATAAATAATCAATTAACTAACTAATTTATATTAATTTTAAAAATTAAGGGTTTTTTTTTAAAAAAATATATAAATATTTACAATGTATAGAACAATTTCAAAAAATGAAAAAGTCCATAGGCTCAATGAAAAAGACAAAAAATACCTCATTCAATACGTGATTAATCGGTCATGCGTGTGTGCGAGTAATATTCTTCTAAATTGACGTATATGCTACAGTTTAAATGAATGATCTATGATCGTTTAAGTTATGATAGACGATCCAGTAGTTCTTTTTAATGATGGGAAAAATAGTTTCAAGTTTGAATGATTGTGTAAACTATGCAAACAATTGTGTTTTGATCATGAAAACGACCATGTTGATTATGATAAGCGATTGTGTAGTCCAATGTAAATTATTTTTAAAAAATTCAAATCTAACGATTGTGTTGACCATGTTAAACGATCTTGTTGATTATGGTAAGCGATCGTTTAGATAATGTCAACATGTATGATTGTGTAGTTCGTTTTAAACGATGAAAAAAAGACTTCAAATTTAAACGATTGTGTTGATAAATGATTTGTGTTGACCATAAGTAAATGATCTTGATGTTCTCGAATATGAGAATTCTAAAGAAAAATATTGAAACAATCATGAAATAGCTTCAAAAAATATTGTTGAAAATGATGAGGAAGAAATAGAAATTTTAAACAGAAGAATAAATCGTTTAAAAACAGAAGAAAGAAAATAGGAAAGAAAAGAAATCATTAAGAAGAAATAAGAAGAAAGAGAAGTAACGAATCAAATATTCAAGAACAAATCTACAAATTATTAAAATATTTTACCAATTTAATGAACTTTTTTTTTTTGTTACCCAAGCCATAAATATTTTCTAGTTTTGTTACATTAATATAAATTATCTTATTTATCTTAACAAATCAACATGTTTACTTAATTTATCTTTATAAATAAAAATTTGTTTAACAAACGCAATTACATATTTAAATAAATTACGTTGTCAACAGGGACAAATTTATTAAGCGGCCAGGGGCACATGTCTCCCTTTATATTCTCGATTTTTGTATTTTAATATTAATTTTGAAGTGTTAGATTACAATATATGTTAAATTATTGTTATTAAATTATGTCTCTGCAAGACCACAAAATTTGATTATTATCTACTACAATTATTTTTTATATAAAATTTATGGATTCGTCACTGGTTGTCATGATTACTTTCATAAGATAAATATAAAAATAAATTTGTTTTTTTTAATCCTATATTTAGCATTTTAACCCATCAAATCAAGTTTGAGAAAAGATTGGAAACTTATTATTATTATTATTAGACCTTTAGACATTTAGTAGCATAATCAAAATTTTAAATTGTGATGCTTACTTTTTGAAACAAAATAATGCTATGAAATTTATAAATTACATTTGTTGATATGAGTTAAGATATTAGATAATTTATGGGAATTAATTGATAGTTGCATATAATTGACCTAAAAGTCAGTTTGTTAGCACTAAGTTCTATTAATTGTGTAGCAAAATTGTTGCATATTGTACCTACTTTTAAATATTTTGATCAATTTTTGACGTCGCTTTGAGATAATTTGGGCTTAACTTAATTATATTTTAAATTTAGGTTATGATTTACGTTTTCAAAGACATTTGTCATCAATCAAATAATAAAAGCACAAATTGAGATTTATATGAATTTTGAATTGGAGAATTGTTATAAATAATAATATTAAAACTATTTTAAAAAAACTTAAATAGACTATAAACGGTTTGATGAATTTTTGTTATATTTTATAAATAGTTTCATTATTTTGTTATTTTTGAAAACGTCGTGTAACGAAATTCATTTTTTTACATTTTCTTTATAAAAAAATGGTATATTAAAAAGACATTTAAAAGTGAGTTGGGTATAATTTTTTGAAAAGGTATAAAGAATGTTTAGTTAATTGAAGTATTCCTCAAAATTTATGCCATATGATTAAAGTGTTTAAATTGCTTTTTAGCACCCAAAAATTGAGGAATTGTTATGAGTAGGAAAAAGAAATTTATTTACACGCAAAAAATAATTAAAAGGGTTATATAGGGTTGGATGAATTTTGTAAATAATTTTATTATTTTGCTATATCGATCTAAATATTGATAAATATTTTTTAAAAAATTACAAAAAAAAATTAAATTTGTAAATAAACATATTACAAATTTTATAAACTATTTAACATGCCTATCGTTTATATTATGTTTACATAGTGACGTTTTATTGTTTATCTCTTTATGTTTCACGATTTATTTACAATTTAATTAAATTATCAGTTCAATTCTCAAGATGATCGTGGAACATATAAAAATATAAAAATATATGGAGACGAAAATGCATTTAACCAAATACAATGACTTAAAATTAGAAAAATGCATTAAATATATATATATATATATATATATAGGAAAGAATAGAAAATGTATTTGTTAGAAGAAAAGGAAAGGGGAATGCATTTGCGTGTTTTAGTTGAATTTGTGGTAATTTGCGTGCTTTATTTGAATTTGTTCTTTTTCATTTTTATATTTCAATGAAAGGATTTTATGCAAATTCATATCCTCAATTTTTACTTTGCTTTGCATTTCCATAATCAATACTTATTTCAACAATTTTATATATTACATTCTTTATTATTATTATTATTATTATTATTATTATCATAATTCAACCAACCTTTTTATCCTAACTTTGAATACTACAATTACATCTTATAATCTAATAATCGTTGCCTTATTTTAGCTTTTGTGTGTATAATCTATTATGAGATATTTGTATGTTAGGTTCTTTTTCTGGTGTTTCAAGTAAAGGTTAAGTGTGTTGCTTCAATTATATGTGTGCTATATTATAGGGTTTTTTTTTATAAAAAAAATGTGAAAATGGAGAATTGAACGTATGATTTTGGAGCTAATAGTACAAACATTAGTTAAGCTATGCTCGTTTTGGTTGTTATTGTAACGCCCCGAAAAATTAAGATAATTTTTAGAGATAATTATCTTAGTTTTGTTTAATTATGGCTAATTTATTGAACGTTTATTTTGAAGATTATTTGATTTTGTGGACCTTGGAATTAATTAGATATTTGTTGGTTGAATATTTAATTAATTAGAAGATTTGAATTTGTGGTGTTTGTTGAGAATTTGATTTAATTTTATCTAATGAGATTTAAGTAAAGTTGTGGAAATTATTTGATTTATGGAAATTAAAATTTATTTAAATAATTGGATGTTATTTAATTAAATTGAATGGTGGAAATTTTGGTGGATTTGATAATTATATGTATACGTGGTTATATATATATAATGAAAAATAGTAAATATAAATATATTTGTGAAAAATTAATTATATGAAAGATAATTAATATTTGAAGAGAGGATTTATTTAGAAGTAAATATAATGTATATGTGAAATTATAATTATTTGTAAAAGTACCATTATTTTGGTAAAAGAATAAAGTCGATTTGATTTGATTTAAGGAAGAGAGAGAATATTTGATTTTTGGAAAAGATAAAAGTTGATTTGATGGAAGATTTTATTGAGAAAAAATAATGAGAATAAAAATGTATGTTTATATTGGTATTATATATATCCTAATAAGGAAAAGGAAAAGAAAAAAAACAATGATAAATATTATTATTTTGGTCTATAAATAGCATTGAAATACTCAAATTGAAAATGAATCAGAACAAGAAAAAATTATTTATATTGAAATTGATTTTGGTTGCATGCTTTTGGAAAGTTCTTTTAGCAAATCTTGCAGATTTAAATGATTAATTTTTCATCAATGTTGAATTGGGTTCAACCTCAATTTTTGGGTAAGTTAATTTGAGAGAATTTTTGGATAAAAGTCAATTGTTAATTTTATTAATTAAGATACTTAAATGTTCTTTTATGATTATGATTGGATTAATTGGAGAACTTTTATTGTAAGCAAAATAATATTTTTTTTAGCTAATCCCACGTAGGAGATTCTACTACTAGACATTCGAATTAAATTTTAAGAACTTGCATGTATTTTTCATTATGCATTAACGTAGTTAAGATGCATAATGTGACGGATATAGATGACTGAGTGTTATGACTGATGTGTTATGGCTGATATGTTTATGATGAATGAAATATTAATCACATGATAAGGACGCTATGATTGATATTCATGTCATCTTATGATGTTATGATGTTTATGATATGTGACATGCTATGGATGAGTGTTCTGTTAACTTTGTCTGTTAGAGTCGTAGCATATGAGTATCCCTCAATATCACCACCTATTTATACCTGCGTGGCTAGCTTTTATGTGTGATTCGACGGTATCACTTACAACCTGACTCTCATGTAGGGTGATTTCTTCGGATTCACCAAGAGCCCAGGTGTGTCTATACAGGATCATTGGATAACGTGCGTTCAGAAGCATAATAGTTATGTAGTACTTTCTTACATGATTGAACGTTACCGTTATAGAACTTTTGAAGAGTTGGACCATTACCGTTATAGAACTTTTGAAGCAGTGAAATATATATCTTTCATTTTAAAAAGCCTTTTTAAAAAATAATAGAGATGGTTAGTTATATCTATAACCTATAATTATATTTAAAAACGAGGGTGTCATTTCTATATATATATTATTTATTATAGATTAATTGTAAGTAGTAAACTAGCTAATTAATGTTAGTTGCCAATAATAAACTAGAATAATGCCTAGGGTTTTGAAGACTAAAGACATAAAATCAGAAAAATGATTGCAAACAACAAAACTATTAAAAAAATTTATTAAAGACATACAAACATTAATAGAATTGTAACGATGAAGTAAATTCAAATTTGAAAAGCCAAAAATTTAGGAAACATAGCTTATTTGCCAGATTTTAAACGATGATTGAACGTGCTTAAAGAAAAAAAAAAAGAATGAAGATCCAATTTATGCAAACAAAGTATTTATCAAATAGTATAAGGTTCTATCTCAAAAAGAATTTATATTAATAAATTGAGATATTATTTCAAAGAAAAAAAGAAGATTTTTTTTTTCCATAGACTGGAAATTTTAATTTGAGGTTATGTTAGTGTTTCATAGATTGAATATTTGAAATCGATGGTATTTTAGTGCAATGTGAATTTCGAATAATGGTTTAAATTTAGAAAGTGGTTCGGCTGCTTTTCAAATAGGCTCAATATTTTTAGCATATATCCGATTGGCCCAATGAATTGAGTAATCAACTACATCATCCAAAATGATTGGCCCATTACGAACCCAATTAGATAAGCCCATAAATAAGTAAGGATGATGGTTAAAGAATGTTAGGAATAATAATTAGGGGTTTTAACTACTATGATTAAAGAAAAAAATTTATACGAATTTAATTATACTAATTGGTAACACGTGCTATGTACGTTTATTTTTCATTTTATTTGACTAAATAAAAGAGTGTAATTAATTACACAAATAGTATGAAATTATATTTATTTACTCGTGATTTTTGAAAATACATTTTTCAGCATTTTTTAGAAACATTTTACTAAAGACTTGTTATACGCGGTGTATAAATCAAATGAGCTAAAAGATATAAAGAATTTTGATAGTATGACTATGAAACAGTCAATTCAATCAAACTCTAGATTGATGAGTATTTTTTTTTATATGTATCAATTACATATTGAATGTTTAAATGGATTGGAATTTTGGACATCGACATTGACTTCATGATTATTTGAACAATGGTGCTGGTTCTACATATTTTATATATTTATACCCAATTCAAGATGTATAATTATTTAACAAATTTTCCAAGAATTACAATTAGTTGTTGTTTTGAAATGAATAATTAAATTTAAATAAAAATATATGATTGAAATAATACAAATAGAGAAGACAATTTTTTTTCTTCGATCACTCAATTTTAATATTCATAATATATTATAGTGATAAGCACATTGTACATCTTTACATAAAAAACATACTTAATTAAAAGCAATAATAAAAAATAGAAAAACCTAGTTATTTGACATTTTGCCACATTGTTATTTTTTTTGGAAATGACGCTTTCGTTCTCTCTTTAGTCTCCCACTTCTACATTATTCATCTTTGAATCCTCATCAATTTATTTGCATCTTTTTCATTGGGTCGATTGCTTGCTTCTAGGAAACAAAATTTTATATAAAAAATAGGAAACAAAATAAAATTAAGAGAAAAAAAATTAAAAGGGAATAAAAAGCATAATATGATTTTTTATTCACACCCTTAACCTTTTGTTGTAACATGTGAACGTAAATAGAAAAGAAAAAGAATGAAATATTTATATCCAAATATTTGAAAGGAATTTGAAAAGTTAAAAGAGATACAAAATAGTTAGTATATGAGATAAATTATGAATATGGGAGATAGATGGATGAAAATAGTTTTATAAGATATTTAATTTTTAATTAATTTATAAAATGTAAATGAAAAACTATTTACCTCCCAACTTTTTTTAATTCAACTAAACTTAATGTAATTAATTCAAAAGGCAATGGAGAGAGCGAGTTTCATGATTAATTGTATTAGAAAAAAATTAAATGAATTTATCATAAAATTAAAAAATGATTTGGAACACAAAACTAAACTTAAGAATATAATAGGGAGAAAAAAAGTTTATCCATGTTGAGACATTTATATATACTATAGATTTATTTATCATAAATATATTCAATTGCATTTATAACTATATTAAAACTGAGATATTTGATAGTTAATATTTTATTTATTTGATTCGATTTTATAATACCCTAACTAATTATGTATATATATCATATAATTACGATAATTGTTAATTTAATTTAATTAAAAAGCATCAATCCAATCTCTCAACGTTCCATTTTGTTTCACCCGTTCAATTTTTTTTGTTATTTTTTCCGTCGGTCAAATAAATTAAACCAATTTTATTGTGTCGATCATCTCTTTTATTTTTCCAATAAGTTTATACTTTTTTTTTCATTGTATATATTATGATCATTTTACATTATAAGTATGCATGAGTCATTCATCTCTTTCATTCTTAAATTTATATTTTTTTTCATTTTATATATTCTGCCCATTTTATATTACAGGTATATATTAGTATATTGTTTTAAAATTATTATTTCTTTTTTATGTTTTTTTATTTTTTTTGTTATATGTCAATATTAGTTTTTTTAGTAAAGATTGTGTTTTCTAGTTCATAATTTTTGTTGAATTGTAATTTCAGCCAATTAAATTTTGTCACGTCGTCACAACAAACATAGCAATTGGACCAAAAAGAATAATGGACCAAAACCCAAGTCCAATAGATGAATGAGCCAAGCCCAAGCCCAACGGGTAAATGGGTTCAAGTCCAAGTCCAACAAGCAGATGACCCAAGCAAAGCTCATGAAAATTCTCTATAAATAGAGACTTTTCCATTCATTTAAGGAAAAATTGAAGCTCCGAAGTACTGAAGCTCTGTAGAATTGAAAGTTCAAACTTTTAAAATGCTCTCCAGACGTGCAAGTTCTTATCAAGTTCGAAATCAACATCTTCTGAAAGATTGAAGACTTGGAAGATTAAACCTTTCTTGGATTCCAGAAGATCAAAGCTCAAATTGACTTATAACTACAACATCTTGAAGACCGAAGATCACGAAGTTCTAAGTTTTAACTTGTATTCGAGAGAAAGCATTAAATGAGTAAATATTAGAGATTGTATCCACAATACTATACAAATCAATATACAAAGTTCAATTATACGAAACATATTTCTCCCAAAATCTCGTGTGAACAATTGCATTATGGGACAATATTATTCTTATATTTAAAGTTTTGTTTCTAAATTAACACATTATATTTTTTATGTTATTTGTTGAAGTAAATTTGAAACTACACATTCAATATACGTTAGCATGCAAAAAATTTGATATGTATAATATGTGAAACAACAAATATATTATAGTCATTAACAATTAATTTTATTACAAGATATATTATTAGATCAGATTAATTGGGTCTTCAGGATATACTATGTTTTAGGAAAAATTTTAAAAATAGTAGATTTTACAAAATATTTACAACCTATAGCAAATTCTATCACTGATAGTCATCGGTATGCTATAATGATAGAAGACTATAGGTGATAGAATCTAAAATTTTGCTATAGCTTGTAAATATTTTAATTTATTTTGCTATTTTTAAAAATGCTCATATGTTTTATATAGAACATTATTACAAATGTTCATTATATAATACGAGGTATACATATGTGTAAAATAATTAAATATACATGTGCATATTTAGGAAGGTACATAAAATAATATCTTACAATTATGTAACTTACTGAAAATCTATATTTGTTATAATTATATTTGATATAAACATGGTATATATTTGAAATTAATAACTAAATCAAATAAGTGCACGGATATAACAATTTTACAGTATATCATCTTATATATTTAAATAATATATGAGATGTATATTTTAATGTTTCAATATGTTTTATCAACACAAAAAATAGTGAAGTAAATTTGGCTTTTATATTTAGGCTTCATGCATAGAAATCCCTAATAATTAATTATATAGCAACATTTTACAAAAAAATATTAAATATAACAAAATCTGTCACTATCTATTGGTGATAGATGTTACTGTTAGACATTGACAGATTTTATTAAATTTTTTGTAAAATGTTATTATATATGCTAATATTTTGAATTTAATTACTATATTTACAACTATTCTCGATGAAATTTGGGTTTATTTCGATTTGACTTTTAGATTTTAATTAATTAACTTGTAACTCTCGATTTTAGGTTATTAGTTTGAGAAAATTGTAAATATAGCAATTGGAATTGGAATATTAACATATAACAACATCTTTAAAAATTTGCAAATATAGCAAAGTCTATCACTAATAGACTTTTATGGTCTATACTCTATAGTGGTAGACCATATCATTGGTGTCTATTATTGATAGATCATATAAATCTATAAATGATAGACAATGGTTATATTTACAATTTTTTTAAAAATGTTGCTATACAATTGATTATTATTTCTAAAATTGCTACACATTATAATTACCGTGATAGAAGCCATTTTAATCATTTATCAAATCTAATATTTAATATTAATGTTCGGTCAATTTACCCAATAAAAAGTTGGTTGGCCATTTATAAAATATTCTTTTAAATTTATTCAAAATTACCATTGGTAAAAATAAAACATAATCTTTTGAAAGACGTGAAAGAATTGAAAGTTACAACTTAAACTAACAGGTTTCATTTTTCTTTTTGATGATTCAATCATAGGAACTTCAAGATTGAACATGCTTTATTTTGAATAATCCTATATTGGGTGACATAACTTTTGGGAATTCACAATAAGGGTGTGCATCATAGATTGAAAAATCAAATCGATCAGACCAAACCGAAGTCGATTGATCAGAAAACAAGAAGGGTTGATCGAGGTCGATTTCAAAAATTTTTAAAAAGTATTTTTAAGTGTTAAACCGACTCGACTGAAAAAAATCAACTATGAGTTATTCCAACCGATCATAGTTGATTTAGTAAAGTGTCAAACTGACATCTACTATGGACTATGAATTTTATAATATCCTATAGAGTTGATTGGTTCTTTGATGATATGTTGTGTATATATACAACAAATAATTAAGTCAGGTTTCATAATCATTTATGTTTATATTATATATATTTTTAGTTTCTAATTTTTAAAATAACAAAGCATATATGTGTGCTTTTTGTTTCTTCTTAAATTGAAAATAACATTTGTTTGGAAATTATTTTTAGATTTCTGTTTCTTTCTTTAACTAGAAAAAAATCAAAATGGAGCCAAATGAGAATGATTTACAATTTTTTTTTCATCTTTTAAGTCAAGGGACTAGGAATGAACACAATAGATTGAAAAACAGAGCCAATCGACCAAAATTGATCGAAGGAAAAATGATCGATTGAAGATAAGAAATAGTTCGATCGGTGTCGGTTTGAGAAACAATTGAAAACGATAATATTTTAAAAAATTTGAAAGGTTAAACTGAACCTAAATCTATCAATGGATTGACCAATGGTCGGTTTATACTCCTTCAAGATCAGAGTCAATTTAAATATTTACAAAATTGATCATAGCTAGTTCGATATCGATTTGATCGAAAAACTGACTTCGACTGATCGATGCTGATAAATATCACACGTGCACACAGTGTTTTCAAGGAACAAATTATTAACTTTGTCTTTAGATAATGTTTATATAAAAGGTATCCATTTTATAATGGAAATCCAAAGAGGAAACTGTTTTTGTCCCTTAAATGATAGCAAATATAGAGCATAGCCTCCACCATCAATTGGATATATATAATATAACCTTCTTTATGTGATTAACACTTTGCCTTGTTGCTATTTAATTGCTTTTCCTTTCCTCTCCTTTCACTTTTCAAATTTTTAAAGTAATAAAAGCAAAGCCAAATTAAAGTGCTTCCAATAATTCATTCACAACCTTTTTCACCTTCTCTATCTTCCAAATTAAAGTGCTTTCATTATATGAAATGGGAGACTAGATTTTTGACTTTATAGATACATAAAATATACTCTATATTTTAGGGATATTTTCTTTGTATAATTTAACCTAATTAAGGGTTTTGCTATACATCTACATTTATTAGTCTTATTATATTTTTACATTTTGGTTTTGAAAATTAGTTTATAATACTTTCATTTGTGTTTTTGCCATGTTAGTTATAATTATTTTTCTAAGAAAATTGTCAACCCTACAAAAAGAAAAAGCATTTACAACTATGTAGAAAAAATGGAGGGTAAGTAGTTTGTTCTTTTTAAAAAATTCCTTATTTTTGTTATATCAATATTAGTTTTTAAAAGAAAGTTATTCTAAATGGCAAAAACTTACGTAAATATTTATAAATATAATAAAATATAATCTTTTATTTATGATAAATCATAATAGACTACTATTTATGTCTTGATTTATTACATTATAGATAAATTGTGATATTTTAATATATTTTATAATATTTTGGTTCATTTGGTTAGAATTGAAAATAATTAATTTTATTTTTCTAATTTAGTCTAAAAGCAAAAAGTTAATATAGTTTAGGTGCCACTAAACTATGCTCACTTTGATAACAATTTGTTTAATACTAAACGGATAGTGTATATATAAGTAATATGTGATGTGAACAATCATGTTCATAGTTGAGGTGAGATTATATGTTCTATGCTAGCTGATTTATGTCCATGTTAACAAATGTAATTATTAGTTTATTCAAGGTGCAAGATACGAAACGATAACCTAGTGCGATCTGCAATAATCCACGATGTCGAAATTTTCATCCTTTGCAAACAAAAGCTCTGCTAAAAAGAACATATAGCTTCGACGAAGATTGTGTTGGACGATGTAACAAGGAATATATATATATATATAAAAACTAATGGCCTTGGGTTTGGGTCATGCGAAGATAGAAAGGAGTAAAAGTTGGTCCAAAAGTTCGTATTGCCATTCCAATCGTCAAGATCTTCTCACCGTCAAAATAGAATGGATGTTGAGATCGAGAAAAGAATACGACGAAAAAGGAAAAATGAAATATTGAGAAATTCATTCATTGTATTTTTTGATTAAAGTTGAAGATGAAAAAGCAAAAGAGAAGTCTGTTCCTTCCATCCAACACGTCCTCCTCTTTGGGTTTGCACAAAACGCGGCCTTCATCCTGTGGCGTTGACGATTCATTCATTCATTCTCCTCATCCCATTCTTCTCTCCTTCTCCTTCTCCTTCTTCTACAATAATTATTCACCCCACTTCATTTTTCCTTTCATCCTCTCTCTCATTTCTCCAATTTTCCACTCCTTCATTCAAATTCCAACAAACCCATGGCTGGAAAAGAGATTCTTCACAAGATGAAGGTATATTGTGTTTTTTCTCAAATGGGTCTCTTACTTTTCGCTTGATTCTTTGCCGTATGACCATTTTGAGAATTGGGTTTCATCTTCTTTTTTGGTTTAACGATGGTTCCTTCCAATTCTTGTTGTTTTTACTCTTGAAACCTCCTTAGAATTTGAGATCCTGGTCTTTACATTGTTTTGTGCATTAACTAGAATGAATGAGTGGACTATCTCTGACTTTACTATTCTGGGGTTGGATTTTTCACCTTTCCCCTGTATTTTTACAAAGTTAATTTTGTTTAAATGCTTCCACCTTGATTAGTATATGTAGATTTCCCCCCATGGCTTCAGGTTTCTGGACATCCAAGTTTGTTTCTTCCTTGTAGGTTTACCATTGATTATATAGTTTTGCTTGCTTTTGAAATGAGATTTTATTGGGATATAAGAAATCAGTTTGTAGTGATGGGATTTCCTTTCTTTTTTTACTGGGCCCTGGCTCATTGTTTCTGTAGGATTTAAATCTTTGGCATTGAAAACTTATTTTTATTTGAAATATTGACGATGGTAACAATGGACATTGACCATTTTTAATTCACTCCGTCTCCAACTCAATCTTTGGGGAGAGGAATGATTGATGTTTAGAGGTAGGAAAAGGGACCCTACTGAGGTTTGTTCCTAGCTAGATTTCATGTGTACCTTTGGACTTCGATTTGGAATACCTTTTGTAACTATTCTTTGGGTAACATTACTTAGTTGAACCCTTCTTTTAACGGGGTGTTTTGGTGGGTTTGTTTTTTCACCCCCTTTGTATTCTTTCATATTTTCTCAATGAAAGTTGTTGCTTTTATTAAAAAAAATCACGGTCTCATTGAGTATTAGACAATTGTTAGTGTTTGAGCTTTGTCTAATGGTCAGAATGTAATTTTGTTTGTTTCAGGAAAAAGTTGGGCTGTGGTCGTCCGATCCAGACTCGGGAAAAGGAAAGAGCAAGATGTCCAAGCATGTCACACATGGCTTTCACCTGGTGGAAGGGAAATCAAATCATGCCATGGAAGATTATTTCGTTGCAGAGTTTAAGCAAGTTGATCATCATGAGCTTGGTTTATTTGCAATCTTCGATGGCCATTTGAGCAATTCTATTCCTGATTATTTACGGTCCCACTTATTTTCTAATATAATAAATGAGGTGCAATGGCCCCTTCTTTCTTCCCCTTTTGACAGTATTTTCCTGCTCTTATCAATTATGGGTATAGTTGATATAGTTTTGTTAACTTATTTCTCATATTGTATGCTCAAATAGCCCGATTTCTGGACCGATCCAAAGAATGCTGTCAAGAAAGCATACGAGCAAACTGATGCTTACATTTTAGAGAAAGCTGTTGATTTTAGTCATGGAGGTTCAACCGCTGTCACAGCCATATTGATTGACTGTAAGACACTAATAGTGGGCAATGTGGGGGACTCCCGTGCCGTTATCTGTAGTAAAGGGGAGGCCAAACAATTATCAATTGATCATGAGCCGAGCGTTGAAAGAAAAAGCATCGAGGAGAGAGGTGGTTTTGTATCAAACTTCCCTGGTAAGTTTGAAGTGAAGGATGTGGTTTCTGAAAATTGTATTGGTTTAATCTGAAGTCCGACATCCATTTCAATTACAACATCCATATTCTGAACATCCAGGAGATGTTCCACGCGTTGATGGGCAGTTGGCGGTCGCAAGGGCGTTTGGTGATAGGAGCTTAAAGAAACATTTGAGTTCAGAGCCTTATGTGGTAGAGGAGACAATAGATGACGATACCGAATTTGTTATCTTAGCAAGCGATGGATTGTGGAAGGTTGGTGTGGCTCTTATGAAAGTTTTTGTGGAACACTAGCATAGCAGACATACTAGTTCCTCTGATATCTTTAACTATACCGATACTGGGAAATATAATTTTTTTCTTCTTTGGCTAGCTTTATCCGTTGAAAATTTTAATCTGCGATTTCAGGTCATGTCAAACGAAGAAGCCGTGGAGTCAATCAAGCATATAAAAGACGCCCATGCAGCTGCCAAACACCTGACAGAGGAAGCCCTCAAGAGGAAGAGCAAAGATGATATCTCTTGTATAGTTGTGAGATTTCACTGAGTCTCATCATAGATTTCTGGTTCTGTCCCAACGGCTGAAAAATGGAAGAACATAAAGAACTACTTCCAAAGCTCTCTCTCTCATGTATTGGGAATCCCAAATAAACTAAGTTGTGGATTTTAGTCAAACATGAACTTATATTTATCCCTGTATGGTTGTATCAAATGCTTCTCTGCGGTTGATGTTAAATCTTCTGGACTTCTGTTTTATGACCTACCACAAATCTGTCCATTTTACAACCCTTCTCCTTTATGGGTTTTGAAATCCTTTAAAAATAAAGCTTTGCATATTAAATTTTATAGCCAGAGGATGCAATGTTTTAGTAGACAAGGGACCACAAAACAAGAAACAAACCAGTCTACGATATTTGAAAATTAAGACAGAAAAAAACAAAGCACCCAACTGAGATGTTGGTTAAGCCAAATTCAAGAAAAACATGGGATTCTATGAATGTCTTTCATTTCCCAGTGACAGAAGAGAGAGAGCAAAGATTCATAGATAGTCTCCTTTTATCTGATATGCAAGTGCTTATAACCAGAACTTCCTGGAGGAGCCATCTGAATTCTGCTTCTTTGATCTTCCACCAACTGCCTGCAATGGCTTTCCTTTGACTGCGCCTGTGGAGCTGATCCTTTGCGGTTTGTGCTTTCCCCTTGGCTCTCTGCTGAGCTCTTACGTCGCCGTTCGTTGTGCCCCGCTAGCCTACGACGACAGCTCCTTTTTGCTTCATCAAATTCTGTTAACTCATGGAACCTGATCATCACTCACCAACAAACAAACATATTACCAATGACCAAACAGAAAGAGGAAAGAATGTTAACTGAAAGTGTTGTTGCTTATATTGTTGAGGAGATCTAATACCTGCTGCATTGCTGACAGAACCGTTGGCGAATTCCAGCAACCATGACGATGGCCGCCTTCGAGTGAAACTCGCAGACCTTATGGCGGCGGTGATACCTCTTTGCTTCACTCAAATCTGCTGCACAGTTATGCGCTTGGCAACTCGGCAAAGAGATGCTTCCACCAGACTTTCCACGGCCAGAAACTGCTGCCCCTCTTTTCTTTTTCTCATTGTCAAAATAACCCAATGCATTGCAACCATTGCTGTTGCTACCTCCTCCTCCTCCACCAACCTCCTCCTCTTCCGTCTCGTATTCGAAATCGTCATCAACCACTGTCTTATCTTTGAAATTATGCTTGCCTTCAAAGCTCTTTGCATCCATTGCCAACTCCTGCAGCTGTACCAATGGTGGTGGTGTTGTGTTGATGCTTGTTGTGGAAATGGTTGGAGCAAAAATATAGGAACTTAAAGAAGTTACATCAAGAGTATGAGACTGGAAGAAAAAGGTAGGAAAGCAAAAAAAGTGGTGAGGACCACAGTTTTTTCTTGTGAGTGATGAAATAGTGAAGGACAGAATGTCCAAAGTTGGATTTAATAATCAATTTTATGTTTCTAACCAACTCAAATTATTATTTTTATAATTCTTCCAACTAGTATTCTTGAGATTAAAACTTCTAACCTTTTCGTCTATAGTTTCAAAATTTTCGTAAAATCATACTCTTGTATTGTAAAAATAGTTTAAAACATTCAAGTCATTCACATAACCAACCATTTACCAAATTTGCTACAAGGATTTAATTTATAAAATTTCCTTATATATATATATATGGGTGAAAATTAAAATTATTATTGGGTTGATATGAGTATTTAAACTTTTCAGTACCTTGAATTAAATCTGCATACTTCATTCAGGAGGGCTGGTGGGTGGTACAGCTTCCCTGCTTCATGATAATTTAATGAGACCACTATTTCAAAAGATAAAATAACAAAAAACAAAAAAACAATTGAAAAACAATTTTCTTTTTCACAACTAAAAATATTTCAAAACATGTTTGTATTTGGATATATCCCTTCTCTGTTTTCTAGTTTACACAAACATTATATAACAGAGTAATGAGATTTGATAGTAAAGTTTTTTTTTTTGTTCAAAAGTTTAAACCTGAGGCATTGAAGATTACACTAATATCGAGTATATATTTTATGTTAGTTGAGCTATACTTGCTTTGATAATTTGTTAAAAAAGTGAAAAAAGTGGTGTAAAGTTTTGTTATATAATGAAGTAAGAGGAAGAGGGACATATCATTTTCTCAAAGGACAGTCCAACAGCAACATTTTCTTTTATGTTTTTTGGGTTTGGAATTTTAACTCAAATACAATTTTGAGAAAACTATTTTTTTTTTAGTTTTCGAGTTTTGATCCATATGTGTTTGATTTTGAGAGTTTTTTTTTAAAAATACCATTTTAGTCTTCACGTGATAAAAATAGACTCTTTCGATTCTTTTGTTTTCGAAACGTAGCTTTTTAATCCTTAAATTTTTAAAAATAGATTATTTTTTTTCGTTGATTTTTTTAAAAACTAATTTTATAATTATAGAGAGAATGATTTTTTAAAAATTATTCTTTTCATTTTAAATGACATATGATTATTTAAAATAAAAGTATAAAATCGTTTGAGACATTTTAAACCTATTTTAAAAAACTCAATAAGTAAAAAGATGCTTTTTGAAAAATGGAAGACCAAGTCGGTCTATTCTTGTAAACCTATGGATTAAAAGAAATATTTTTAAAATTAAAAGACCAAATACACATATTCTTCAAAATCCGATGCCTATAATTTCTTTGGTTAATTATTTAAAAAAAAACAAAACAAAATTACTTGTTTTGTTTTTACCCTACTGTGCATCTTCTGAGCTAGCATGGAGTGGCTTTCCATTCTTAGGGTTTTGCTTTTATCTCTTTCCATACTTTGGAAAAAAAAAAGTTATTCTTTATTTTTTTATAAAAAAAATTAAAATTTATTATCATGGGAGCAGAAATATAAAGAAAAAGAAAATAAGATATTTATTAATTTTATTTTCTTAAATTGGTGTCTAGAAGATATTTATGAGTTATTGTACCAACAATGACACTATAAGTTACACATTATATAATATTATGTCATTAAATTACTGATTTGACACACCACCATCAGTTCACATGCCTCTGATTTTAATTTCTTTTTCCTCTACAAACTTCCTTTAATTTCTTGTCATCAAGCAGCCATGCATTTCTTTAAACTAAGTTTACTATTGGTTACTATATGAGTTTTTTTTTTTTTTTTTTTTTTTTTTTTTTTTTTTTTTTTTTTAATAAAAAAATTACTCCCTAGTATATATATTAGGCGACTTTGAAAATCATGGAGTTTCTCCGATCTTTATTAAGTTTACGTATTGTTGAACTAAATAAGATAAATTTAACGATACTTTGAGAAGTGCAAAATTAGAACTCAATTAATTAAAGAAGAAAACAAGAGATACACATGGAGAGTTATGCTGGTAATTAGAGAATAAAATATGGAAAGTGGGTTTGGTTAAAAGAGATTGAAGTGGGATTCCGTGGTACCTAACGATGACATCAAGGTGTGTGTTCGCCGCTTCCCAAAAGGCTTTAAGATGGCATCCCCAAACCCATCACTCTCTTGCCAACCTCATAAAACACACACTTGAATGAATCAGAATAAAGTTTTTCTTTTCTCTTCATCCTCTTTCTTATTATTATTTTTTGTCAATTCTATCCTCTTTGTTAAGTAACACAAAGAATCTCTTCCTCCCTTTTGAAAGTTGAGTTTGAGAAAGACTTTTTCTTTGTTCTTATTGCAAAAATTTGTTTGTTTAGATTCCAACTCAATGTTGATTGTCTGTTTGACACAAACTATTGATATTTAAGTTTTGGTATCAACAATGAATTTATACTTTTCTTAAAAAATTGAACAAACAGAGGCTCTATACTAGTATGTGGTGTCTCACCACAAACGCTTTAACGATTCAAGGAGTAGTGTGATTAAGAATGTTGGAGAGCAGAGAGTTTAGGATGTATTTTAGCATAACTTAAATGTCACGAGCTCTCTTGACTATGTGAAAATAAGTTTTGTAATGGTTACTTGTGAATTAACTTCTTTTTTAGTCATTAAATCAAGTTGTGACTAATAATTTACTATACATATCACTCAAATATACATGCAAAAATACAATACTTAACTTAAATCTCTACACTTGAAAGCATAATTCCAAACAGGGGCCTAGTCTTTAATACTTGATTATAGTTATTTGTAATTCGTCGATTTCTAAAACAATAGGTTTCATCTTCCGAGTTATTTTAATTTTGAATTGGTCTATAAAGATTGACAATGGTTTCTAACGAGTATTCAAGTAGAGTTGACAACCATTGATTTTTATTAATAAAAAAACTAGTTAACCATTAATTGATATTGTTGCGATATCGAAAATTGATACCAATGATGAATTTGTAATTTTCGAGAAAAAATCAAACAAACGCCCTGCAAAATAAAGAAACTCTCATCGATGTGATGTTTGATCGTCAAACTTTTCGACGATCAAATTAATAATCGTTTAGAGAGACCTAAAGAGTATAGAATTAATCAAGATGTGTTTCAACGAACCTCATGAGTCCTTTTGATTATGTAGAAATAGTCAAATTATTCACTAATTAACTTCTCCAAAAAATTAATCAAGTCGTTATTGATCGTTGTGAATTTCAGGATTTTTTTTACTAATCACTCAAGTATGTGTAAAGTACAATACTTAGACATAATCTTTGCCTTCAAAAGGTCGATCTCGACTTCCTCTCAAGCAGTGGATCCTATGAACTGATTTCCATATATACTTAGCCAAATAAACTTATGCATGATAGTCGGCTCTATATGAATATCAGTCTCGATATTTAACCAAATAAATCTATAGTTTAGTGGTCAATTAACTTTATAGATCGGTCCTCATACTTAGATAATTAATTAAGCTTATGATTTCATGGTCAAACTAGGTATTCATATTTACACCCAACATTGACTAATTAAAAACTGGACTTTTTCAAATTATATTATATCTTGAATGGCTATGGAAAAAATAAGTGTATATAGAAAATTGGAGACAATCATTTAGAATTGTGTCTTCACATACTCTTGAGAATATTTATAAAAGAAAAACAAAAAGAATATTTTTTTTTCTAACTTTTACGAACATTTTAAAGGAACTTATTCCTTCCAATTTTTCTTTTTGAATTATGCCCCTAAATAAAACATCCTTTGCAAGGTTTTAATATTGTCCACACAAATTTTCAATAAACCAAAGAAAAAAAAAAGACTATATGAGAAAAATTGTTTACAAAATGAAGACCGCGAATAATGTCATACTATCGCATCCGCTTTTTTTTTTTTTTTAATTATTATTCCACCAAAATTTTAAGGTGTGTGGAATGACTACTTCCTTGAAAGCAATTGTTGCACGACCTTGATGCTAATCCTGTCATGCTAGTTGCTTTCCAAGGTAACACAACATTCTTGACAAATAAGTACTCCGTCTAAAAAGAATTAGAATCAATAGAAACACTTTTGTTCAAAAAAGAGGATAAAAAAACAATCATTAGAAGAAATGAAAAAAAAAAAAAAAACAATAGTGTAAGGGTCAAAAGAATTGTTGAGGCATTAAATTTATAGTTGTTAAACGATTAGAAAATTTTGATATATAATTATAAAAGAACAAGTCATTTCCAACAAAAAAAAATTAATCGATATTTAACAAACTTGCGAAATGCTTTTCATTTTCCAAAATTTTTCATGATTTCTCAAGGTTTTTTCCTCTCTATAGCATAGTATATGACTATACAAAATTGATGAATGTGATGAATATAATGTGATGTGTGGTTCGCGATCTAAATAAGACAAACTTTTATGTAAGTGTTTGGCCATTAAAAGAAATTGTTTATCATGTTTTAATATTTTTGTTTGGAATTGTGTTTTACTATGAAAAATTGTAAAAAATGATAATATTTATTAAATATAATAAAATTTCAAATTCTGTCGATATAGATACTAATAGAAGTGTATCAATATCTATCATAAATATAATTTAAAATTTTGCTATATTCTATAAATATTTTGATTCATTTTGCTATATCTGAAAATGTCTCTTTTAATATGTGATTTAAAAATGATAATGTTCAAACATAGCAAAAAAAAAAAAAAATTGAAATCATTACAAAATATAACGGAAGCTATCAAAATTTTCATAACCCATTTAATTTTTTTTTGGTTACATTGTGTAAATAAGTTTCAATTTTTTTTTTGTTTAAAGTATTCCTCATTTTAAAATGTATTAAATAATATATTTATGAACTAAGTTTCTTAACTAAGTAAATATAGAATTAGATATAGAAATATAATATTAACTTGATAAGCTAATATTTATCACTAATAAGACATCGATACTTTCTTTTAAATATTTAAGCAGCTTTGTTACTAATAAACTAAATTATAAAAAAATATCTTTGAACATCTTTTGTGTCGAAAATACCTATAAACTTTTAAGAGTTTAAAAAGTACTCTTAAACTTTCAAAAAGAATAAAAAAAATATCATTATCGTTAATATTGAATAGAATCTGTCTATGTTTTGTTATTAACCTCGAACTTATTTTTATTTAGATGAAGAAAAAAAAAACACTCATAACTAATATATAAACTAAAAACCATTAATATCTTCTTTGCAAAAATAATCCAAATTAAAAATTAATTTGTCGACCATTATTATAGTCATAGTTTTGATTTAAAAACAAACTATATTCCCATTTTATTTTTGACATAGACACCTCATTTTCTCCCATCTTTACAATCCTTACACATTATTTTTAAGCAACCAAAATAAAAACAAAAAAATTTAAGCAACCAAAAGAAAAACAAAAAATTTAAGTTAAAGTTATGAGATAAAATCCTTTCGAATCAAAATCAAAATTCTACGTTACAAGATAAAATCCTTTCAAATCACAAAATTTCTGAACAAAGATTTCATCTTATAACATATCCAAAATTACAAAGAGCAATGAAAAAAATTTGGCTATTAGAACACATCTGGCTATTGTACCCTAAATTGCAATGTGATAATATGGAAAAATACTATATTTATCTTTTCTCCAACAACAAAAAAAGGAAAAAAAAAAACTATATTTATCAAAACTATTTTTTTTAAGAAAAAAGAAACCATACAAAATAGTCGTTAATTAGGTAACCAATTAAGGATATTGGTTTGAATTTAAAATAATAAACTTATCATTTTGCAATATCATATTATTTTGTATATACTCAATTAATTTCCCTATCTAATTTAAGGTTTTTTTTTTCTTTAGTAGGCTAAACATGTAAATATAAAGTTTGTATGATATTTTCAAAGATTGGGACCAATCCAAACCCATAAACTAAATACATACATATTATTATTCTACAGACACTTTAGTTAACATAAAGCAATTCTTATATGTTTATAGATCAATGACTAAAAAAAGATCGTAAAAGTAATTTTGTTATGTGACTGTAGATTTTATATTTTTGAAAAACCACACTTTCCCTTTCTTCATCCTAACGTTCGAGTAAAAAAACTCCAACATTTCCATTTCTAAAACTAGCTTTAATCAACAAATTAAATCATCATTAATAAATAAATAGGAATCCTGCTTTTTAATCCTCAAAGTTTTAATTCAACATAAAATTTACCTATTTTTAAAACTCAAAGACACACATCAATTTGATCACTTGCACAAGTTTTTTTTATCACGTTGGTAAACTCACAAACACTACAACCCATATATATGTATATATTATAAGAAGCAATAAGATCATCCTCAAAATTGTCTCCCATCCACAACCAAAAAAATATTATTATATATAATTAATAAAATTATAGCCAAACCAAATTCATATACCCCTTAACATTGAGAGGTTTTAAGAAGATGATGGAGAAATTTCATCTCCTTTTTTCATATTTGCCAAACAGTTGGAAGCTAAGAAGCCATAGAACTATTGCTTCTGATCATCTGCAAGAAAATATTCGACCTTAAGCTTCTTCATCAATCAGATCATCAAAAGCTATAAATAATAACATCTATCTTTTCTTTCCCAAAAAGAAAATGAAATTCTCAAAAGCACTTCCAAATTGGAAGAAACATCTATTTGAGTATTAACTCAAAATCTAAGATGATGGGTTTGTCTCTTTCAAATTTTCTTGATCTATTTGCATTAGGTATCAGATTCATTCCACACTAACAATTGTGCTTCTATAGCTGTGTAGCAGTAGTCAACAATATAGACTTGCACGATTATATCTTTATCTAAATACAAAACTATATATTATTATTAGTACAACGGGATGGCGATTGAGTCTTACATGTACCAATATCACTAAGCTAAGTTTATTTTGGCTACAAATTTTTGTTTTTCCAAATGATATATATATACACACACACTTGAAATCGTCATGCACATTTAATTCAATTAACAACAGCCCAAAAGCCTATATAATTTTCTATAGATTTTATAGTTTTAGGATATGAAGAGTTCATATTCAAGACTATTTACTCATATTAATATTTTTTTTTTAAAAAAATTGAGTTTTAAGTGAAGTTAATAGAAAATTAAACTCAACAGCAACACATATTGATCAAGTTAAGAAAAATAAATAGTTAGTTTGAATTGAATTATTATTAAAATGAAGAGTATTTTAATTTGAAATTAATCATGATAAAGAAAGTATTAAATATGCTAGAAAAGAGTCTGCATGTGAATCGCTTCTTGTGCAAATTCGAGGGTAACTGATCATATTTGTGCGTATCACCCAATTGTGATGGATCAAAAATACAAAAAAAAAAAGTAAGATGTTTTTGATAGTTACCCATATTCTCCATGCTTCTGTACTCAGTAGTGTCCACTACATTTTCATTTGCCTCTGCAATTACGGTGTCCTTCACCTTCTCCGCCGTCCCTTTCGTTGCATCATAGGCCACCTCCACTGTACTTCTCACCTCTCCATCTTTGATCATCTCTGCTATCAGCTCTTCCGCTTTTGCTCCTGTCACGTCCCTTTCCTCGCTCGTATCAACCTGAATTGGAGACAAATTATAATCATCAAATCTCTTCTCACATTATTGCCACAATGGCGCCCCCCCTAGTTGGACGAGCTGGACACACGTTGTCTACAAAAATAGCTTATTTTGAATCTAGCTCAAGGGGTTAAAAACTAAGCTTTTTCTTTCTTTCATAATTAATACCACGAAAGCGTTTATTTGTATATCCATTAGGATTGGAGTTGGCAAAAATGGTTAGAATTCAACTAAGGAAAATACTTAGTTGCATCCCCCACATATACAAAGATGTGATTGACGCTTATATAGTGATGATCACTTTCTTTTTCCAACCAATCCTAGGTTTATCGCTTCATTTGTTTTTCCCCCTAAAAGTAATCAATGAGAAAAGAATCAATCACTAACTTATATATTTCTATTTTTATTTAATAATGTTTGCTTTAACATACACTAGTTTATCAAAATTTGATTCTCAAAGCAATGTTATTAGGATCGAGATCTGCCCCCTAATAATATATAAGCAAACGAACAAAATTAAAAGAAAACAAAATCAATCAATAGATACTAATTAAATGAACAAAAAACAAATATTTAAATATTTCATACTATCAAATTCAAAATGGGATGTTGGGTTTTTTCTCTCATAAAAAGAAAAACAGAACATACGTAACGGGACATTAGAAAGTAAAATTTTGGTTTTCAATTCCTACAAAAGTTACCTTATAAGAAATAGAAACGGCGGGAGCGGGGGAGAAGGTAGGAGCAGCGGCAGCGGCAGCGCCATGGCGGTGTTCAAACAAAGCTTTTGAGAAACGGAAAGCAACAGATCGGTTGGAGTAAGCCATTTTTCCAATTTACGCTAAACTTCAATCGGTGGATCTTCTTCTTCTCTTTTCTTTCTTTTCTTTTTTCCTTTTTTTACCTCTTAAGAGTGGTTTTTATGAACAGTTATTCCTAATGATGAAACGTGGAGAGCTGTAGGATTAACACGTGGATGAGTGTCAGAAAAATTGAGTCATTTGACTTTATTGCCGATATTTTAATAAATTTTTTAATTAAAATAGTTTTAAATATAGTCATTAAATTCAAAATAAATAAATAAATAAATAAATATATATATATAGTAACATTTAAAAATAAATTACAAATATAATAAAATATATTAAAAATTTATAATGATAGAGATCGTTATGAGTGATAGAAGTATAAAAATAATAAATTTGATTATATTTGAATTTTTTTTAAAAGGTTAGTATGCAGTTAGTTATAATTTCTAAAATTGCCATTGATGGGTGTTTCTAATGAGATTGAAACCTAGAATGAGATTGGGCTTATAAAAGCAAGATCATTGTTGTTTGTACCCATTAACCAATAGCCCATCATTTAGTGATTGGGCTTCATATGGGAGGCCATGATTACAAAAGGTGAGAATGTGGGATATAAGTAGTTGAACAAAGAACAGATTTTCTAATACATTTTGGTACACACCTAGATGCTGTTAGTTAAGACATCATTTACCTTATTGGGTAGAAATTTAATTAGGAAACCTTAGGAACCATTATGAACTAATTATCTAATACATAGTGGGTTCAACCTTATATTTCTTTTATTTTTTCAGAAAAATGATTGAGATATCCTTCATATTTTTAAAAACAAAATCCTCGAGGGTCGAATAAGTAGTTTACCAGAAATGGGCCTAAAGAGTCGAGCAAGTTGGTTGAGGAAGTCTATTACTAAAATATGGTATTTTAAAAAACTTACTACAAAGAATAAAGTTGTTTTAAAACTTATTACGAAAATGTTGTTGATTTGGCGTTTATTTAAAAATAAATAAATAAAGAAGGACGAGTCCGTCCTTCAATTTATTTTTAGAAAAAAATAAAGAAAAGTGCAAGACTCGCTCTTTATTATTTAAAAAAATATATATTTAGTAAGATTGGCCCACCAATCTAACTTTCTTTCCTCATTTTTAGTTACTTTCTTAACTATATTTTAATTTTAAATTATAATATATTTATTTATTTGATTTTGACGAAAAAATATAAATTTTAATTTTTAACTATTATATATGTTCACACGAGATTTCGAAGACAATCTCTAATATTTACTCATTTGATGATTTCTCTCGAATACAAGTTAAAACTTAAAACTTCTTGGTCTTCGGTCTTCAGAATGTTTTAGTTGCAAGTCGATTTGAACTTCAAGCTTAATCTTCCAAGTCTTCAATCTTTCAGAAGCTATTGATCTTCAATCTTTCAGAAGCTATTGAAGATCAATCTTTCAGAAGTTTGAATCTTCAATTCTTCAGAGCAAGAGCTTTAATTTTTCCTTCAACCAAAGACCCCCAAAAATGAATGACAATGGTCTCTATTTATAGAGAAATTTGATAGGCTTTAGGTGGGCTTAGGCTCATTTACTTGGTGGGCTTGGACTTGAGCCCATTTGCAAGTTGAGGTTGAACTTGGGCCCATCTGCTTCTTGGACTTGGGCTTGAGCCCATTTGTTTATTGGACCATATTTACGGTGATAATGTGACACAATTTAATTGATCAAAATTTCTTGTTGTGTGTGTTTTAAAAAGTTTAATTGTTTAATTTTTGACAAAAAAAATGCAAATTTTAATTATCATATATATTTGTTTGAAATAATATTAGAAAACATGATATATTAATATAATTGTGAGAGTAAGACCAACAAAGTAAATATAATATCAAATTTGATCCTAACCTACTATAAATTAATAAATTCATATCCTAATTTTGGTAGGATCAAAATAAATCCTACTCAAATCCTCTATAATGGTTTCATATGAGTTATCTAATAATTGCTTACTTCTTCTCTAATATTCAATTTTCTTATTGGACTTAGACATTACTAATGTAAAGTGAGAATGGTACGTTTCCTTTGACCAAAATTTGATATCATATGCATGTTACATATAAGTTTGTGCAACATGTAGAGAGTAGTAAAGGGGTGAGCATAGATATTGGGGAGAGATCTACACGATCATGTACCAAATTTAAATAATCTTGGTAAACGATTGTTTATATTCGTAGGGAAAGAAAAAGGACATGATATTGATAATGGAAAAAGAATAAGGAGATGACGCCGAAGATGAGATATTACAAAGAATAAAAAAATTATGTAGAGTCACGAAGAAATTACGAATAAGAAGATGTGGGAATATGGAGAAGGATTAGGATTAGGATAACTAATAATATAAAGATGTACAAGCATTCAAAACTAATAAAGGAAAATCTAGATTTTATAAAAATATTGAGTGACTTCATGGGCTTTTATTTTTTTTTGTTACACGGACCATAAATATTTTTTAGTTTTGTTATATATATATAATTAACCATTTTTTATTTATTCAATCTAATTTAATTTTTGTTTTTATATGATTTTTTTATTAATTCAAATTTTATTCTAGTGTTTTTTTTATAATAATTAATTATGTATATATTGTTTGTCGTTTTTTATATAGAAAATGACAACAAATATGTGTCATTTATATTGTTCACAAATGACCTTATGATTAACCTCTATGTGAAAACGTAAATCACTTGTATGTGACTCTGCCTTCTTTTTGTTAAGGCAAGCCATCTTGAGCTATTTTGCTATTCTGGTGAGTATTCGGTTGAGTTTTGGTACTCCTATTAAATATCTATTTTTTTATCCTAAATAATTTCAATAATGGATTTAATTTGGATTATTTTCTTTTGGTTTGATTGGTTTTATTTGGATTAGTCATTCGTGCAAATTATTTCCAAAAGTTGATTTGATTTTAACAAAAATTGTTGATTGAGTTAATCAAGAAGATGTAGCTAAGATAACTGAGCTAAGACGCATAACGTGATTGATATGGATGACTGATATATTATGACAAATGATATATTAATCACATGATAACGACGTTCTGATTGATATTCATGTCATGTTATGATATTTATGATATGTTACATGTCAGGGACAAGTGTTCTGTTAACTTTATCAAATCACAAACAATTACTAAAAATTTACGGTCTTCAATTAATACAAAATAAATGGATTACAACGGTAAATATTCATAAATTAAAAATTAATGAAAACATAAATTTTAAAATTAAAAAAAAAAGTTGGAAGAAATTTCATCTATTTAAACTATATGCTTTTAATTAGTTGAGTTGGTCGAGTGACCCCTATTGCGTCTCCCCTCTTTATTGCCATCTCCCATGGGTTTATTTTTGTGCATTTTTTTCATTATTACTTCACATTTATTTTCTCTCTCTTTTAACATTTCTTGCACGTTTGAGATTACCCACAAAAGATGGATTAAGTGATTTCTTTTTAGTCATATTTGAAATGTGTATGACTTATTACACTATTAAAATTTTATAAATAGTTAAGTTAAAAGCCAAAATTGCAACGTTGGTTTAAATTTAGCTACGTAAATTGCAAACATCACCTCTAAAATATGATGACGTTGCAATTACACTCTCAAACTTTCAATTGTTAAAAGTTAAAATTGGACTCTTAAACTTTTAAAATGTGTTAAAATTGAGTCAAATTGGATCTTCAAACTTACATAACTACATAAATTGTAATATTTGTATGATTTTATGGGTTCAATATTATCATTTAATTTACAGGTTCAATGTGATCCAATTTCAGTACTTGAAAGTTTAATTGCTAACTACTCAAGACTTTTACGATTTACCTTTTAAATTAATAATCAGATTTACGATGAAATTATAGAAAATTCGTTAGTCTAATTAAAACAATGTAAAGCAGAATATTTATTTGCAAATCTACAACCTTCTAAAGAGATTGTAATATGTAGTGAAGTTAATGGTAAAATTCGAGTAAGACAAACAATATGATGAAAAATTCTTCCTTATTTACAATTCAAATTTTATTGTAAAAACATCTTAAATGATACACGAAAGTAAATTTAATTACATATCATACCAAGACGGAGGGGAGAAAAAATGTTCTTTCAAATTAATGCCATTTACTTTTAGAAAATTTTTAATCTAACTTTTTTTAAATATATAATTTATTAAATACCTTTGATAGAATTTTGAGAAAATTTTATAGCCACAATGACCAAGCATTATTACAATAAATTTGATGGCACCAAACCAAAAATGGAAGATGGGGCCAAGAAATGTACAAAGATGTGTTTTATGGGCAATCACATGGGCAGCTTCAACTTTGTCAAAAAAAAGTGGGTACAAAATAAGATGCCAATTTGACATCAAATGTGAATAATACCAAATGCCCAACCCAAAAGTCTTTCTTTAGTTTAATTAGGGTTTTTTATTTGCATTTTCTTTTCTAATCCTTTAATCATCGTAGTTTTAGTACGAGTGAAGATTTAAAGTTTCGATTTTAAAAGGTGAAGTACATCTCGATTGTGTGATGGAAGGGTTAGATATTGAATTGGGTAAAAAAATAAATCTAATTCAAAATTTTCAAGATTTATAAATCTTATAAATACAAAATTAAAAGTTTAGTGTTCCATCCTACCTAATATTTAAAATACCAAATGTAAAAGTGAATAAGTACTTAATTAGTAGATATTTTAAAAAGTTCTAAAAGTTCTAACAACACCTAGAATATATACATATTTCAAGATATAAAGACACAACCTGTAATTTAATCCAAATAAATTCATATAAATTCATCACACTGAACATGTTTGAATATTCATATTGGTTGCCAGCTTGAGATAAAGTTAATGAAAGGGGTAGCAAAGTTTGATTTTAAAAATAATGATAATAATAGATTTTTGACAAACACACATACACTCATACATGCATGTCTCTCATTATATTGTCCCACACCTTGATTGGCATTTATTTAATAGGGCATCTCTCACTTCCCTCTCTTGATAAAGATTGAATTGGAATCCAATAATATACCTTTTTCATTAACCTTTTTACATTCTTTTCACCTTTAATACATTTATCATTTTTTGACATTTTACTCTCTCTTTACATTCAAATAATCTTAATCTAATCTAAAATATTATTTATTCAATGCACATTCTAACAAAACCAATATTATTATTATTATTATTATTATTATACTACGACCCTTACCTTTACCTCTACGTTTGTTTGAACTAAAAAAAACTATATAGTCTACTTATATCATCCTTTGCTTAATTAAGCTCCACACAATATATCTCTTAGGTTGGTTGGTTATATACACACACATAAGACAATACGATCGCTTTGTTGAATGGTTAATTATAATTTATAACACTCACTATAATTTATTTTAAAATTGTGTTTTAAAATTCAATTCTGTCAGAGGTGAGTATGATAGATCGAAAAATCGAATTGACAGATCAAATTTGATCAATCTAAAGGTGGTCAGTCGGTGTTGGTTTGGGATTTTCCAAACCGACAACATTTTTAAAAATTTCAAAGGCTTAAATCAACCAATTGATCGACCAACAGTTTGTTTGTGCTCCTTCTTGATTGGGATTAGTTTGAAACATTTACTAAGTTGATCATATAGCTGTGTTGGTTTGGTCGAAAATCGACTTTGACTGAACCGATACTCACCCCTTATACTTGACGTGATATAATATTCAAAAAGTGATATATACAAAAGGTAAAAGTGAAATAATTGAGAGTAGATTTGAATAAAACAAAGAGATAAAGTCCATTATTACATGATAAGGGAAAAGAAGAATAAAAAAGATCTCTCTCTCTTTCTTTCTTTTATCTCTCATATCTTCACTTTTGAATATAGGAGAGGGTGCTTGAAATAAAATTGAGAGAGAGAGAGTAGAAAGATCAGAAGTGAAGAAAATAAGAAAAGAGAGAGAAAAGAGAGAGAAGAGAATTAGGAATGAAGTTCTTGTTTCAATGTCCTTGTTGTTCTTGTTTTTGCTTCATGAAGCCTAAACAAGGCAAGCCAAAAGCAGCTCAAGATCATCAGAATCAACCCAAAAAAGAAGCCAAAAAAGAAGACAAACCAGCTCCACCATCCAAAGAAGAGAAGAAAGAATAATAATAATAATGAAATTTCTTTAATTTTATTATTATTATCAATTTTCTTTTTTCTTTTCCAACTCCAAATTATATAATCAATGTATGTACTCTCCAAACTTTATGGAACAATCTACTGATCTGCAATAGATTTCCCTTTCTGAAATTGCAGACACTGTCTTGGCTAAGATTTGTCTTTGGATTTCATTTTTCTGTCTCAACATTATAATATTTGTAATAAATTATGTGCTCAATCATCATCCATTTATATATCATTTTGGTTTCCTACCTTTTTGCTCCTTTTAATTAACATCAATTATATGTTTTTCTCTTTATTACTTGGGTTTCATCTCATTAATTAGTGGGATCTACATTTTGTTTTATAATGAAACATTATTTAATTATAACCTCAAAGTATTCTGTTAATTAATTAATAACTAGTTTTGATCTTGTCTTCCTATCCATAAATTTAAGTGTGGGTTTCTTTTTCTGTTTAATTTTTTAATTAGGGCTGTTGTGATAATTCTTCTTCTTCTTCTTCTTCTTCTTCTTTTGGTAGCTATTTATATTGATGTTGGGTTTTATTTATTAGTTTATTTTTTCCATGAATTTAGAGGTTGGATTTGAATTTTTGGATTTAATTGATAATATTTTTCATAGTTTTAAACATCCACTGTTTCAAGAAAAATCTTTGATTTAGGAATTGTCTTTTTTATTTTTAGATGAGGGAGTTATATTTTAAGTTAATTTATATAGTTAGCATTTGGTAATATTCTTATTCCAAAATACATAATCTATGGAATAATCTAAAATTTTATTCCAATTATTTAAAATTAAATTTTGAATAAGGATCAAAAGAAATTGTTCCTTTTACCCAAAAGGAAAAAAAAAATGTTTCTATTTTACTTGTTTATTACTATTCCATCTCTTGTTTAGCAGAAAATGTTGAAATATATATATGTTCCACAATTTCTTAAATTCCTTATTCTTTTTGTTCTTTATGGAACTACAACTCAATTAGCATATTTGTAAAATTGAAAGAATGCATATGCACTTAATTTTGTCTCTCTAAAATTCTATTTAACATTTTTTAAATATCTAATATTGTGTATATATATATATATATATATATATATATATATATATAGTTAATATCACTTTGAAATATAATAATAATAGAAGAAAAGAAAAAATTGTCCAAATGAAAGTCTTGATAAAAGTAAGATTCCACAACTTGTTTCAAATTTAAGATTTTTTTTTTCAAAACAATTTTGTTTTTAGTTTTCCATTTCTGAAATTTATATTTGTTCCTCTCATTTCTTTTAATTATGGATTTTACGTTTTGTTAAGAAAATAAGAATTCCTAATCAAATTCTTAAAAAAGGAAAAGGTTTTTAACCATAAAACCATAAAAGTGCTAAATCTAATTACTATTTAAGTATGTGTTCTTTAGACGTTTAGAATAATTTTTTTTACGATGAATATATATATTTTTAAAAGGATATTAGGCAGGTCAATTACCGCAGTAAAAAGTTAAACTCCCTCCTTTTCTTTTTTGTTATTGAAATTAAAAGTTGATTTTCATCTAAATTTCCTAGAAGAAACCATTTTCATATGTGAAAACAAGTTAAGTGGGTAGTTGATATGGTTGGATCATCTTTATTATGAGGACATGTATTTTACATAATATTTAACCATTATGTGGTTACAAGTGGCTTTAAAAAAAGTTCGATGAGTCGGACAAATGACTATAGTAAAAATCATACTATTATAATCTAAACTAAAATAATTTACATCTCAAACACGAACTATTCTAATTAAACTATAATAATCTAGAAATATAATAATTCGTTATTTGCCTAAACATCTTCTAAGATTTAAACGTTTGATGGATGCTTTTAAGTAAGGAAGAACACATATTACAAGAATAGAATACCTACTAAGAGTGATCTAATATATTTTTTTGAAGTTCTTACCCTTTTCTAAAGAAAACAATATGTGGTTGGAAATTTTTTTTGGGCACACATTTCAAGACTAAGGCTTTGGATTTGTTTGAATTTTATTTTGATATATTTCGAGAACAAAGAGCATAAAATGATATAATTTCTAAAGGGGAAAAATAAAGGGGGAAATTTTGAATGTGGCTTTTTTATTTTTCTTGTAAATATGTATTTTATTCATTTTTTTTATTAACACATGCTAAGCCTCTTTTAATTCACTATGAATTATAAAATATTAATTTCGTTTGTTATTTAATTGTATACTATCCACTCTGCTGACAAATGAGAATTTCTCAAAATATAAACAGCTATAAATACAAGATAAAAGTTGAATTTATATATACCTAAAGTAGTTTAGTTTATGTATGTTTTCTACAGTTTAGGGTGACACTCCGAACAAGAAGTTTAGATTAACAAAGTCAGGTTATTTATGTTGAACAAAGAAGTATTATTTTTTCTCATATTTTATAAATTAATTAATTCAAATTTGAATTAGTTCACAATTAATGTAGGTAAATTATCAAAACATATGTTTTTACCTTTTAACATCAGTGTATTAAATAATTTGAAATGTTATCATATATTTTAGATGTTAAATTACAATGTTATCATATTATAACTTTAGAGATGCAACACATCCATAAATTAGATTATTTATAACTGCATTTAATTTATCTTTGATTTGAAAATATTAATTGTATTTATTTTCTTAATCATTTTAGATTTACTTTTTAATTTTCCAGTCAATTTGTAAAAATTCTTTTATCAACCACAATATCAATAAATGGAAAAGATTTCTCCTTATACCTCTCATTTTAAGTATAAAAATCAAATCATTTCCACTGAATTCATATTTAATTTTAAAATCTTGATTTTTATGGTTTGTACGAAGTCTTTTCAAAAATAGAATAGGGTGGCAAACTATATTCTATCACATGATTAATAGTTACACTGTATAGAACAATTTTGAAAACGAAAAAAAAGCTCAGACCCACAATAAAAAATTTCAAAAATGCCCCGCAATGAAAAATTCCAAAAATGCACCGTGATTAATGGCATATAGGGCGTTTAATATATTTAAGAAACAATTGTTTAGATTTGGCTATCAATATTGTTTTGATACGATCGTTTAGATTTGGTACAAGATCGTTTATATTTGGAACACGATTGTTTACATTTGCAATCCAATATCCCAACGATATTGAACCAAATAATAGTTTGAAAAAAATATAAAAAAATTATCGAAGAAGAGAAAAAGACGATGGAAAGGAAAAGAAAAATTGCATAAAAAAGAATATTAAAAGGAAGCTGGACAAATGAAAATATTTTAAAAAAAAATTGAAAAACTACCCATTTAGTTTTTCTATTGTACACCTTGTGAGGGATGTTCAAATAACCCGTCAACCCGAACAACTTGACAACCCAACAACCCATACTATCCAACCTAAATTGATAAGGGTTGAGTTGAGTTTGTGTTACATTTTTTAAATTCGAGTTGTTTATAATATTATTAAAATATATATTATAATTCATACATATTTTATTTGAGTTTTATGAAATTTCAGCGTACTTTAAGTTAATAAATAATAAATAATACACTTAAAAAATAAATAATCCAATAATCCAATTCAACCCAAATTTGGAGGAGTTGCTAATTTGTTCAACTAAAAAATTCGGGTTAGTCCAAAAGATATTAATAATGTAGCGTATTTATAGCCTACAACTTGTAATACTGTTGTCTCTGTAGTCGAAATAATAAGAAAATTTAATGAATTATTTACACATTGCTGCCGTGATAGAAAAGTCGTCCATAATATTATTTAATTAGGCATATATAGAGTAAAAACATAACATATATAATCTTGAATGGGCCATTGAATGAGTGACTAAAAATTCGTCTTAAAGGAGGCAGAAAAGCCAAGGAGGGATGTGATTTGTTTTAATAATTTACACAGATCAATTATAGTCTCATTATCATTAAACTAAAACATGAAAATTGTGAGAATACAAAAATATTTTAGTAAGTAATTGAATGATAATGAGGAGAGGATGTATGGAGGATATGAATTGGGTTTCATTTTTCTAACCCTTCGAATTTGAGAATAAGTATCTCACCTACCATTCTCATTTATTTTATTTTATTGAGCCAGTAGTTGAAGAGGGAAAAAAAACAAATGGATTTTCACGTAATATTTTTTAGTGCAAAGATAAAAACAAGATCCACCTGTAGTAAATGGTTTCAAGTCAGATCTTGCATGACAGATAAGACTGTTATGATGAAATTTTGGTCAAGAAAAAGAGATATATTAGGTTCAATATATAGTTCAGAGGCATATGCATTCACACATGGGTCAATTTTCTTCTTGGTTGGTTAATATTTGTATTTACTGAAGAAGAAGAAGAAGAAGATTGAACGATATCCGTTTGGTGAATAATCATGAATGAGTTCCATGTTGTTTCCACCATGTTGCATCATTATCATCTTCTTCTTCTTCCTACTACTTATTTCTGTTTGTAAAATCCAATTCACAGCTTTTCCATAAGCATCCAACCCATACAACAAGTCAACAACCATAGCAAGCAACAAGCAACAGCACACCATAATGCTGGAAAACCCACGTGACCCTCTTCTCCAACTAAGCCTTCCCGGCGACGATGGAACTCACCAGCCCATATGGTGGAAGAAACTGTTGGACAAAGAGGAGGTCAAGAAACAGCTCGCCATTTCCTTTCCGATGATTCTCACTAATGTCTTCTATTACCTAATCCCTTTGGTTTCCGTCATGTTCGCCGGTCATCTTGGCGAGCTCGAACTCGCCGGAGCGACTCTCGCCAATTCCTGGGCTACTGTCACCGGATTCGCTTTCATGGTTGGTCACTTCTCCCTTATTTTTGTTTGAATTTCTTTCAGTTGCTTTGTTTAATTGCTTGTTCCAACCATTTTCTTTAAAACCTAGACGGGGCTGAGCGGTGCATTGGAGACGCTCTGTGGCCAAGGTTTTGGGGCAAAATTATACAGATTTTTAGGGATTCATCTGCAATCTTCTTGTATAATCTCCTTTTCCTTCTCGATTTTCATTTCCATTTTATGGTTCTACACAGAACCCGTCTTGAAATTGCTTCAGCAAGATCCTGATGTATCAAAAACGGCTGCTCGGTATGTGAAATTTCTGGTTCCTGGGATTTTTGCTTATGGGTTTTTACAGAACAGTGTGAGGTTCATTCAAGCTCAGTCGGATGTTATGTTTCTGGCTGTGCTCTCTGCACTTCCTTTGATTCTTCATCTGGGTGTTGCGTATGCTTTTATGAACTGGACAAGTTTAGGGCTTGAAGGAGCTGCTTTGGCTGCTTCCATTTCATTGTGGGTGGCTTTTCTGGTTGTGGCTATTCATGTGTTTAAGTCTCAGAAATATGAACTTACATGGGGAGGATTTTCTGTTGAAGCTTTTGATAACATATTTGTTAATTTGAAACTTGCTTTGCCCTCTGCTGCAATGGTTTGGTGAGTGCTTTCGACTTTTGAATTACCTTTTTGCTTTTATCTATGTGAACAATTATTTTGTTTTTTTTGTTTTTTTGTTAATTGGGTTGGTGATGTTGATGGATTTTATTTTTATTTATGTGAACAGTTTGGAGTACTGGGCATTTGAGATTCTTGTGTTCTTGGCTGGATTAGCTCCAAACTCAGAAACAAATACATCTTTAATTGCAATTTGGTAAGAATAATCCTCTATGTTCCTTTTGTATGTTGCACTTTTAGGTGACAGATCTTTGAAAAGTGCTTTTGAAGTAGTCAAAATACACTACAAATCTGTTTCCAATAATTAACTACGATCTTCCTTTGGAATGATGTGTTGAGAAGTGTAAACACAGAAGCCATTGCCTACATGATCACATATGGACTGAGTGCAGCTGCAAGGTATACCAATTTTTTATTCTCCTTTTTTTACTTCCTTTTACTGCATGGCCTCCATAGGTTTCATAACAAACAAGACAATTAACTTTCTTGGACAGCACGAGGGTGTCAAATGAGTTAGGGGCAGGCAATCCCGAGAAAGGAAGACAAGCCATGTTTGTTACTCTTCTACTTTCAATTCTTCTTGGCCTTACAGTTGTCCTTCTTTTGGCATTTGGCCACAACACTTGGGCTGGATTCTTCAGTGATAGTCCTGTTATTATACAAGCATTTGCCTCCATGACACCTCTTCTAACTATTTCCGTGCTTGCCGACTCTGTGCAAGGCGTATTATCAGGTTTCCATTAATGCTCTCGCTATCGCTATCGTTTTTTCTTTTTGTTCATTTGACATGTCCGTGACTGAAATGTATTGTAAAAACTACAGGGGTGGCTAGAGGATGTGGGTGGCAACACATGGTTGTGTTTGTAAACTTGGCTACATTCTATCTCGTTGGTATTTCAACAGCAGTTTTTCTGGAATTCAGAATGAAACTTTATGCTAAGGTAATGAAAAATCTTCACTTGTTTCAAATTAAATAATATTTCATATAAGGTAGGTTAAAAAAATTTATGAAAATTAACTATAAGAATTCAAATTATTATCTTACCGTGTCCGTATTTATGCTTTACACCTTAGAATTGAATTGATGCTGAGTTTAAAAGTTTTATTTTCAAGAAACTCCATATTTATTTTAAACTTCTTTCAACTTTTTCGTCATTGAATTTTTACATTATTTCACTACAAACGAATTGATGTGAATCTTAATTTGTTTCTTTTACCATCCAAAGATTTTATTTTATATATATTTTTAAAATCTTTGCTCTCACACTTATTTTTACCCATTATTTACAATATAGGGTTGATTATAGGTTAATTATGTTAGGTCAAAATTTCATTAACTAATTACAACTTTCATCCAAATCGGAACTTTGATATTTCGGTCGATGTCAATATTTCAAACCTTGTTAACTTATTTAGTTTAGATATATATCTTTGACCTAAATGTCCAAATGTTATGATATTAGCAAACAAAGAAATAAAAAACATAAACAATAAAAAAATCTACATAGATTTACATGTTTTCACTAATAACGTGTTAGAGAATTTATGTGTATATATGTAGTATACACTGTCTCTAAACCGTTGAGTCAAAATTATAAATAACATAAATAGAATTTAATTATTTACTGCATTTAATTAAGACATTCCAATACAAATTTTCAAAATTGTCTACCAAAAAAATTAGAGTAATTGTGACAAATATGATGTGTTTTTGGTGCAGGGGCTGTGGATCGGGTTGATCTGTGGTTTGGTATGCCAAACTTTGACCCTATTGATATTAATAGTTCGATCAAAATGGACAAGAATTGAACTCTCTGATCATCAACACAAACCAATTCCAACATTGCCTTAATTCTTAAGGAACTTTTGATATACAATAAACCCTCTTGGTCTTAGTGTAGTAATATTTCTTCCAATGCTTAATTAATCACACACACTGATTTTAGCACAATTAATTTTTTTTATATAAAAAAAACAATATGATTATGTTTATATTTGCTATTCTATGCTATGTTTATGTTTTCATCTTGATCAAGTTTTCATATTTTTCATCCATTGATTTTGATGTTTAATTTTGGTACTTGAGGTTGTATTTATGTAATTTGTATAATTTAAATTCTTGGTCCGACCTATATGTTCTATTGAAAACTCTAGGAAAGGATTTTAAATGCATTTTGTTGTTTGTAACGGTAACAAAAGTGATTTATTTTAAAATCTAAAACGATTCAAATTATATTTTTACTTTAAAACTTTATCGATCAATCTTTTAATTTTCAATTAAAAAGACTATATTTAAGTTTCTTTTCTTTTTTTAATTACCATTTAAATGTGAAATTTTAATTATATTCATTTCAAATTCTTTTCCCTTCTAACAAAAATAATCTCTCAGGTTTTAAATCAACTATTTATAATCATTTTTTCAGGTTTTTTTTTAATCAAACGGAGGGAAAAAGAATGCTCATGTTCGTAAATTAAACTAAAGTTAAAATAAGATTTTTTTGTTCTTTTTTCTTTCTAAAACAATTGAAAACTTTCCCACTATTCATAGTTTTTTTACTCACCACATGGGTAATTTTTTACAATAATTATTCATTCTATTTTTCAGTTTTTACTTGTAGTAATTTTTTCAATTTTGAATTCAAGAAAAAAGAATTTGAAAGTCTAAATTTAGCACAGAAATGGAATAAAAAAATATACATTAGCCCGTAAAAAATACACGAGCACATATTTATTATTTATTATGACCGTTGTTTATGTCACTCACGAACATAACAAGAAAGATAGATTTTTAAACAAAATTAAATCCCTAAAATTAGGATCAAAATCTCTAAGTGTTCCTAATGTTGGGTTGTTTTACCTTTTAAGAAAAGAAAATTGCACTAAATGACAAAAACATTAGAAAAAACAGCTCATAACACTTTTTTTTTTCATATTGCAAATTTGACAAATATGACGGTAATCCAATAGTAATTTGATAGTAATCTGCTTTTAAATTTGTTATTTTGACAATTTTGAAAATATAAGTAACATAGACTCTATTATCCTAATTTTTCTTTTTTGTTATTTTTGCGAATTCCTATTTTAAAAAAAATAGTTTGAAGGACAACCAAAAATTCTAAGAAAACAAGAAAAAAATTGATTGTGTTTTTGACATTATTCCAATAATAATAATAAAAATGTAACTTCCAGATCCTAAATTAAGGCCTTTTGTCTAAACACCACACAACCAAAAAACCTTGAAATAGCCAACTCCCCCCTCTCCTTAACCTTTAAAACATAACAAAAACTTTTCTCCCCTTTCACACACCACCCCTTGGGTAAATTTGAATTTCCATAAGAAAACTAACCACACACACAAAGACGGAGCGACACAAAGAAGAAAGAGACGACGACGACGACAAACGATCATGATCAATTTAGGTAAAATGTCAAGAACATCTAGAATGGTCACGATCGTTCCCATCACGACGATGATTGTTGCTACTCTTAGCATTGTCATTGTCTCACTTCCGATGGGGGCGGACGCTATCCCGCTCGTCGGTCCGATTGCTCAATGCATCCAAGGGTGCACAAAATCATTGTCAACTTTAACTCCTGGTTATTGCATGAATCTTTGTGGAGCTGAGTATAGCCCTCTAGCAAACACGGTAAAAAATACTGCTCTAGCAAACACTGTACAGAATTCTCATCATGAGCATCATGTTCAAGTCGAACATCATCATGAGCATCATGTTCAAGTCGAACATCATCATGGTCAACACCATATTCATGGTGTTAATTAATATACCAATTTAGCGTGTGTGTGGTTTGTCTTTTTTTTTTTTTCTTCTTTCTTATTTCTCATCATTATTCCTTTTACGATAATTGCGGGGAGGTGGATTGAACTCTTCAACCTCTAGAGAGGAAGTCTAGAGAAGGTTGTGCCAATTATTCATCTATGTTCACATGATTATTTTCATTATTATTATATTATTATCATTAATAATAATGGAATGGTTGCAACTATTTTATTTGCCTCTTTTTCTTTTCTTGTAATGTGTTCATCTCAAATTTTACCTATTATTATTATTATACAGTATCTCAAAGTTTTTACTTTTATTTACCATCGCCAAATGTGGGGTGAAAATTTGAACTTCTAGGATATCGGGAGCAAATTTGAAAATGTATTTTGAACATCAAAGTTAAACGATGTTTTTTCCAGATGATATCAAATGTAAATAATATATTAATTTGGAGCTAGGATCAAACGTAAATAATATATTTTTAAATGAAAATTATTTGTTTACAAGTTGTATTACTCAAAAGCTTTTAAATTAATAATTACATAAACCTATGGGTAAAATTTCATGACTGAGATTCAATTTATCAGATCATTTATATAGTAATTTATGATTATTATTTTTAACTCGGTCTTATTTTAAATAAACTTAAAATTACACAAATAAGATTATTCTTTAGCCCAAAGTTATATTGAGTAACAAGAAAAAAAAATCATTATGTATTTCTTCTTTAATAATTGATAAAATAAAGGAAAATCTGATTTAAGGTTTACCATGAATGTCTGTTAATAAATAATTATTTTGGAAATAATCATAGAATAATGGAATGAAATATAACTTAATTATTAATTAGTTGTATGCATATGAGAACGTTATAAGAAAGAGTTAATATTAGGTTTAATTTGTATTTATTTTATGAAATTAATCATTATTAACTTCATATGATTTAATTTTATAGATGAGTTAATAGAACAATTGATTAAGTTAAAGCATAAATAGAATTATTTATTAGGAGCTTTTTAAAAATAATTAAAAAAATAAACTATTTAAAGACAAAAATTAATTACTCACTTAATTTTGCTATAAAGTATTGATATTTTTACTACTTCGTACATTTTTTACAATTTCTTTAATTTACTTTCTCACCTCTGTATTCTCAAATTTTAGTTGATTTATTTTCTTATAAAATTATTTTCTTAAAAGGTTTTATTATAAGATTAGAAAATAATTAGTTGCAATTAAATCATATAAGATTTTCAAAGAATTTAATTTAAACAATATTAATTAGTTGATCAAATTATATAATTCTTTAAATAGTTGTTGTAATAAAGTATAAATAATAAATCAATATAAAAATAATTAAAACCAATAAAGGTAATTATAAAATAGTAAAATTCGCAAAATATTTAAAAAATATACTTAAAGAAAAGGTTAAATAAAAAAGGTTGTGTGCTAATAACTTTGGTACATGAGAACAAATTAATTTAAAAATAATATTAGATAGATTAAAAAATAATATGTTTTACCAAACAATCTAAGATATGCTCAAGATGTTCTCGTAAAGATTGGGTTTTACATTTGCAAAAAACAATCCTAAACGGGACCTTAAGGAGTAAATAGTGATCATTATGAAACCTTGAAAGCAAAATAGCAATTCTTAACAACTTGATCTTAATTAAAAGCTTTTTTTATCTTAATTTTCCTTTTTTCGAATTAGAAGGTGAGGTTATGAACTTACGAGAAATTTGATTTTATATCTAAAGAAAATTATTACATTTCAATTACTATTTTGGTATACTTACTTCAACATTATTTAGTTTATGTAATTGCTCAAAATCTTATAGGTTCACTATACGAATATTTTGTTTTCTAATTTAGTGTCACAGTCAAGTCAAATAAATGTGAGAGGACAGAAAAAAAAATCACATACTATCAATTAAGATCAAATATATATTATTAGCGTCAATGTTAGAGACTCAATTTTCACCGCAAAAAAATAACAATTACATAGACGGTAGGAAAAGACGTCCTACAATGCGGGTAGGGACATTTTGACTCAAGAATTATTTTGTTACAACGCTTTAGTTTAATTTTATGCCAAAATTTTATTTTAGTTCCAACTACTACCCTTTTTTTTCTTTTAAAAACTTATGGCATGTTACCATTGTTATTACTATTTTTTTAAAAAAAGAAACACATATATTCATATATATTATAAATATTAGAATAAAATATAGATGTCCGTTTCATTATCTATTAGTGTACTTAGTGGCCATACCCACATGTCAATCAAACATAGTTTTATAGTGTTCATCATGTGTCAAGCAAACCTAGTCTCTTAGTGGCCATGTAAACTCACATCATGTTTGTCAAATTACCTATAAATAGTGGGATTATAAATAGTGGGATTTGGTGGAATTGCACATTGGAAGGAATTCCATAAAAAATTTGAGAAAGTGGAAATTTATGAGATTTCTTAATTTTTGTTATTTCTTTAATTATTTTATTTATTTATATTATATAAATTATATTTTATTCTTATATTTTCATAATGAGATCTCGATAAACTATGTCATGACAGGAAAAAGATAGAACCGAACTAATATAGTTGTTGACAATATTTTTGCATATAATGTTGCTCTTGATATTACATCCGAAAACAAGGATTATGAACCAAAATCTGTTCAAGAATGGCAACAAATAAAAGATTGGTTATTGTGGAAAGAAGCAATTGTGGTAGGATTAAATTTACTTTGCAAACGTCAAGTTTTTGGATCAGTAGTTAAAACACTAGAAGGTGTCAAACCTGTGAGATATAAATGAGTATTTGTGAGAAAAAGAAATAAAAATAATGAGATCACAAGATATAAAACAAGATTAGTTGCACAAGGTTTTTCACAAAGACCTAGTATTTATTATGAGGAGACATGTTTTCCAATGGTAGATGCAATCACATTAAGATTTTTAATCGGCATGTGTATGAAAATCTGGACATGCATCTTATGAATGTAATTACAACATATTTATATGGATCTCTTGATAATGATATTTATATAAAAGTCCCAGAAATATTTACGATATCTGAAACATATAAAATCAAGTTCCCGAAACTATGTTCAATAAAGTTACAGAGATCATTATATAGATTGAAACAATCAGGACACGAATGTTGTATAATTTCCTAAGTGAATATTTGTTAAAAGAAGGATATCAAAATAATTCAATATATCCATGCGCTTTTATAAAGAAATCACAGTCAGAATTTGCTATTATAATTGTATATGTTGATGATTTAAATATAATTGGAACTCCTGGAGAACTTTCAAAGGCAATAGAATATCTTAATTAAGAAAGAATTTGAGATGAAAGATCTCGGAAAAATAAAGTTTTGCCTTGGTTTACAAATTGAACATCTGGCATATGGAATATTTATTCATCAATAAACTTATACATAAAAAGTTTTAAAAAGATTTTATATGAATAAAGCACATTCATTGAACATTCCAATGCAAGTTCGTTCACTAGATGTGAAGAAAGATATGTTTCGACCTCGAGATGATAATGAAGAACTCCTTGGTCTAAAAGTACCATATCTTAGTGCAATTGGTGCACTTATTTATCTTGCTAATAATACAAGACCAGATATTGCATTTTCAGTAAATTTATTAGCTAGATACAGTTCATCTCCAACAAAAAGGAATTGGAATGGAATTAAACATATACTTCGTTATCTCAGAGAAACAATTAATATGAGATTATTTTATTCAAATAAATCAAATTTTAACCTAGTTGTTTTGCAAATTTTGGATATTTATATGATCCACACAAAGCTAGATCTAAGACAGGTTATCTATTCATATGTGGAGAAATTGCTATATCTTGACAATCGGTAAAGCAGATCATAATAGCCACCTCCTCAAATCATGCCGAAATTCTTGCAATTCATGAGTCTAGCCGAGAATGTATATATGGTTAAGATCATCAATGACTCAACATATTCAGGAAACGTGTGGTTTGTCTTCTAGTAAACTCTCTCCAACAACATTATACGAAGACAACATGACATGTATAGCACAAATAAAATGAGGTTATATTAAAGGTGATAGAACAAAGCACATCTCACCAAAGCTTTTCTATACTCATGATCTTGAAGAAAATGACAACATCACAGTACAACAAATTTGTTCAAAGGATAATTTGGTAGACTTATTTACAAAATCACTACCTACCACAACCTTTGAAAAATTGGTGCACAACATTGACATGCGGCGACTTAGAGATTTCAAGTGATGTTACCATGAGGGGGAGTAAATTTTATTTTTATAAGTATATATGTTTAGAAAATGCAATTAGTAGAGTTCTCGATCCAGATTAAGGTTATGTAAGAGGATTAGGATTTGGTGTGACTCGATCGAAGGTGGCTACATCCATTCTAAAAGATAAAACCATTGAATCTCTTGAAAGAAAATGTAACAACGTAACGTCAGATGTAGATGAGCTGAAAGGTGTGGTAGCTTCCTTACTAAAGGACAATGTAAATTTGTCATAACACTCTTAAAGGTTCTTAAACTATGTTTTATAGCACATTTAGACATTGTTGTTTATATAGGAAAAAACAACTGAACAACATTTGAATGATCCTGTTAGAGTACCATCATCGAGGGATATTCCTACTCCTACTCCTACTCCTACTCCAATCATAAATTCCCCACCGGTAAATTCATTTGTAACTTTTTTGTTCCTTTATTATTTAAATTATTACTGTTTGAGATTTTTCTAACCATATTATTGTTGAAAAGGAGTGTTATTACCAACATTCCGCACAAGTGTTTGCTACTAGATTGGATTGGTTCAGGAGAAGTCATTGCTGAAGGTAGATGGTCCTCCAATGATCCATCAGTTCTTGTCCACCAAGTACCTCTTGGCCCCAATGCAGTTCATGTGTGGGTTGATACAGTGAAAATACCAAATTCCTTCTTATGGAGGCCTACTTTTGACATTATTGTTATTGACGATGTTATGGACACTATTGTAGCATGGCCAATGGATAAAGTCAAACTATGTAAGAAATTTTATTTACTTTGTGAATTAGGTATTTATTTAGTGCTTTAACTAATTTATTGTTAGAGTTAGATACTGATATTACTTTTTATTTTTTGTTAGGTGATAGATGTGTGGAGAAAACATTAGAACAACTTGAACATCTTGGTATTGCCACAATTTGAGAACATCTTTTTTTTTAATTATCATATAGAAATTTGAACATCTTGGTTATTTTATTTGAATTAAGAATTTATTTGTTCTAATAGTTAAGAACTTTGGTTGGAGCTTATAATGACTATTTTTCCAACCTTGAATTTATATAATGCTTTTTTTTGTATGTTATAAATTTGAATATTTTGGTTATAATTATGAATGCAGATTTTGATGAAGGTGAATTATACCTTTCTAGTATGACAAATTACAAATTATACCTTTACAAATTACAAATTACAAATTACACATTTCTATATGATTATAATTTGATTTTACAATAATAATATTGGATAGTTGCTATTAGATCAAATATAGTTATACATTGTATTATTACTAAAAAAAAATGCTATAAAAACTATAAGTTCTTCTCTCATTTAAGCTTTAGTGTATATTTATTAATCATATGTTTATTTTTCATCCATCAAGAGCAATTTTGAACCTCAGTTTTTTATAAGTTCTTCTCTCATTTAAGCTTTAGTGTATTTTTTTAATATCATTATTTTTAAAATTTACCATTACATACTATTTATTATTTTGGTTCAACACACATTTTTTAATTATGTAGTATTTACTGAATTTGAAAATTTTCTATATTTCTAAATATTTTCAATAATTTCACTACTTACAATTATTTTTTGAGAAAATCCATATTTAAAATATTTTTTTGAAAAAAATGAAATTATCCATTCTATGGGTGTTCAAATAACCCGAACAATTCAGACTACCCATGTAATGGTTTGGTTAGTTTTTATTCTGAGTTGGATTAGGTTGAGTATTTTATGTTTTTTCCGGTTGGATTAGGTTCGGGTTACATTTTTAAAAATCCGAGTTGACTCAACCTAACTCAAATTTTTAATATTATTAAAATATATAATACAACTTATAAATATTATAATTCATATATATTATTATGAATTTTTTTTTTAAGTTTGTAATAGATATGTTGAATTTTGATATTTAACATTTGAGTTTCGTTTGAGTTAAAATTTTAGATATTAAAATATGTCGTGGATAAATTTAAGTATTTGAAGTTAATAAATAATATATATAAAAAAAAAAGAAAATAAATAAATAACCCTAAATCCAATCCACTCCGTCGTGAATTTTGGATTTTTTGAGTTGTCAATTTGGCTAAACCAAAAATTCAGGTTGGTCCAAAAAATCTTTCCAATCCAATCCAACTCATTTATGTCCGGCTCTGATCTATTCCATCTTCTTCTAAAACAAAGTTTTAGTAATTAATCACGCACATATTTAAAAGCCTTTCTTTTCTTAACTATTTTTTTTCTTTAGCAAATTTACAAACGCAACAATTCATATAAATAATTTAAAAAGAGGGAGAAAAAAAAAAAAAACTTTGTAAGTCAATTGTAATTACTTAAATTTTATAAGCTAAGTTACATCTGACTTTCTCATATTTCTCCAAATGAAAAGAAACAATAAATGATGAAAAACTACAACACTATTATATCATATAACCACTTTGATCAAAATAATTACGAAAGATAAAATGGACGTTTATTAACATTATGCTTACGGGGATCAATTGTAATTTAAAGTTTTTATCCTATAGAAAGTATAGATTATACTTTTAATTTAACCATTTGAATATTTAATCATTTGATGGTGGATATATGTCATAGATAGAATATGAATAATGGTACAAGTTGGATTAAAGAATTTTTGTTAATACCACTAAAGAAATATTTAAAAATATATAGAAATCATGATAAATATTTGTAATTAGATTGTTATGTTTGGGTACTTGATGAGTATACATAATTTTGTCTCTAAGATATAAATGAAGGTATGTTCTAAAAAAGATCACATAATTAAGAAAAATGGTGACAAGAGAAGTGTATCTATGAAGAGCTAATAAATAAAAAAAGTATAATAATGATTAAAAACAAGAAAAATGTAAATGGGAAAAGTAAGTAATATATATAATATATATTTGAAAATTACACAATTTTATTCTTTTAAACTTGGTTAGCTCTAGATATACAATTAAATTAAAGAAGACAAAAATTTAGATAGTTATAAGTAATAAAATTCAAACTAGCAAGTAATACTATTATTGTTATTCAATCATTTGAAAATGCTCATTTCCAATAATTGCTATGTGAAAGAAATAGAAAGTGAGAAGCAAAGTTCAAGAGAAACAAAACTATGTTTTAACCAATAATAATATTTGGCATTAAATACTTTGACTATAATTAAAGTGAACATCATGAATTATGATGTGGTTTTTTTCCTTTAATCACAACCAACTATGTCTTAATAATACAATTAGGTTATATTTTAAGTTTGGCAACATTCAATTTATTACAACTATTGTTGATTGAACCTCTTGATAATGAGTGGTAATATGTTAACGAGCTAAGTTCACTTTTGATGAAAAAATTAATACTTAAAAGAAGGAGAAATGAATTTTGAAATTTTCATATTAACTCGTCCACATCGTTGATTTATAAATGATTAGGCTTATAACATTTGTTTCTTGGTTTGAAAATTAGACTTATAAACCATTACAAAATTTATCTTTTGTTATTTATGACTTATGAATATTTATAAAAATTGAGTTTAAATTGTGAAAGCCAAGGACCCGCTTGATAATATTTCTATTTCCTGTTTTTTATTCTCTGTTTTTTCGTTTCTCGTTTCTCGTTTCTTCTTTTTTTAGAATAGAAAATAAGACTATGTTTGATAGCTATTTTCATTTCTTGTTTCTTGAAAAAAAAAACAGAAATTTGTTTAATAATCATTTATTTTTGTTTCTCGTTGGTTGTATTATTTTTTCTGACATTTTCGCTTAGTTTTTAAACTTAAATATAATAATATAAAAATATAATTATAACACAAGAAACAAGTTCAAAATAATATATAAATATGACCTAAATAATTATTTTAGTAAAAAAATTATATAATCCAAAATTCTAACTACTTTTGATGATACTAAAAATATTGAATTTAAATTTAAAAGAACATATAAACATGTATACTGCAAAATTTGAAATTTAGAATTAAAAAATATTTAAATAAATATATTCACAATCTATAGATATAGTATATCTATAGTATATATAAAGGTATTGATGAAGAGAAACTTTTTGTTTTCAATTTTGTCCTTCTTCTCTATAGATTTGTTGATTTTTTACTTGAGTTTTATTGTAATTTGTTTTTTATTTATTTTTAATTTAAAATTAATTATTGATAAATGCTGTGATATAAATAATTTTAACTTTTTCTTTTCAATTAATTATATCATTAAAATTTCTCTAAAACCATTCACATTCCCTTAACTTCCACCTTTTCACATTTCACTTTCTTGCATATTAACTATTTTGTAATTATTTTAACCTTTCAAATTCTTTTCCCTTTTCAAATATTTGGGTATAAATATCTCATTCTTTTTTTTTTCTATGCATGTTCACAATAAAAAGTTAAGGGTGTGAAGAAATTAGTCTTCCAACAAGTTAGAATGAATTTGTGAGCCAAGGTTGCTACAAAAGCGCCCTCGAACCCTTCATCATATTTTTGCGATGCTTAGGACCAACCAATCAACCCAATAAAAAAGATGATGAGAATTCAAAGATGAAGAATGTAAAAGTGGGAGACTAAAGAAAGAACTGTAAGAAACGTCATTTTCAAAAAATAACAAAGTGACACTCGCATGCCAAAGAACTATTTTCCAGTTTTTAATCATTGCTTTGTAATTAAGTTAAACGTAAAAGAACACATTCTTTGTTCATGTTATTTTTTTTTCATTTAGTTAATTTTGTTTTTATTAGTTTTTTTATTACTAATATGGTGATGTGTGGTTAATACACTTTTATTGTGTTTGAATTATGTAACTTGTGTTGGAATCTAATTATTAGTTATAGTTAAAGGTAATAGAGTGTGTAACAGAAGAAATTCATTAAAAATAATAAAAATTTTAAATTTAATTTATTTTAGAAATTTAAAAGTTTTAGAAGTTGAATAGTTTGATCAAGTAATTATTAAAAAGTCATAACAAATTTATGATTTGACAATAAATTATAATAAATTTAAGAATTGGAAAAGTTTAAAATTTTCAATAATTTAAGTTATTTAACAATGTTACTCGAACTCTTGAAATTAAATAGACACCATCTACGTACATGTTTCTATAAAAATCTTGTATGTGTTTATTTTTTTCCAAACTTAACATTTTTTTCCAAAATTAGTTGTTTGATGTATAATGTGCTATAGCATGATGATAATCACACTTTTCTATGAAAAGTTATGTAAGTTTAATTTTTTATTCTTGAAGAGAATTTATTTATTTGGTATGATATGAGATATTAGATTAGTGCAATAAGTTTTTTTTCTTTCTGGAATAAATTATAAAGTAAGTGCTTTAATAAATAATATATGGTTAAATTTGAAAAAATAATTTTTAATTTGATTTTAAACATCAACAAGTAGATTAAAAAAATTATCTCAAGTGCATATATTAATCTCTTCCCTCCAATATATGTTTTCACGTTTTCTTTACCGAATACAATCTTCTTCATAATAAGAAATGATATAAATTTTGAAAAAAAATATATTTTAAAAATGAAAATAGCATGTTTTTGCTAAAAACAAAGTTTTATTATAATTCAAGAATTTAACATTGATTGTAAGTTTATTTTTTAATGCATTATATCTTATAGAATACATTAAATATAAAACATCAGCATAAAATTACTTTTAATCTTCTCCATTTTCCACTTTCATTTTGAAATACCATTTTATGCCAACATTTTTTTCCAATAAACTCATTATTCAATAATTTTAATAATAACAATAGTAATGTATTTTTGAAAATTAAATTTGTTGAATTTTGTTATGTGTGATTTTTTTATTTTCATATCTTTTACATTCATTTAACAAGTTAAAAAAGTCACGTGCATGTTGAATGACTAGTATATATAAAAACTTGGATGAGGAGAATTTTTTTTTCCAATTTTAACCTTCCTCTATATAGCTTATGTAATATAATTAATTACATTAAAAACTTGGTAGATGACAATGTTGTCATTTTCCTCTCTTATTTTAATTATGCTAATTGAAGATGATTTTATGAATTAATTAGACTAATTGTAATTTATGAATAACTAATAGCTTAAGAAAATCGAGAGTCTTTCCAACTTCTAATAGCTCAAGAAAAATTGAAAGTCTTTTCAACTTCTAAAATGGAAATAATGAATAATTTATTTACCTTATCAACTAATTATGCTAATTGTAACTTATGAACAATTTTATAGCTAAGGAAATCAAAAAGTCCATTTTCTACATGAGAAGAATTAATAATACATTTAATTATAAATTCATATACAAAATACAATGAATGAACATTTAGGAATTTTTAAATATGAATGGCTATAAAACCCCCTCTTCAACATCCAATTTGCACACAATTTGGATAGCCTTTCAAATAAGAAGGATTTCTTGTGTTAAAAAAACGGTAACCAGACCAATTCGGTTTATCCAACCCACTGAAGAAATATCTCAATTTCATTGCATGTTTGATTATTTATTTCCTTTCTATTTTTTTTTTATATTTTTGTTTTTGTTTTTTATGGTTTTCTAGATGAATTATCTCATCAATTGACATATTTACGAATATCTGTATGTATGTATATAAGAAGAAAACTTTGGATTTGCCACATTCTCTTAATTTATGTTTTTTTTTTATTGAATCATCAACTCTCTTCTCCAAAAGTTTATAAAATTTAGTATTGTAAATCAATATAGTATAGTTAATTTCTTTTTCAAACGGTTGCAAAGTAGAATTGTCTAGCAATCATTTATAGCATTACATTTTAAGAACTATTATAAGTTTAATTTTAAACAACAATCTAGAGGAAAATTAAACAATTGAAAATGAAAAAAGAAAGTTGTTATGTGGAAAAAATCAAGCAGAAAATAAAATAAAAATGAAACACAAATTTCTCATGCTTGGCACGTGTTAAGAACTAGTTCAAATTTAAAAGATCAAAATAATATATAAATTTAAATATTCAACCGTTAAAAATTCACAATTAAATTTAAACATATAAATATAAATATAATAATAAATATAGCTTAATAGAAAATAAATTTTAAAATTAGATCTAAATTTTGAAAAAGGGTATTTTTAAAAATAGCAAAATAAATTAAAATATTTACAAGCTATAGTAAAAGTTTGGATTCTATCAATAATAGTCTTCTACCACTATACATATCAATGATTATCAGTGATAGAATTTGTTATAGGTTATAAATATTTGGTAAAATTTGCTATTTTTGAAAATTCTCAATTTGAAAATCAAATAATGTGTAAATCTAACTATTGAAAATTTAAAATTAAAAAATAAATCAACTTATAATTATAAAAAAATGAAGAGAAGAAACAATAAAAACAAATTTAAAATATTAAACATATACATAAATGTTAAAAACGAAAGAAAAAAAGAAATATTAAACACATAAATATGAAAATTTAATAAAGAAAGAAAAAAAATAAAACAAGTTAAAAAATATATATATATATAAAAATAAAATAAATCATCAAAGTTGGAAATTGAATCCAAGACATTGACGTAGAAAATGAATATAGGCCAATTTGAGATTTTTAATGATAAGAAAAATAGACTGAAATAAAATGGGAACAAAATTTGGAGAAATTGTTTTCAACCGTTTCTCTATTTTTGTCCAATTTTTACAAACGATTCTTTAAATTTTGAAAACGAGAAACATGAATAGTTATCAAACACATTCGTTTTTTAAAAAATGTAAGAAAAAAAAACGAAAAACATGAATGTCATCAAACGTCCTTAAGGTTTCGTTTGATAACTATTTTATTTTTAAAATTAAGTTCATACATACTACTTGATTTTTATTTCTAAAATTAATCAGCGTTATAATTACACTATACTCTAACATAATATAATACTGTTATTATTATTTAGAACGCTCTCAATAAATTATGAGAATTTTTAGTTATTTACTAGATAGGTTTTTAAAATAATAATAAACAAAATATTTACCCTTCGTTATAAAAATTATTAAAAAAACAAAAATTTATTACCGTTAGGTTTTTTTTTACAAAGCATAGATTTTTTTTTTTTTTTTTTTGTTCATTTTACTATTTTTACGATTTTCACATATACATACATACATATATATATATTATCTCTCACGTATTACATTATTTTTAATGACATTCCTTTTCTAATACTTTTACAAGTCTATAGATAGTAAATCAATGTTTCGTCTCTATATTATCGAAAAATAATGATAAAATATAAAGTTAATGATGAATGGAAATTTTCTATCAATTATTTAGAAAAATAATATCTTTATCCTCCTCACTTCTCACCCTTTTTTCCCCCATAATTCCAAACCCCAACTCTCAACAACATTATTGATTCTCATTTTGATATCTAAAAATTGGTTCCAATTATTCAAATCATATATGGAACCATATGAACAAATCACACAACATTAACTTAAAATTAACATGAATATACTAGAATTAATTAAACTGTATATAGTTTGACACATTGCGTAATTTAAGCGTATGTTAATTATCTTTATATGTAAAAGTTGAATAGACCTCTTAGATTTTTATCTAATTTATGTATTTTACGTTCTTTTAACCTTTGTTGTATGGTGAGAAACTCTAAATAAAATTAATAATTTTGAAGCTAAGGTATTAAGTTTAGAATTTAACTGAAAATAATTAAAAGTTAAGTTCTGATCTGTGAGAAGGAAGCAATTTGACGCTCTCTCACCATATATGAGTTTATGTGTTTGGATTTAATTAGTTATTAAGTTATGATAAAGATATTGGACCATATTTGTCTTATATACATTACTTTTCAAGTCTAAAGCTTGTAAACAAATTATAAAAAAACTCAATTTCCCTTTTTCTTTTTCTTTTTAAGCACACAGATATTTGAATTATCTGAAACTTATGTGTTTAGGTACATACAGATGTCCGTTGAGCTAAACTTTTGTTGGCAAACTCAATTTTTTTTTTGATACCTCAAACCGTATTTCCTCTAAATATATTATAATGTTGATAGTATTTATATTTGTTGTTTAAGTTCGAGTTATAATTTATCTAAACTCACATCTCAAACATGTGAGAACCCAATATTTTAAATTCGTATCTAGATAGAAATGTTGATAAATATCGATAAAATATACCAAATTACTAAAGCCTAATAGGACTTTTGCATATGAAATAACCTAAAACTAACTAACATAGATTGAGGTATTATCCTATTGATCTTAAATACTCTTACAAGTTAAACTTTTATAATCTCTTATATATTAAAAGAAAATATTTACGTGTCTCTCTTGCTCTTACATTATTCGTAATTTATCGTATTTTATCTTTGTCGATGTGGTTGTTACTTTTCAAATGTAGGTGTTTGTGTGAAAGACAATATATGAAGATGACTTTCCAAATTTTAGTTGCAAAATAAAAATCATGTATATTTTAAAAAATAAAGATTTAGGTCAAATAATTAAGTGCAATGAATATTAACGAAACCTTACTCACTCTTCAAGACAGAATATATGCAATACAATAGATGTTAATTGGATGCATATATTTGTGTGAAAGTGATTACGACACATATTGAATTGGTGCATTGACTCTTTTGTGTTTATTATTATTTTTGGAAACAAATTATTTGACCTTTAAAAATTAATAAAAAATCAATAATTTTATCACAACAAGGATAGATACAAATTGTAGTTTATCGCCTTCTATCGTAGATAAATTACAATATTTTGATTATATATATTTATAATTATACTTTCAGTCGTGTGTCATTTAAAATAACTTTCATCTATGGTATATATAAAAGTTTGGATGATGAGAAATTTTTTTCTTCCAGTTTTTACCTTTCTTTAGATGTAGCTTCTATAATTAGATAGATGGCAATGTTGTCCTTTCCTATTTTATGCTAATTGAAAAAAAAAATGAGATATTTTATGAATTGATTAGGTTAATTGTAACTTATGAATAACTAATAGCTTAATAAAATCAAAAGTCTTTCCAACTTCTAATAGCTCAAGAAAATTAAAAGTTGTAACTAATGAACACTTTCATAGTTAAGGAAGTCAAAAAGTTTCTCTTATGAATGGAAATAATTAACAATCCATTTAATTATTAATTCTTACACAAAATACAATGAATAAGGCTTTAGAAATTCTCAAAAGTTGTAACTAATGAACACTTCATAGTTAAGGAAGTCAAAAAGTTCATCTTCTAAATGGGAATAATTAATAATTTATTTAGTTATTAATTCTTACACAAAATACAATGAATGAGTCTTTAGAAATTCTTAAATATGGATGCTTATAAAAGCTCATTTTCTACGTCAAATTGCACACAATTTTGATAGTAGCCTTCCAAATAAGAAGGAATATCTTAATTTCATAGCATGTTTCCGTGGATTGTTCATTTTCTTTCTATTCTTTTTTCGTTTTTGGTCTTTTATGTTTTTCTGGATGTGTTTATTTTAAAAATATATCTTTTGAAATTTTTTTACATTTCATCGATATTTCAATTTATATACAAAATATGCACTTTAGAACATCTCCATTAGTCTGACTGTTCAATTGATCTACCACCTAGGGGCTAGGATGATCAAATCGAGAAGTTGTTGGCTTTGATCCAAGAAATCCATAAAGATCGATAAAAATGAAAACATATCCGAATACCAATACAAACAACAATAGAAATTAGAAAAATATACCCTTAATTGACAGTATGTGATTTAAGAAGTTAATGTTTTTTTATAAAATAATAACTCATCAATTAACATCTTTAAAAATATCTAAATATGTATGTATATAAGAAGAAGAAAAAAACTGAGTTAGTTTGTCATTTCTTTTAATTTGTACCTTTTATTCATTCATCAACTCTTTTCTTTAAAAGTTTATGTAATTTAGTATGGTAAACTAATGTAGTATAGTTCATTTATTTTTTTAGCAGTTGTAAAGTAGAATTGTTTTGCAATCATATAGCATTTTAAGAACTATTTATGAGTTTAGTTTTAAACAACAATTAGAAGAAAAATTAATCAATTGAAAATGAAGACATTTAACAACAAAAAAAACTTATTGAGAAGAAAAAATCAAGCTACATAATAAAATAAAAATGAAACACAAATATCACGTGCATCGCACGTGTTAAAAACTAATATAAAATAAATACTTGAGAAAATAGCAATTCATACTCATATAAATTGAGAGTTGTATCAATTAAAATTTTGAACTAAAATAAACGTATCAATTCAAATCTTAAACGTTGGTAAATGAAACCCAAAATATCGATGGTAGCATCTATTTCTATTTGTAAGTTATTCAATTTAGTTATCAATTATCATTACTTTTGTTAGTGAACATTGATGCACCCATGAATTTCAAAGCCAATCTTATAAATAAATTGTCTAGATTTTTTTTCCTTAAAAATGTTAGAAATTTAATTGATATAAATTAGATTATTTTATATTTCAAAAAATGACAATATTTACAAAATATTACTTGTTGATCACAATAAACTAAGATAAATTATAATGTGTCTATTTGTATTATATCTACGATTGTTATATTTGTAAGTATTTTCAGAAGTTGTCATTATTTAAGATAATTTTTCTACAAATTAAAAGTTATTTCTCATCGATTTATTGAATAGAATATGGATAAAAGTACAAGTTTTTTTTCTGAGTATAATCAAAATATTAAAATATGTTGATATTTATCAAGATTTCAATATTATGAATTATCAATGTATATCAATAAGATATCAATATCAACAAAAATTTATGAAGGTCACAAAGTTTATAGAAAAAAAATTAAATTAATGATTAAGTTGTTTTTAATCTGAACTAAATTTTTGTTCGTAAGACATTTTGTCTGCATTTTATGATTGGAATTTGATGAATGAAAATGAAAGTTTTTAATTCAAAATTCATATTAAAACTATTTTACCAGTTATAGATTTGTTGATATTTATGAACATTTGATATCAATTTTCAACATCACCATTTTCAGTTACAAGGATTCTCCACACTCCAACGGTCACCATTTTCCCTCTTCTATTTATTTCATTTCTCATGCCACCATTTCTCTACCATCAACCTTCTCCATATCTCTCTCTAAATCCATTTCTCTCTTCAATGGCCTTCTCTAAAACTCTCTCACTTTTTCTCTCCATTTTCTTCCCATGTTTTCTCTCCCTCTCTCAAGCTTATACTTTCTACGTCGGTGGAAAAGACGGTTGGGTTCTCAATCCCTCTGAGAGCTACGACAATTGGGCGAATCGAAACAGCTTTAGAGTCAATGACATTCTGGGTGAGTTCTATTTCTTCTCATCAATCGAATCGAAACATATTTTTTGCTTTGTTTTTTGGCTGAGTTTAGTGGTGATTTCTATACTTCTTCTCATCAATGGAGTTTTGTTCTTTTCTTTTCGTCTCTTTTTTTTTAGTGTTCAAGTATGCAAGAGGGTCGAATTCTGTGGCAGTGGTTGGTAAAGAGGATTATGATAAATGTGATTTGAATAATCCGATTGTGAAAATGGAAGATGGGAATTCGGAGTTCAAATTTGATCGTTCTGGAGTTTTTTATTTTGCTAGCGGGAAACAAGGGATGTGTGAAAATGGCCAGAAATTGGTAGTGGTTGTTATGTCTCAGCGCTCTTTTTCTCTGTCCTCCAAACTGGCCTCCTCGTCGCCAGAGATTTCACCTACTTCGATGCTGTCGTCGTCTGAGACACTCGGTTCGCCACTGCCCTTGTCCGAGACACTCGATTCGCCTATGCCCTCGTCAGAGACGCTCGGCTCGCCACTACCCTCGTCAGAGACACTTGGCTCACCTATGCCCTCGTCAGAGACACTCGGTTCGCCTATGCCCTTGTCAGATACCCTCGGTTCGCCAATGCCGTTGTCAGAGACACTTGGTTCGCCATTGCCATCGTCAGGGATGCTTGATCAGGAGGAGCCGCGTGCATCTGAGGTGACGATCGATCACGAAGATGAGCCGTCGACAGATGAGCCGTCTACAGATGAGCCATCGGCAGATGAGCCTTCTACAGATGAGCCGCCCTCAGATGAGCCGACGCCGGAAGAAGGTGAGCCGCCGGCGGAAGAAGGTGAGGAGCCGCCTTCAGAAGGAGGTGAGGAGCCGCCATCATCTGAAGAGCCACCCAGTTCGGGTACACCGTCGTCCGAGGCATCCAGTTCAGAGACACCCGGTTCGGAGGCGCAGTCGTCAGAGACACCTGGTTCTTATTATGGAGCAAGCTCTTCGTCAGGCTCATATACTTCGTCCTCTCCTACTGATTTGGGAAGGACAACGAATCCCTCAACCAGTTCTTTGACACCAATCTCTCCATCGGTATCACCCTCTTCACCAGCCCACGACGCCGCCACCACTCCTGAAACATCCCCTAAGAGTTCACCATCTTCAAAATCACCGGATTCATCCTCTTCGGCGCCGAAGTCTAGTGCTTCTCCAGAAAGTTCCCCGCCATCTTCGTCTTCTTCCTTGGAACCAACAACGACCTCACCGACAGAAAACTCGTTCGCCATAACTTTATCTCCGTCAATGAATTTGTTGGGTTCCATTACACTTGTGTTAAGCATGGTCATCAATAGTGAAATGATTATGAACTTTACTTAAACCAGTACAACAAGAAGAAGGAAGAAGATAAGTCCCATTGTTATTGTTGTTATCGTGGTCGCTGTCGTTATCATCTTTGTTGTTATTCAGGGTTTGTGAATACATTTTAAACATTTCTCCAATAATATGGCTTTTTTTAAATTTGTATTTTTATATTTCATCTCGGTTCATAATATATAATTTAAGCTTGCTTAAATTATATATCATGAACCGCGATGAAATATACAAATACAAATTTAAAAAAATAAAGCAGTAATGTTTGTAATATAAATGTTAAGTAGATGAATATATATATTATTAAATAGTTTTTCAAGATCTTCAAAAATAAATTAGGAATTTGTTAGATAATTGATACATTTATTGTTAATTTTTAGGGAATGCTAATTTAATGCTTTATTTGTTTATAAATTGCAAATAGTTTTATTTGTTTAAATTAGGAATAAAGAATGTGCTACTTACTTTACGTACTAATTTTATTTTTCATATAATACGAAATAAGAGGCAATTTATAATGTAAAATTAATATTCTTTTTCTTTTTTTAATTTTAGGAGCATTTTTAATATAAACTAATCAACCAAAATATTTAAAGAAAATATACCAATTTTTTAGTTTTTATAAGGAATAGACACTTATAAACTATGAAACACTTATACTTCAAATGAGGTAAATAGTCTGTATCATATATGTATTAGATATTGATATTTTTTTATACATATTTTGATACACGATTTAACGTATATATTTGTTTTTATACTACCGTATTGTCGACGTATCTGACACATGTTTGATACACAACTTAAATAACACATCTAAAATATTTTTCGACTTAAAACCAAACAATCTATATATTTAAAATGCTCATTTTCTCGTCCAAAACAGAAAGAACAAAAATAAATAAAAGACCAAATTTTATAATCATCTTATCATCGTCTTCAAATTTGATCAGTTTTTATGAAGTCTTATAAAATATAACTCTTTTGGACATCTTCAACAATTTAACGAAGAAGTTATTCGTTTATCATCTTAATTTTCCTCTAATCATTTTCCTCTTCTCTAATCAATTTATGTCTTTTTTTTTCTATTGTATTCTATTGATTATTATACTTCCATTATTTTGATATTGTTTTTTCTATTGTACTTCAATGTTGGTATTGTATTTTTTGTGAATAACATTTAATATCTTTTATGTAAGAGTAACTTATGTCCTAGATTTTTTTAAAGAAAATATCACATTTCATACTGCATCGGTATCTTAGTTTTTTAAAAATTGAAGTATCATCACATTCTATTGTATTCATATCTCATATATGTGTTAGTTGATAAACATTGATAGACTTCTATCCGTTTATTGATATTCTATCAGTATTTATCATTAATAGAATATGAAATTTTGCAACTATATTTTTTTACAATTATTTCTTTAATTCTCCTAGATTATATTTAGCCAAACATTGGTCTAATAGGATACCTAATCTATATTATTAGGCTAATAAAAAGAATATAAACTATAATCCAAATAACTTTAAATTGAGTTTGAAAATTTAACTTACCATTATGACTATGATCAAAGTCATTTGACCTTATGCTAGGCTGTTCCAATTGGATAAATTTGAACAAATTGTTTCTATTAAGTAATTGTTGGGTTGATGAAACCAACATCTTCAATAAAAACCAATAAATAAATATACATATGCATATTAATCCACAATTTTTATTGACAAAAAGAAAAGAAAAAAAAATCAATTTAACATAGTTCAATGGATATATCACACTAATATAATTATACAATATTCACAAATATTATATAGTTTGATTCTTATTCTTGCACTAAAAAAAACAAAGTGTGACACTATGATATTTTAGTGAAAAAAATATGTAACCCACAAATAAATTAGGGTGTGTGGAGACTTAAAATTTAGGATCTAGTATTTAATGGAAGAATAAAGTGTAACATCATATCATTGTTTAATTTTAGATATAATTTTTTATAAAAATCTTAAATTTGGTCTCTATTACCTTCTTATTTTGTTGATTTTATAAAATAATATTTTAGTATTTTTATTAAAATTATAAAAATACATATACATAATATTAATTCTAGTAAAACTTAATTTTAAGGATTAAATTTATGAGTTTTTTTTAGGACTAACAAGGAAGAATAACAAAATAGGGGATTCATTTTGGATAAATGGCAAATTTATTTTTAAATTGATAAAATAGCAAAACAGAAAAATCAATTGTTGGGACAATGTTTTAAATGCCCCTACCTAAGTGAAAATGTTGAACCCTAAATACAATTGTTCAATAGACCAAAATACCCTATAATTAAATAAAACTCCCAACACACAATTAACACCTATCTCCATCAAAGCTCCACGTAATTTTTGCAGTTGTTTCATATCTTCTTCAAATCGTGCGTGTTTAGGCATAAACGATTGGAGCGTCCAGCTTCGTCCCTTCAAACCTTGCAAAGTCTTCATACATTTGGTGCAAATCAAGGGACTTTCTTCTTGTCGGCTCCTCTGTCGAATGATGGGTTTGTTCAATTTACTGCATCGTTCTAGCTAACTTGAAATCGCCTAACTTTGCTACGAATTTTGAACCCAACATTATGTTTGAGGACTTCACATCTCTATGTAGTACTGTTTTTTCACAACCATTGTGTAGGTAGTCTAATGCTTAGCTACTCCACAGATTATGTTTTACCTTGTTTTCCAATTTAGATTGACTTAAATTCCATTGATTTTGTTGAAGAAGATTAGCTTGTCTAAGCTACCATTTGGCATGAACTCATAAACAAGAAGAAGATCTCTTTTTTCATAACTCCATCCTAATAATTTCACAAGGTTTTTGTGATGCAGGCGGCCAATTGTTACTACTTCTGCTATGAATTCTTGTTTCCCTTGACGTGAATCTTTTGAAACTCTCTTCACTGCTACTTCTTTATTCATTAAATTTGTAAACTGTTCCAAATCCGCCTTTCTCAGGGTTGTTCTTTGGGTCAAAATTGTTTGTGGCTTTCTTCCGTTCTTTGAATTCAAAATTTTTAGCTTGTGGAGCTAAAGAGAAATCTTGAAGCTGATGTTCTAGGCCTTCGTATGATTCTTCTGGATGATTCATTCTTTTTCTCCGACGATTGCATTTTTCTCCATCTCTATGTTTCAAATAGGCCTTCATGTTTGTATCTTGCGTCAACTGTCCCTGTAACACCTCAAAATTTTAGATATTTATTCTCAACCAATTGTCGATTTTTATTAAACTTTAAGGATATTGGGTGTTATATTATTATAATTGGTGTGGAAGAGAAATTAAATTGATGAAAAAGAAAATAATTTAAAAAGGAAAAGAAAATGGGAAGGTATTAATAATTATGATATAATAATAATAATAATAATAATAATAATAATAATAATAATAATAATAATAATAATAATAATTAATAATAATTAATAATAATAATAATAATAATTATTATTATTATTATTATTATTATTATTATTATTATTATTATTATTATTATTATTATTATTATTATTATTATATTATTTTTCCCTTTTTACTATTCATCATCTTCTTCTTCTCCTTCTTCTTCTTCTTATTCTTCTCCTTCTCCTTCGTCAACCGCCCCCTCCATATCTTTTTCTTTTCTTTTCTTCCTTCTCCTTTCCTTCTTCGGTCAAACCGTCGGTAGCCCTTACCGTTGATTGCTTTGTTTTTCGTTGAAGTCAAGGTCGAAGCTTACCGTCGTCTTGGCATAGCCGAGCCGCTCCCATCCGTTGAAGCCTAGCATTCTTTTACGTCGTTCAAGTCCGATCTGAGCGTGGCGTTTCTGCTTCACTCATCTCTATTTTGCAAAGTGCTACCACCACACTTTAGCAGCTGTCTACAGACGTCAACCGTTGAACGTCGAGCCATCCTCTTTGTTTTTTTTTCAACCCGCTCGACTCCCCATCTTTCAGTCGTGAATTGCAAGCCGACGTTCACCTCCAAGCTAGTCGCCTAGATCTGTCTTGCACAATGTCGCTTGGGTTGTCTTATGCACTTCCATTTCTGCCTTGCCAAGAAGAGTATTGGGTTTTGGTAGTAAGTGTGTTTTTGGTGAGTTTTAAGGTTCTGTATTGTAAATTCATTAAGGTGTGATGTTGGATTAATTGTTGAATTGATGTTTATTCTTGAAGGCGGTATTGGTGAATTAGTGCTAGGATCCTTAAGTTTTGCAGTAAGCTTCATTGGAGTTCGATTCTCTACTTTTTGGTAAGTTGTGGAAGTTACATATAAGGTGAATGGAATGGATGAAATTATTTGAAAAGATGTTGATTTCTATTCAATTATGTATAGGTCGGTTCGTTGAATTTTTAGTTCGATCAAGAAGCTTACGTACGTTAAAGTAAGGGATTTCTATTACTAGACCCATATGTAGATTTCAATGATTAAATGGACTTGACTGTTACATGTAAATTTGAGTGATTAAAAGGACTTGATTGCTTTATGAGAATTTGAATGTGTTGACTGATTTGACTGAACTAAGGTGGGAAATGCTTATGTATAAGTTTAATTGTTCGAGGAGCCGTTATACTAATGATTGATTTATATACTGGTATGGGTAAATTGACTGTACATGTGTTGGACTGAAATGATTATATGATGATGGTAGCTTGGACTGCATTTGGAGTTTGACAGTTTAAGATGTTAAATTGGACTGAGGGAAAATTGTTAGCATTATCTATGGGGTAGTGTATTGTCACACCCCGATCTAGGTTTTCCTCTCTAACCTAAATTGTGGCATGATAAACCACTTTTGAAAACGACATTTTCCAACTTAAATTTTATAGAAATTATATTAAGAAATTCTATAGAAATTTCGGCAGCATCTCCCCTAAAATTTGGGATAGCCAAACCTGAAAATGGTAGAATTTCACTTCTATATGCATATATAAAATCTTCAAATTCAACAATACCTCAAGTGTGTCTCACCACACTAATTCAAACTATTCCATTCGAGAGTCTCAAGCAAACTGTATAACCAAACTAGATAATTAGTTACCAAAGAATTACAGTCCACTAATAAAACTCTCAAAAGACATAACCATAACATAAATCTCACAAAAAGAATGATAATCTACAATCCGTGACAGGGAGCTCAACAATAGCTTGGTCCTTGACCGTTACCTGAGGGGGGAGAAAACATTGAAAACATGAGCTAGAACTTAGTGAGTGGCAAGTTTTTTTTTTTTAAAAAAAAAGTAAAAGCTCGTAAAAAAATACTTTCAAACTGTTTAAATGTGTCATCCATAACGAAATAATAATTAAAACGTCAAAATCATATATTGACATAATTCACAAATAATACCAACAAACATGTAGCCAATCCAACCATGGCAAGGTGTTTAAATATACGGCCAAGAATAGCTCACACATGATCAAAGAATCATGCAGCCACAACTAGTTCACACATATTTAGCACTTGCCACAATAGTAACCTCCATCAAATCTGACCATGATAGCATACTAAATACACGGCCTGGAATAGCTCACACGTGATCCATATTCACAAGAAAACATGCGGCCAGCAGAGCTCACACATACTTTGCACCTACCACAGTAACAACATCCATCCACTCCTATGTGTACATAGAGCCACACCCACCATGGGTTAAGCTAGGCCCGAAGCCAAATCACAATCCTCCATCCACATCCTCACCTAGTCTCAGGTCCACGAATCTCCAGTCACGACCTCTTTCAGCCTCGAAATCCCCCGAAGACCGTAGGTGGTGCTACGGAAACACATTCATGTAGCTTATGGGTAGATCATCATCATACATAAATCACATATGTTTAAACCATCATGAATAAGCGCATCGTTTAAGTATAATTGAAATATAGTTATAAAAAGTTTAAATCATGTAATTTTTCAACGATATCATAAGACAGCATGTGTAAGTATAAAGAAAGCTTGAAAATGAGCCACTCACCATGGTTTACACTAGGTCCGAAGCCATATCTCAATCCTCTATCCATATTCTCACCTAGGCTCAGGTTCTTAGATCTCCGGTCACGGCCTCTTTCAGCCCCGAAATCCCCTGACAACCATAGGTAGCACTACGGAAACACATTCGCGTAGCCTACGAGTAAAATCACCTTGGTACATCGATTTTGTGGTTCGAAAACCAACCTTCACATTCCATTATCATAAACCAACATCTATAAATATGTTTCATACTTTTTCAAGCAATTCAAGCTAAACCAGAATTTTCTTAATAAACAAACAAAACACTCTCATCGATAAAACTAAGGTAAACATATTTTATCAACTCGGTATAAAACCTTGATCATAACTCACGCAAATTGTAATTAAATCAAATCATATCCAAGAACACGTATTACAATTTCAAATTGTAGAGAACTCATGACAAGCTAAAGACTTCCGTTAGAGATCATTATTGACAGTACACTTTATCAAAGCAAGTTATACCAACACTTATTCACAAACTAAGTTCAACGGTATATTTAAAACAATTTTCGTATCAAATGTTTGAAAGTAACCACTCACCTTAATAACTTGATCTCCCGAGATTATACGCTTTTCCCATTTCAATTTGGCTTGAAGGAATGGAAATGAGATTTCCCACGGATTAACACAGAATTCTCCCGAAACACGATAAAGCAAACTCACGTCTTTCTGTTTACTTCCAATTTTGATCCTCTTAATTCCTTGTGAGAAGCTCAAACCAACTCAAAACCTAGAGATTGTCCATGAGCTCTAATCTTTTGTCATGGTTGTCACTTCCTTCACACCTTTCTTCTTCTTTTTCACCTAAAAATGCAGCCTTCTTCTTCTTATTCTACCTCTAACCTCCTACAAACTCATCCTTCAACTAGAGAGAGGGAGAGATGGTGTCGGTAGAGAGGAAAAATCGAGAAGAAGGAGGGGGGCTTAGTGCTTCCACCAAGAAGAAAAAGAGGAATTTTTCTCCTTTCTTTATTATTATTACTACTATTATTTTAAAAAAAAAAAAGAGAAAACACCATTTTGCCCTTCATTCCAAAATAAATTTCTATTTTTGCCCCATAAATCATTCTTTTATCCTCATCTTTAATTTTCTTCTTTCAACACCAAAAGAAAATTCAAGTTTTAATCTCAATTAAATGGTTCTAATTTCCTTGTCAAAACAAATCAACTACTTAAAGTACAAGGATACTCGACTTAAGTTTGCATAAGTTAATAACCATTAGTACAAATAAAAGAAAAATGGAATAAGAGCTCACATGTACCTTGCAGGTGTCTCACGGATCACCACATGTTGTGCATCCTTCGGGAGCACTAGACTGATGAGTGCATCTGACGGGATTAAAGAGATAAAAGTCTTATGGCATCGGAAGAATTTAAAGAATTGTTACTCAATTTAATTTGAGAATCTTAAAATACCAGTACATTGGCAAAATTTAGAATCAAAATTCTAAATAAAAACTAAGCATGTTTTTAAATTAAAAAATACAGAGAACTTACTTTCAACGTCTCTGAATCTACAAATCACCGAATTGGGGACACCACCTGTCGGAGACCTTCCTATCCTCTTGAATGAGATTGGTTTGTGGGAACTAATTGGGATGGAAAAAGGTTTAGAGATATTTGAGAGAAACTCTTTTCTTTTTGTAGAGAGAAAAAGCCTTGGCTTTTTTTTTTTTATGAATTTTGGTTAAATAAAACTTTTTTCTTCTAGATGTTTATAACTCTCTTTCCTTCTTGGAATAGGAAAAGGAGTAGGAAAGAATCATGAGATTCTATTATCAAATCTACTAATTAATTAACAATTAATCAATTAGTTAATAGGTAATTAAATCATATTTAATTAATATTTCATTCAAATCTTATTTGAATAAATATCTCTCCAATATCTTATATATTTATATTAATATAATTAATTAAATCATATTTAATTAATATTGAATGAATATATTTCCAATATCTTATATATTTATATTAATATAATTAATTAAATCATATTTAATTGATATTCATTCAAATAATATATCTGCAATATCTTATAGATTTACATAAGTAAAATTTAATTAAATAAAACTAAATTATTAATTAATTCTCCAATTAATCAATAACTAAATTAAATATCTTATATTTAACTTAAATTAAATTTGAATCATATTCAAATATAAGTTTCTCTCGTAACCAATAATTTTAATATCAATCTAATTCACATTAAATTAATATTTGAACTTATTCAAATGTTTTATCTCTCATAAATTAATTTTGAATTATATCCAAAATTAAATTTATATAATAAAGTTTCACAAACTTTATACTATAATGTATCACTATACATTAAACTAATTCCCAAATAATTTTGAACATTTCAAATTACAACCAATATAAATAAATCTCATTGCCCTTTACGAGCTAGGAAGGGGACCTAATGGACCTACAGATCAGAAGCTACAACGATATGAGATTAATTGGCTAAACTCATTAACCACATTAATCAATATTCGTTAACTGTGTGTACACTCCACTAACGACTCATAGTTGAACTCTTCTCACTGTAGATATATTTCTGTGTCCACGGATATAGACCAATAAGAGTAAGTTAGTCCTTCACAAGTGTTCGTAACACCAACTGGGTCAATTTACCGTTTTACCCTTGGGTTACCTCTAATTCTTAAATACCAGTGCTTCTCCAATGAACAACCTGTTTATGGTTCTACCAATAAACAAAAACCTCTCTCGTGCCATAGAGAGGGTAGGGCCCTTTGTTCAAGACTTGGAGACATCATTTAAGGGAACACTCATCTACTTACCCTAAAGTAGGGAATGCGTGAATTCCATCTTGTGTAATTATGTTCCCAGCTCCCCACTCGGTCTTGTCCCCAAAATGATAAGCTTATTGAGTCGGCGATCTGGCCACTCTCACCCTTACAAATCAAAGGAAAATCCCTCACGAATAGGAGTTCATAACACACTCAGGATTGAGACTAAGTTACCTAGGTCATCCTAGTGAAATAGAAACCTAACTAGTTAACGGAGTTACATCTAGTGGTTACTATTTTGCGGTCCGGTCTTATGCAAACTCATTATATGGGATAACCTCACTAGAATGTCAACTACACGAACGCGTTGGATCATTGCGTTTGTATCAAATACAAAGTGAGTCGTATCAATAGTGTTATCAGGATAAGGTACCCAGTCTTATCCCTATACTATAAACCCTTTAAGCTGATCTTGAACATTGATCCCTATATGTCTCTACATATTGTTCAAGACTCATTAAACAGCTTATGATGTTAATTTATTGGATTTGGGTTATTAAGACAAAACTAATAATTTAATCAATAACAATTATTACAATAATAATACTTTATTAATAACGGTCAATGGATTATATTTACAATCTACCAGTTTTAGGACATAAATCCTAACAGGGATCACTAGACTGATGAGTGCATCCTTCGAGATCACGAGACTCTTATCATCTTGTTTAATCAATCTAATTACAAGACATTTATTAAGCCATATGAATTAAGTTTTAACTTTCTTCTCACTACTATATGGATAAATATACAATTTAACCTTTAATAATTAAGAGACTCCGGGAAAATATTCTAAGTATGTAAACTTTTAGTATAGTATTTTAATTTTGTTCTATATCTAAATTTAATATGTAGTTATGTAGTTATTAAACTTTATATTTTGTAACAATTTAATATCTATAGTGAAAATTTTGTTAAAAAATAAAGGAGAATTTTTAAAAGTAGAAGAATTAGCAAACTATTTACGTCTCGTATCTAAATTTTAATCCAAGCCTTAAGTATCCATTTTTTTTCTATAGGATGTAAATATACTTTCCATTTTCTTCTATTTATGTAAATTCCCCAAAATGGAATGGAACTTATCTATATTTATACTATATATAAAAGGGACTATAGGGAGAAACTTTCTCCCTATTTTGTCCCTTTTATTTTAGTAATTCTAACTCTAACATTAGTGGTAATTTTGTCCATTTTAAAACTTGTTAAATAAAAATTTAAAAGAAAATTTTAAAGCAACCTGACTTGTTAAATTAATTAATAGTTAATATCTAAATGTTAATTACATTTAAAACAAACTACCACTAAATAATTTAATTATATATTAATTACATTTTATTCTTTTTTATTCCAAAAACCTTTTAGCTTATCAGATTTTCATTCATTCTTCAAGAAAATGATTTCATTAAATTTTTTATCATTACAAAACCATCCACTAACTACTTTAATTAAGTAGTTCACACTAATAATAAACAAAGAATTTTTTGTATTTAAGGTCTCTTCTCATTCTACAAATTTAATTCACTATATAAAGTTGATTATGCTAATTGAAACATATCATTCTCTCAAGCCTATGATGACGGACAACGATATAAAAATATGAAAATGTTTGATGTCACGCCATTGGAGAATCAAGTCACATACAAGCCAAAATCCATTGAGACAAAACTAAAACGGAGGAATTGAGGCACCAAAAGTCACTAACTACCAAAATTAATAGAGATTTCTATATTGGAGTATAGTTGATTAAAGTAAGCATACACATGGTTATTAGAGTAATATCAAGAATAGCTTATTTAAAATTTTCTATTTGACAAATAGTGAGAAAAAAATCTGTCACCACGATGCCAATTAATTGCTACTCATGGTAATTGCATTTTGACTATTTATAGCGGTTTGATTTATAAATTGTCTTTACCCTTGTTTTATCACGTGAAGATGAATAGGTGATTTTAGGATTTACTTTTATTGTATTTCATAATCATGGCTTGTTTTTTTTATAAAAAAAAAAAAGATAATCAATTACTTATGGTTATTAGTATAAAAAAATTATTAGCAAATATGTAAAAAAAAACACACACACACATAATTCCAACAAACTTTTTTTTCATTTAAAAATTTATTGTTCTAATAATTTACTTTACTTTGTATTTGTACTAGCTATATGTACAAAATATTGTATTTGTACTATGTAGAAAATATTGTATTTGTACTATGTAGAAAATATTGTATGAAAAAATATACTTTAATAACAACATATTAAAAAATATATTATACTTATTTGAAAATATCAATAAAAATGTTTGATTTATTGTGTATATTAGGATACTTAATATGTCTATTAAACAAATAATTTATTAGCATAAATTTTATTATATTTTTTAACTCTAAACAACTTTATAAAAATAAAAGTAGGTTATAAATATAAAAAATTAAATATTATGATTTTTTAAGAAAAAGTATATTTAAAATTTTTAATAAAACCTTGACATTTAACGTGAATAGCACGTGTTGTGTTACTAGTTTAAACTAAAAGTGTAGAAACTTAATCTCCCTTTTCAAGTTGAGAGGTCTTTTATTTTTTGTCTTTTTAATTAAAATGCACAATCACCAAATTAATTTTAGGTAAGTTATTAGGATAATATGTTATATAGCTTAATAAGGTAGTCGACACATCAAACCAAGTTCTATACTTTTGTTTTTAGTTTTCTAGTTTTCTGTATTGAAAATTTATGCTCGTTTTCTCAAAACTCTTAACATTTTTTAAAAGAATACGTTTAGTCAAATTCTAAAAAAGCAAGAACAAACTCTTACAAACTACATTTTTTTTCCTTTAACTCTTAAAATTTGGCTTTGGTTTTTCTTAAAGATTTTTATTGAAACCCTTTTGATAAAATGTGTTTAAAATAAACTTTAAATATGTTTCAAACACTATTTTTGAGAAAGTGTTAAATATAAATACTTTAATTTTTAAAATTAAACACTAAAAAAAATTAAAACAAGCACTTTGTGTTGACCATCACTAAAGGCAATTGCATTTAATTGAAAAGCCCAATTATCTGTATAATTATATAATTAAAAAACGGTAACATTTTAAATTATAAAAATTATTTTAAGTAATAAAACTGCTCAAAATATTTACAAATTAGTGATAAAATGCTATAATATTTACAAATTAGTGATAAAATGCTATAGATCAACATACATACAATAGACATAAATAATAATCGATTACAAATCTCAAGTAGAATCCCAAAATTATATTTGATATTATCTAAAAGAATTTTGGGCTGATTGAAAGCTTTAATTCATATTGGTCTCGTCTTTTTGAGATATTGAACTGTTATCTTAAGTTAGTGAGCATAAACTATGTTTAACAACTCATTTATATCATCTCCCCCAAAGAAGAAAAAAAACATTGAACAAAGAAACAAATAATTACCTCATCGTGATGCAATCCATCTACTAAAAATTCATACAAATCACATCAATTTTTTTTTACCGTTTTCACAAACAATCCTAATCGTTTTTGTATCATTTCAATTTCATCAAATGTCTCAAAATAGAACATTGATTTTACTTCTCAACCATATCAAGACAGTAAATTCCAAAACAATAATTTTTTAACATTGCTCAAATGATTTCAAATGTTACAATATTAATCAAACCTAATATTAGATGCAAAATCCACAAGAAACTTTGAATCTACAATAGGCGTGTGTGGTCATAACCTAAAACAATGTGTTCATATCTCTATAAATGAGATATCATCGAAGGAACCCAATTTTTTTTTATCAACATTCTCATATTTCTATAACAAATGAAGTTTAAAACGTTTATGAGAAATCAAAATTACACAAAATAAAAGTATTTTTGAACAAAAGATGACATTCAAGGGCTAATCTATACCTTAAAAATATCAGCTATTTGTGAGGAAGAGAAAAGAACCCTTTGACTAGGAAAAATGATTACTACTTTAAAAACAGCCCTATTTTAAATTTAGATCATGAAGATTTATATCATATCTCTATGCTATGATATTGTCATTTCTATGGGAAGAGGGAAAAAATGGATTATTTCCAAATATAACACAATGAATCAAATTATTTACAAAATATAGCAAAATTTCACAAACTATCTATAATGGATCGTGATAGACTACTATTTGTGTCTATCTTGATATATCACAAATAGATTATGATATTTTGCTATATTTTTAAAAGTTTTGTGATGCCCTTCGATTAATCCATTTTGACAATGAAATATGATTTAGCCACATAGCATATAGAAAGTACTCATAGGATAGCAAGAATTTGACAAATACAGTACTTAAAGTGGTCAAAAAGAAGAGGTTCTAATGGGCAATCTTAAGCACCAGTTTCTTCTCTTCTAACTTTCTTGCATCTTCATTTCTTATTTTCCGGGTGGGGGCTGCGGCAGGGACATTGACACAGTACGGCAAGTGCCAAGTGCAGTTTGCAGCAGCTTTAAATAACAAAGTATAACTCGAAGAAAAGAAGCAAGGTACCTTATGAAAGAATGTCACCAAGGATCTTGTGTTTCAGAACTAGCTTAGAATGCCCAAGATGCTCTTTGATGGTGTCAAAAGAACCAAAACCATCGCCGTCGGTTTCTCTGAAACAATTTTCAACATGTCAAATGAAATCCTCCTGCTGTGAGGAGATAAATCTGTTGTTTTATAGTGTGTGTGTGCACAGGAGCAACAGCAGCAGCTCCATACAGTTACAAGTAAAAAGAATGGTGTAATTGCACACCAACTCAAATTAAAGCAATCAATTCACATATTTGAGAGATTAGCAATCAATTCACATATTTGAGAGATTGTCTGGGATTTAGTTATTGGAACTATGAGTTCTTAAAAGGAACTAAACTTTTCATTAACATGGAAGGTACAAGCTGAGGGAGATTCAAGAGCTCCCCTAACCCTCCCAACTCCCTATTCAGTACAAGACCAAAAACAATTCAGCACACACTCGCACTATAACATGCTCCACTACAAATCTGCATCATGGAAGCACATTTACAACTTATAGCCCACACTAAGCCGAGTTCTCCTGCACTCTCTTTCTCTAATACACTTTAGCAATGGGAGATCCAGATGGAAGCAACCAAAATGAAAGAGCCCAATAAGCTCCCATTTGATAACCATTTGGTTTTTGAAAATAACGTTTGTTTTCCTACAACTTCTTTACCAAGGTTTTTATCATTTCTAACTAAAACACTTGAATTCTTAGCCGAATTTCAAAAACAAAACATAAAAAATAAAAAATAAAAATAGATGGAAGTAGCATGAGTTAAGTTTCAAAAATCAAAAACCAAATAGTTACCATACCAAACAAAGTGGAGCCTAAACTGTTGCGACAAAGTTGGGAAGTTCATGCAAGTCACAGGTGTTACTAAAGCTTAATAAAGAACAAGATAAACACTATTTGAACAGCAAATCTCAGCAAAAGTAAGTGCCTATTTGGAATAACTCTCCAATGAAACTGGCCTAGGTGTTATCATTGTAGTGGGAACCAATGATTAATTGCCACGTTGAATGAAAAATGTGGTGGGAACTAATTAGCATTGAAAGAATATACAAATGCTAATAAAGGCAACTTATGTTCTCCAGTACTTCAAGTGAATAGAATATTTAAAGTACTAAAGGGAGCGGTAGAGGGACTTGGTGTCATTTGCTAATCCGATAAAATCAAATAGAGGCAAAATGTAATGGTTGAAAAAGAAAGGGTAAAACCTTCTGATCGGGGTCCTTTGACTTCAACACAATTGGCGCTGTAAGGACATGACTGTTGGCACTTGTAACGTAAGGCCGCAGCTTTTCCTCCAACAACTCGTTCAACTAACAATAAATTTATAACGATAGTAAATCCAAAGTATATTGACGGTTTAAAGCAAGAAGTACAGAAGGTTGTCAGTCTAACAATGCAAAGAAAGGGTAATAATTAGAGACAAATTAGTTACGTTATAAAACATGTGCATATGAATTAGTTATCACTTACAAGGAAGTTTATCCATTATGTCTCTCTTATGTTCCTTCCCAAATACTCATATAGATATATAAATGAAGCATTACTTGATGATTAAGTTCAGAAGAAGAGTCAACCCAAGAAATTGGTGCTTAGAGTACCAGTTACTCATTTCATAAAGGGAAAACACAGAGGTTTAGAAGTGAATAACCTTTTCCTGCCGCCATTTTGTTTCCCACTGTGCATCCAAGATTTTATCAGCAATTTCTCTTTGGGCATTTAGAAGTACAGTCATTTCATTAAATTTTCCTGGGTCTTTAAGATCATCCTGACTCCAAGAAGATGAATTGAGTGGAAGGTCCAACTCCTGCCAATGAACCAGAGTCAGCATATTAGCAAAAGCCATAGCCAATAGACAGAGCATCTTCTTATCCTAAAAATTTACGTTGCCTAGGTAGGCTCTGTGTTCTATTTTTAAAATACATTACTTATTCATCCAACCAACTAAATTGCAACTGTTAATGATTCAATGATCTTAAACTAGCTAAAAATGGAGGAAGTTCAGACATACACCCCAATTTTGCGGCCGTGGTGGAGGATCAAGCTTTATCACTTCTGCCTCAAGTGCTTTCTTGGCCTTAAAGTAAGGAATGTTTTTCACGACCACAGGATCATCCCTGGCTCGAACAGGGTCTAGGGAAATTAAGGCCTATGAATTGCATATATCAACAAAAAAATTATCGTTATTATTATTTTATTAAAAACAATAAATTAAATATGAACCATCTTTTCGGAGAGGCAAAGTACAATCATAAGTTCATAACATGTAAGACAGGAAAAGGAGGAGACAGTATTTGTTTTTGTCAGCCAGTTACATGCACTCAACTAGCTCTATGGATCCCTGCTTACCCTACAATATGTAATGATAAATGAAGACAAAAAATAGGTAGCATACATTCGTCCCTTTTGCCAAGGAAGAGAAGATTTAAGATTATTTTAGCAAAAAATATTTATGCTCAAGATTTGAGATTTCTTAGAACAACAATAATAATCTGATGCTCGTAAGACAGGATAATAAAGGTCAAAAGGGTAGCAGCCGATCCCCTGAAATTTAGAAGCAAAAATATTGATCCAACTTCCGGCACATATAATTAATTGAAGAAATCACATTTGCTAAAAGTAAATTTTTCATACTTCTTGTAAGTACTCCCATCCAGGTTTCCGCTCAGCAACAGCATCTCTGAGTTGATCATATCGCATGGATTCCTAAATGCAACCCACAAACATTAACAACTATCCAGGTGATATTAGTAATTTTAAAACATGCCACCAAATTGAAAAGTCAATCTTGAATAAAACGTGTTCAACAAAAAAATGACACAAGTAAAAATAAACAGAAAACGGTTCCAACATGAAAATGTTGCATATAACTGAAGTGTAAATCTTCTACCACATTCCAAGTAAACCTTACATTGGTTACAAAAAGTCTGATTGTGAATGCGAGTTAAAAATAAAACAAGAGAAAAAATCTGGTCTTGCTCTTGCTCAAGAGGAAGAAAATGTCTGTTCTCTCTTGAACTATAACAAGGTAACAGAACTAAGCCCATGTGACTCACACAAATTTAATAAAAGTAGTTACCGTTTAACCCATATAATCAAGTCAAATAAAACAATTTGCTAAAACAAATAGAGAGAGACATAAACCCTTCATAGAAGTAAAACACTGAAAATTAAATATTGGTAGGAAGTTTCCTTTGAGCATTTCTAATAATTAATAATGCAAAAATGCTTCTGTTACTACATAATGTCAATATGCAGAGGTTTAATAATTTTTATGAAAAATAAAAGACAATACCAACAAAAAAAATTATTCAAAGTAATTGACAGAACAGGAAGCATTTGGTTCCGACCTTGTACTGCCACCAAATCTTTTGCTTGACATCTTCATCAAAGTTGAATCCACCAACAATTTGAGGGAAAGTAATTAACCAAAATGCGGCAATGCTGGGGTCCTTCATACTGTGAACTAAATGCTGAGATACAAAAGGCTCAATCAAAACATAAAACAAAGATTCACACATCTAAATCTTCTTTACATGACGAAGATACCTCAAGAACAAATTGTTCCGAAGAAAGGTTATTTTTTCTTTTTTGTTTTTTCGTAGGAAATTGAACTTGCATTGAAAAAAATGAAAGAGTACAAGGGCCAACAAAAATCAGGAGCCCAGTACTAACATCAGAAAAAACTCCAACCCTAAGGAACAATGAACAATAGAAATTGAATTTCATATAAATTAAGTATCATATCAGTTCTGGAAAAGTTCATTGTTACAATCCTTTTGGTTCTTATAAAAAACTAACAAGTAGTAGTAGTAATAAACTACATGAGATGGAATTTTGCACTTGAGAATGACAAGTTATTAACATCCAATGTCATGAACCACTTCCCAAGTGTGCAATGGAAAGTTTATGAATTGACATATTTTTTATAAATTTAATTTTTTATTCTGCAGTGATTGTCGAGGTTGGTGTTAAGAGTGTCATAGCCCATCAGATTTTGCTTTTGGGTTGATTAGTGATTTAACATGGTATCAAAACGGAAAGACCTATGTTCAATTTTCTGTAAAGTTATTCTTACCCAATTAAATATTGAATTTAATTTGTTGGCCCTTTGGCAAATTTTCAAGCCACAAATGAGAGGGAGTGTTGGAGTGTTTTAAATTTGTCATACCTCCGTTAGCTTAAGCTTTTGGATTGATTGGTGATCTAATAGTTGGTTTTTTGAAAAGGATACGAGTCTCACTATTATTAATATTGAAAATAGAGAGACAAAGCTCAATGTACATGAGGGTTATATAAGAGCAAAAGGAGGGGAGGATCAGCAGGCGCACCCAGGCGATTTAATAGTTGGTTATGATTTACTTAACGAGACTTCGAGCTCAAAAATGGACTGAAGTTAAATATGAATTTCATGGTAGTTTAACTACTCCTACTGAAAGTAAATGTTCTTGTGTAAATTATATTAACACTTATGGGCCTAGATGTGGGTTCCCCCTTTTTCATTGAATATACAAGAGCATACAAAAGAACAAGTCTCCACAAAAAGGGTCCAACCTTACCTAGTACCTACAGAAAGGGACTCCAATCCAAAAAAAATAAAGCAAGCTCACAATTACAAAAGAGCCTAGTGGGGCAGTTGTAAGTATAGCAATTTGGCTAAAAGTATTAGCAAATATAGCACAATGCAAAAGAAATTGCAAATATAGCAAAATTTAAAACCAACTCTCAAAGTCTACCAACTATAGATCATATCACTAATAAAAGTTTATAAATGATAAGCCATAATGCTAATATGGTTGCGATTGAGTTTATCACTGATAAATTTTGCTATATTTGCACTTCTTTAAAAATGTTGTTGTAAATTTAATTATTAAGCCTAAAAGTGTTTCCTATGGCAATTATTCTAATGTAATTTACTTTCTAGTGATTCAATTATACAAATGTGGTGTGCTCATGAAACTCTAGTTTAACGTAGAAAATGACTGGCTCTCTTGTTAGTAACTACTCTGGCATAGAAATCATAACCATAGAGGGGTGAAGAAGGGCAGAATAACCTCATACGGATATTCCATCTTTCTCATAACATTATACGCTTTCCAAGGTGGTTCCATGATCTGCATAAAAGTAATAACAGACTAAGTACTCCGTCTTATTTAAACAGACAAAAGGATAAACATATGCTTTTACACCATAGCAGTTCTTAGCATTAAAGAACAACCAGCCTTAGGCTGACGAATTTGTATTTTGTTCTATAGGTTGTACAACTGTATCCTTCAGTTCTAAGTTTTTAGTAAACGGAATCTTATTTTAACAAAAAAAAGGTAAATACCCCTTTTTCATTTATTTTATAATTCTTTTTGGAGTACAAATGTCAATAGCTTTTGAATCCAAATGTCATGTCCCCTCAGAACTAGCAAAAGATAGATTAGCTCAACAAATAGAATGTTTTCAACGCAATCCTACATTCATCAAACATGCCTTGGCTACAAGAGACTAGGCAGTCTACAAGTTAAAAGTTCCAAAAATTCATGCAGCCTCATTAACACATTGAAGGTAGCTGAAGTTTCAAAATAATAAAGTATGATGTACATTCATGGATTAAAATTTTCGTGAAACTTACATCGTCTGCTGAGATTCTCAGTGGCAATTTATTCTTGCATTCAGGGCAGCGCATCACTCCCTGCAACATATACACAGATTGAATTCTGAGTTTGCAAGTGTAAGTCCAACAGTCACTTCCTTTTCTTTAATATCTTTAGTATCATAAACAAAACAAAAAACAGTAATAATAGCAAATGAGGTATTGTTTGTGTAAGTATCAATAGGTTGTGATATGGTTTAGTCCCCCCACCCCCTTAGTTACATTGCAATAAATTATTTGAATAACTACCCACATATAAAGCAAAAAGGGTATGCATCTTATAGTCATTGACTCATCTGCAAGCAGCAAGATTCTGAAGGATCCAAAAACCGATAACAAGATGCTAATTAGGTTATAGGACTACAACTGGATTTTTTAGTTTATATACTATTTTGAATGTCTAGCGTGTGGTGATTGGAATATGGAGATATTGTCCTCACTGTTCCATCACATGTTGGGCAATCTTTGGATGGCAATGGTGTATGAAGATCCAAAGTGGAAGGAAGGTGAATCAACTCAGCCCGATTCTCCACAATGGCATCTGCAATACTTTCTGGTGTTGGCTTCTCTCCACTGCAGGAAGATTCAAGTTATGAATTGAATTGACGTATTGGAATAGAAAGATTAAGCTATGAATTTGAGGTACTTGAGTTGGCAATAACTCCTTTTGTGAAAAATAATTTAAGTGATTCCAATCAAGACCAAAATGAATAGGAAGTGGGTTACCTTCTCAACACATAGTTCTTCACTTGGTAGTTCACCATCCCTGACCCTCTGCACTTGGTACACCGCATGGCTTGCCATCCATTGCAGGTTTGACACTGCCTGCAAAAAGACCAAACTATCTAAGAATGATAAGACATGGAACAAAAAAGTACAAGTGCAAACAAACACAAAATGTAGAAATATAACCCCAGTAGTACATCTACTTTGGAAACTAATCATTGTCTAACCAACATGTTTATAAAAACAAGCTATGAATCTACGAAGCAAGCTTTCTAATTTATTTATTTATTATTTTATGAAAAACTAACAAACGGAAGTACAAGAGGAGGCCCTACAGAGGTCTGAACTGAACGAAAGCAGAGAACAGAAAAACAAAATTCTAAGATTTCAAGCTTTTGGAATAATTGCAACTAAAAAAATGTTAGATTGAATAATTACCAAAAAGGAAATTGGATCTTGTGCACATCATATTACGTAGATACTCTACAGTTCACACTAAATAATCTGTTCATTTGATTTTTGAAGTGAAAGAAAATAGTTATCCCTAAGATTCACCATAAACGAGATTCAAGATGGTAACAGGAGGCACCTTTGACATATAACTTTCCTTCCTAGGTCTAGCGCAATATCATAAGTCCCAAATGTAGCAATAGCCTGCAATAACCAGAGTTAGAGACAACAACATTAAAAAAGTTGATAGCGCCTCAAAATTTATAGACCCCGAGCGAACTTCCAAAAATTTTAAAAACAAAAAGAATGGCAGTAAAGAACAGCAGACACCCTTCAACAAGACAAAAAAAAAATTAACAAGACAATTGGGCCAGTCACAATTTATCTCAGTATCCATTTGACACATTAACAGTACAATGCAAATCCAGATGACCAATGTAACCAACAACACAGTGCATCAAAGAAGTCAGTTACAAATCAACTAAAAAGATACAACTAACTTGCACCATCTTGTTATAAGATAAGCAAAACCTCCCACTCCCACTCCCACTCCCAGAATTCGCACTCTCTCAAACACACTGAAATCTTGGAATTTCGTCTAGTTCTTAGCTAATTAGTGACATTGGAAGAAAACAAAGTCTGGAATTAAAAAAAAAAAAAAAAAAAAACTTACAAAGATTGAAGCATATGAGAGCTTGGAAATTAGCTCGGGGACACCAAAGCCACGAGGGGCTGAGCCGGCAATGTCGAAAACAAGCGTGAAAGGGGATAAAACCACCTTAAGTGGAAGCTCGAGGATGTCAATGACTTGCTGCCCATATCGTCTAGTGAAAACCTTGTACTGAAAGTCAGCGAATTTCTTCAATTTCTTCACCAGACGGACTGTTCCGCCAGACATGGAAGCAGAGAGAAAGGATAGAGGTGGGATTAATGTGAAAAGAAAAAAAAGATGATGGGGTTATCCAAGAATTGGGTTTTTATGAGATGCCTTTCTTCTCTTTCATCACCAGGAAGTGTAATTCATTTCATAAAAATGTGAACTTTTGTATATATATTTTCTCAAAGGTTTGTTTCAAAAATAAATGATTAAACTTTTAATAATGTTTGGGAATTCAATTATTTAGAATTCCAAATAAATTCGAGACCTAAAATAGAATACCCTAAGTGATAGTCTAAAACAAAATTTTGGATCATTGTATCATTTTAGGTTACTATTATATTATTTGAAGTCTTTATTTATATTCCAAACTTCAATGAATTTGATGAAAGTTCATTAGTATAGTTTTAAATTTTATTTCATTGTGTTGCACTATTTGGATTAGTAATGCAAGATTCACCATCAAACCAAGACTCGTTATTTAATCATTTTATTAGTTTTAGTTCAAGATACCATTAAAAAATAATGATAACCATTTAGTTATACTGAACTATTTGTTCAAATAATCCGCACTATCCAACTCAAATTATAGGGGTTGAAACTATTTGTTCAAATAATCCGAACTATCCAACTCAAATTATAGGGGTTGGATTTGGTTGAATTTTTTTATTTTTTTTTTTTTTTCTGATTTGGTTGGATTGAGGGTACGATATTTAAATTTCGGATTGACCTGATCCAACTCGAATTTATAATATTGTTAAGTTATAATAGGAAAATTGCATCAAATGACAAAAATGTATTAAAAAAAATCAGTGATATTAGATAGCTATCAGACGATAATCATTGAGCTATCAGATGGTATCACTTTTAAAATTATTACTTTTATAAATTTAGAAAATATTGTAACATGAGCTCTATTATCATAATTTTTTTTGTTATTTTTTTGCAAAAGCCCATTATATTTATCATAACTTATAAATATTATAATTCATACACGTTATTATTGAGTTAGTAATAAATACATTGGATTTGATATTAAACATATGAGTTTTATGAAATTTTAGTTGTTAATATGTGTTGTAGACAAATTTAAATATTTTAAGTCAATAAATAAATAAATGATCCAACAACTCATAACAAATTTTACATCGAAAATTCTATTTAGGTCATTTGAGTTGCCAATTTGATCAACCATGTTGATCTAGAAAATCTCCCAAATTCAATTCAATCCAAATACACCCCTAAGTATAAAACATACATGTATAACATAATTAAAGAAATTCAAAGAGGATGGCTACTATTGTGAACTTTTGTTGAAATTTATAAATTTTAGAAAAGTTATTCCACAGTTTAATTTGAGTATTTATCCAACTGAATTTGTGCAAAAGTTACTTTGTTGAAACTATTAAGATTATCAAAATTATTATATAGTGTGGTTTTCGTTTAACACAAGTGGTGAATTAGAAATTGAAAAAAAAAAAAAAAAGTTAAAGTTTGCAATATATTTTTAGATTTAAGGTTCAATTTAAATGAAAATAAAAGCATATGATAGAAAATCAATACAGATTCACAAATTAGGGACTTAATCATTATTTTTTTCCCTCCCTCTTTCCAATTCAACAAAAGAACACATGAGATAAATTTATTTGAATTCCTATATGGGTGACATGTGATTGACTTCATAAGTTATGCTTACATATCTTATTATTTTCCAAGGATTAAGGATATATAAAAGATGCCATAAGCTCTTTAAAAAAATATCAAAGAAAATGGCAAGGAAGATGCCACATTGTTGCTATCTATAATTGCTAACCTAATGAATAGAATACCACAAATGAAAGTAGGTTGGCATCGTATATCATGAAAGAGTGTCAAAAGTTAATATTAATCTAACCTTAAACCTTTGAACAATGGTAGCTCGATTCAATAATTTTGTTTTATATGGGTTTACTTTTATCTTTAATTATCATTACATTCTCTACATATTTTTCTTAAGTTTAATATAGAGCAAGAACATTCGAACCTCATACTTATTAGTCAATAATGTACATTTTATACTTGTAGAATGATGCTCGATTTAGCTACCATTACACACTATTTGACCGTTTCTCAATAAGTGATGCTATGTCAAAGATAAATATTTATAGTACAATGTTTGATTGTGTTTTTCAATAAAACGAAAAAAAATAGTTCCAATCAAATCGTCACACCCTAAACCGTACTACGATGATAATGCCGAAGTAGTAGGAATAGGATGCGAGTTTGTTACGACCTTTAAATTTTCTTATCGCAAAATCTTGTTATCATCTCATTTTATAATATCAACAAAACTCAAAACGCAATAGTGGTCAACCTAAACGCCAAGTATAGTAAATATTTACCAAAACGTATATTTTTTTAAAACCAGGTATTTGATGCATAATTACAACACATTGACCAAAGAACCGATGCTTAACTATTTTCAAAACGTCTAGAGTCATCTCGCCGCAAATTCTTAAACATTTTTCTCTACTTAGTGAGATTTTATGACATCATTTTCATAATACCTTTTCTTAAACATCATTTCGCATAAATAACATCAAATCATTTCATCTCGCATAAACCTTTCTTTATACTTAACAAACACATTTATAACATAACAATTTTACATAAACACACATTAGTTAATAGTTATTCCTTTTGCCAAAGATCCCAAATCGTTCTTTGCGCTTGGTCTCATTACCTCACGTTTGACTACTGTATCAACAAAATTCGAGAACATACAGATTCATTCTTGTTGTTCAGGCTGTTAAGCTTTATACGCTCCTTTCAATGCATAAGCTAACTTGTTATCACCATGTAGTTTGTACACTTCATGGTGGTTTTGACTCTTTATGTGCATATGAAAGTTAGCATCATCTCAAGGAATCAACTAATGATTTGAAAATCATTTCATAGCAATGAAATCGTAATAATCAAATCAAGCTTTAACATTATAAATCATGTTTGAACGCATATAAACTTTTCATAGAAATCTCTTTTTGAAACACTTTCTCATTTGAAATAATATTTCAAAATAGTAAAGCAAAATAAAAAAAACTTTCAAAAAGAAGACCATTCACCACAAATTAACAAATATCTCCTCTTTCTTCTCTTCTAGTGGAGCCTTCTCACGAAATAAATCACTGTACTTAACATTTTGTTTTTCTTTTTCTCACCAAAGCAGCATCATTTTAGTTTTTTTAAAATAAAATCTTTTTTTGTACTTACTTAATGACTCAGTCCACTATTTATAGTGCTCTTAAACTATCTTAATCATGCTTAAACTCTTCTCAGTTTGCCGGCTCTTGCTTAAAATTTTACACGTGTAAATTTAATACTCAATTACCCAGCCATGCTTTGACTTCTTAATCTTATACTTTAATCCCTGTCAAATCAAATTTGACATTTTTTTTGCCAGACCTTACTTCTCGCCTAACCCCATATCACAAATAACTTTAACCACTTAACATTGCTTGCTAATAACTTTATTGCATGGTTATATTTTTACTACAAGAAACCTTCCTTGTGAACTAACCAACTTTTACTCCTTTAGAACACTTATCGCGAACTTAAACTTCAAGGCTTTCTTGCAGACTTCTTCATCGCGAAACTCTTGGTTCTTATCACAAAGACTACCCATACGCATAGTCGTTTTAGTCAAAACTTCACAACTTATTTCTTTTGAGAGCGTTTAGACTTATAGATTCTACGGTAAACCATTCTTTTCTCAAAACTTCCTCGTGAATTAACTTCTTAATCTTAAAACTTATACTTATTTTAGCTATAATCATTGATGCTTGTTTATTATTTTATGGAATTAATATTTAATAAAAATTGGAGAGAATACATATATATTTTGTGGTATGAAAAGGCGGAATCACAAATTTCATTGATGAGACTTTATAATTGTGTAAGAATAATTTGATAAAAAAAATGTAAGGAACAAGGTTATATGCAATTTTACTACCAAACCAATCTACCAGTATTGATATCATTTCAGTTATATATATTTATATACATAGCAATATAGCATATAGCATATAGTCGAGAGGAGCTCGAGTCTCCTTGTCTAACTAACTGTTGGTGATTGAAAAACTTTTCAAAATTTTCAAAGAATTTTGGGACTCCATCTATGTAATAATGGACCAAAATTACTTTAATCCATGTTAAAGAAAGGTGTTATGTGAAAGATGTGAGGGTATTTCTTAACATTTTCGATATCTTGTGCTTTATATCAAGCGATGAGAAGAATGAGAAAACTTTGGACCAAACAATTCTATAATTTCCATGGTATTACCCAGTTTAAGTGTTTGGACCATTGAGCCGTCCAAATAGAATTTGGTGAACCCACAAATCAGTTTCGTGCACAAATCGCCAAGAATCAAAGAATTGACTGTAGTGCAACGAATGAAACCGAAGAAAAAGTATAACAAAACATGCAAATAATCCCAATTCAAAAAATTTAATCTTTCTTTCAGTCAGCAAAAGGGTCAAAACTATGGCTGCTTCACCTTTAAGCGCAGTGCTCTGATTGCCTTCTCTGTACACTGCGCTAACAAAGAGGAATAAACAATTCCACTCACGATTCGCTTCTAATTTTTCATCTGTTAAAGTTAAACACTTTTTCATTTCAAGCTAAACCACCCATTTTTCGGTGAGCTTCTCCGTTTTAACATAGAAATAGCTCCCCATGGCAACGGCATCAGATGTGGGTGTGAACGGAGAGAAGAGGGCTAAGATATCCCCTGATGTCTTAGAAAGTAAGGGGGTCCATGAAACTAAGACTTTACTTGCAGAGCTGTGCCGCCATTTTTATGGGCTTGGATGGGTCTCTGGAACTGGCGGTAGTATCACCATCAAGGTCCATGATGATGCTATTCCCAAGCAGAATCAGCTCGTCGTTATGTCTCCTTCTGGTTTGTTACATGCATCCCTCTTCCTCTTTTTCCTTCAGATTTTCTGATTTGTAGTGTTTTTTTGGTTACCCCATTTATTTGTTTGGTCTAATTCCTGGTTTGCAATTTATGTGCTCTAAGCTGCATTCATTAGTTGCTCTTTAAGCTAGTTACTCGAGCTTAGACTATTTGTGTAGCGGTATTTTGTGTTCTAGCATGGCTTCCTTATTTGCCCATGTTTTATGCACAAGGGTATCTGACTTTCTGGTGGATGGTTCTGTTAGTTTCAATTTCAAAGATGCTTATTGTGTATTTTCCGTCGTATACCCCGTCATAATCTAGCTCTTTTCCTTGATAAACCATGATTTTTGTGTCGAATTCTTCATGATAATGTCTCTTCTAGACTCTGAAATTATATGTTTTTTTTTGTTTATATTGGTTATCTGAGATGGTTCTCTTCTCATAACAATTTATCACTCATTAATAGGCGTTCAGAAGGAGCGAATGGTACCGGAGGACATGTATGTGTTATCTCCGGATGGTTCCGTCTTATCTTCTCCTACTGTGAAGCCATACCCACACAAGCCTCCAAAATGTTCGGACTGTGGTCCTCTTTTTATGAAGGTTTTGATTTCACAATCTTTGAATTCTTGTTCATTTCATTCATGTAATCAGACGACATATTACTAACATTTTCTGTCAATTCGATTAAACTTCTGAGAGCTGCGAAGTCTTGTGTGTATATCTATTTTTCATGTATTTACAATATAATAATATGTAGGAGACAATGTCAAAGATTCTTAATCAGTGGGTACAAAGAAATCTTTTTTTGGGTCTCTAGGTAAAGGGGGGAAAGATAATCTGGCATAGCATCAGTCGGTAATTGCAAAACGATTGCAATTTTTGCATTGATAGCATACTAGGCTGGCAGAGAACTGAACCTTTTGGGCTAGAATTTCCACTATAATGAAGATGATAAAATGTCTTATCTTCATCAGCTGGATTACGTTTACAATTCAGTCTGTTTCTTTCTCTTTTTTTCCTCTTCCAAAAAGAATGCAACCTGGTTATTGCCTTTTTTTCTGTTCTTCCTTTCATCATCAAAATTTTCCTAAAAATATTCTTGCATGAAGCTAAATACCTTGGTGCCTTTCCTTATTAAGATACACAACATTTGTTGCATTGACCAGAAAATTTAATGAAGTAAAGGTTTACTGACTTCTTCAATCAGGCCTCACTTTCTACCTTTTGATGCTTGATTGTGCAGCAGTTTCTAGATTAATATCTGATAAGTTTCCATATTTCCTCCCCTTCCAATCCAGGCATATCAAATGCGAGATGCTGGAGCTGTTATTCACAGTCATGGGATAGAATCATGCCTTGCAACAATGATCAATCCATCAGCAAAGGAATTTAGAGTGAGTTTTCACTTCTTAGTATTTATTTACAAGGGTGAATGTTGTGTGTGTTCAATCCCACAAAAATTTTCAGTTCATGCCCACCTTTGTCCAGATCTGCTTACGTTCTTTGATTCTGGGTGAAGGCTATGACTGTATGATGTACGAAGATTAGGAAAATCATGTAGTTCCTCCCGTGATCTCAAATAGCAAAGAACTGTAAGAGAAAGTATGAAAAATGGATGTAACACGCTTAATATTGCTTCAAGGGAACAAGATGAAGGCTATATGACGATGAACTGCCTTTTATATTAATTTTTTCCAGCTCGTTGGACTAGATAATCTGGATTTGTAAAGATGCCTGTAGGTGGTTAGCTAAATATTTTGCAATATGCCTTGTATTCTTTCATTTTTTCTCAATGAAATTTGTGTTTTCTATATATATATATATAAGCTAAATATTTTGGAAGGAAATATAGTATAGATGCAAAATGTCATGATGATCACATGGGAATATATTATTGTAGTTGTGAGCTTGTGAGAGATTTTTTAATAGTTCAATGTAGAAACTTGGTCATAAGATTGACAATTCTACAATAAATTTGAAACTTAACCTTGAATTCAGATCTATTAAACGAAATTAACAGTTAACGTTATTTGTGTAAAAGGACCTGTTGTAATCTTCAGGCTAATATTTAATAATAAAATATTACAAAATTAAATTCGACTGATTTTTTTATTTGAAGAGAACATTGAACATATGAGAGCTAGGCCAAATTAACTGTCGTTTTAGCTAGCATAATCTTACAGTTGCCTATAAATTTGTCGAGAATATCATTCTTAGAGTAGTTTTGGAAAATAGTCGTGAGACGCACTGAAATATAATCCATGGCAACATGTGAAATTCTATCATGAAGACAAGAATATCTTTAGTTTTCTGTTAATTATGGATCTGTTTTCTGTTGAATTCTCAATTTATTTGTTGTTATTATTTATGATTGCTCCTTACTATTATTACTACAGATTACCCATATGGAAATGATTAAAGGAATCAAAGGGCATGGTTACTATGACGAACTTGTGATCCCAATAATAGAAAATACAGCTTATGAATATGAGCTCACAGAATCTCTAGCTAAAGCAGTAAGTAGTCTAATCTTTTAAACTTAAATTTTATCTGCTGGATTTTCTCCTTTGTCTCCTATTATGACAAGACTTTGAGGAGAATTAGAAAAGGGACCAATTATGAGCAATTTCCCCTTAACAAATGATAGACTAATACAGTCTTTTATTTGAAATTCAATTTACTAATTGATAAAGTTCCTATGTGTATCACTGAATGTTGAGTGACTTGACTATACTTATCAGTGTATCTTTTGAGTATTGATCAACATTATTTTCATATGTATTAACTACTATGTCATTAAATGAAAATGATGGAATTATTGATTGATTAATGCATACTCTGGCAAGTGTTTATTTTGTTCTAAAATCTTCATTTCACTAGTAGACCACGTTTGATGGGCTAATGGAATTTCCTTTTCTTTCTACAGATTGAAGCCTACCCAAAAACAACTGCTGTGCTTGTTCGAAACCATGGTATTTATGTATGGGGGGATTCGTGGATTCATGCAAAAACACAGGTTTGTTATACATGGTAGTTTATGGCCGAGTCAATATTTATGACATCACTTAATTTCAAAATAAAATGGTTCCTGCTACCCTGTTGGTATTGAAGTTTTCTAGAGCTGTACTCTTGAACACTGAAAGATGAAGTGCATCTATACTCTGCATTTTAAGATCCTATTTACATTCAGAAAATATGATTTGTAAAATTTGAATCCTTGCTTACTCTTCAAAATTTCCAGCTTTATACAATAATGGCCCAACATGGAAGGCAAGAGAAGATATTAAGTTCAATATTCTGACACGCTCTTTCTGAATAATCCACTCATTGTTTCAGGCTGAATGTTACCACTATCTTTTTGATGCGGCCATCAAGCTTTATCAATTGGGCCTAGACTGGTCTACTCCAAATCATGGTCCCATTCAGAAATTCAAAGAAGTTGCAGTAGGTGGTTGCAACGATGAAGCATCTTTGAAGGTTATAGCTCTGATATAATCTATACGCTTGGGCAATTTGATTGTAGTACAATTTCTGTGTTGACTGTAGAGTGTGTACCTACATGTCTGTTAAATTAAATTGTTCTTTTAATTATTTTCTTGAGTTTGATTTTGTAACTCTAAAATTCAATTCATTTTTTTTGATATTTTATTCTGCAGCGTTGCATTGTTCTTGACATAGAAGGAACTACTACTCCGATATCATTTGTGACTGATGTTCTTTTTCCTTATGCTCGTGACAATGTCCACAAACATTTGTCTCTAACATTTGATACCGCTGAGACTAAAGAAGATATTAAGTTGTTGATATCCCAGGTGAGATAAGTTCTATTCAGGGCTTCAAGGTCACAAAACATCTTTGGTGTTGGATTAGGATACTTTAAAACAAGTATCTTAGGAAACTTAATTCAAATATTGAAGAATGAATGTATGACAAAATGGAGAAGTCATTATGAAGAAGTGTCTTGTTATTTAGAGAAGCAGATTGAAAATTCAACATGGTCCTCTTACAAGTTCGAAAATTCCAGAGTATTAAAGCAAAGTTTGACCATAATTATAAATCGTTTAGTTTGAGCTTAGTGAAAAAGTATTCTAAACATGTGTTGGAGAGTAACTTTGGTAATTGAATTGAAGGTGCAAAATGATCTGGAAAATGGCATTGCTGGTGCCGTGCCTATTCCTCTTGATGATTCTGCAAAAGAGGAAGTTATTGCAGCTATAGTTGCGAACGTTGAAGCCATGATAAAAGCTGACAGGAAGATTCCTGCTCTAAAACAGTTGCAAGTAAGCAGAAAGAAATAGTGAAGAAAATTTCTTACTTTTGCACAACAAGAACTAACCTCCAGCTTTGTTAGGGTCATATATGGCTAACAGGATTTGAGAACAATGAATTGAAAGGTGAAGTTTTTGAGGATGTACCAAGAGCTCTGGAAAGGTGGCATGCCTCGGGCATAAAGGTTGTATAGTATACACTTTTCTCTCTTCCACATTTACAATGCTGATGATTACAAGTTTTGACATACGACCTTACTTGAACAAGATTTGTTTTATAGGTTGTACAACTGTGTCCTTGAGTTCTAACGGGTTCTAATGTGACTATAACTACTCTGCTCCATCACTTTTTTTTTCTTCTTTATAAATTGACGCAGCAACATTTTCTCTGATCACTTTCTGGAAAAGTATAATTAACATCTCAAAGCACATTAATTAGAATTTTAACATTTGACCAAACACCAGGAAGTTTTGCTAAGTACTCTCTAAAAGTAATTCTTCAAAAGTTATATCAAACTCATTCCATGCAAATTATATCCTTTAAATCTATCTTAATGCTACGGTCCCTACTATTTTTAGATGGAATCTACTGAGTCCTTGACCTGTATTCTAGTAATATCTATTTTGTTCCAATAGTCTTCTGATTTTTGTCATCCAATGATAAATGAATCTTCATACCTGAATGCTGGTGTGAGTGCTAATACAACCCCTGGGAGCTTAACATAATATCGCCATCCGGGTGATTACATACTGTAAAGTTAGTTTTACTCACGGTTAACTCCCTGTCGTCAAATTTTATTAATAATCAACCAGATAACTCAAAAAATGAAAGTTCTTTTCGTTCATCTGTATATTTTTCACTTCAATCTTCTTTTGCTCTCATGGCGTAGTATCTGGAATTACATGACGAGGAGGTAACCAAAGCAGTATAAATACATTCGAAGTTTCTATGCTCTCCTTTGATTGTCATTTTTCATTTCTTGTACTATCTCTTAATTCTTGCACCGTATGGAGAGTTCAAGTTTCTCCACCATTTGTTTCTGACACGACTGTTAACCATGAATGAGATGATAAAATAAATTCTGCAGGTATATATATACTCGAGCGGTAGTAGGTTGGCACAGAGGCTTCTATTTGGAAACACAAAATATGGGGATCTGAGAAAATATTTGTCAGGATATTTTGATACCGCTGTGGGGTAAAATCTAATTTTACTTTTGATACTTTCCCTTTTAGGATAAAAATTCAACGTCTTTACACTCATACAAACTACTAATTCTATGCTCTCAGGAACAAAAGAGAAACGCGCAGTTATGTTGAAATCAGGGAGTCTGTTGGAGTCGATAAGCCATCGGAAATTTTGTTTGTCACTGATGTTTACCAGGAAGCTGTAGCTGCAAAAGCAGCAGGTATCTAACATCTTCTTAACCCTTTTGGATTTATGGTGTATTCTATTAACATCTGGTTGTAAGAGTCATCATCTCCTTGACATTGTTGGTTTAAAATGATTAAAAATAAATAGTGATGAGTAATTGTCTTGTCATGAGACGAGTTTAAGAAATAATACCATCCCTGCTAGGCATCATGATGAAGCAAACAATACATAAACTCCAAACCTTCCTAACAAAATTCTGATATGTACGACTAACGAAATATCGAGACGACCATACGAACATCAAATGCACGTGATTGACATATACAGTATTGTGTTAACTGTTGATCTGACTTTTAAAAACTTGCTACTAAGGAAATAATCAGTCGAGGACGAAGAATGCTTTTCCTAGTTCACGGAATTTAATCAAACAGAGAATCCCCACATCAAGGATTGATCCCTATGGCGTTCTTTTTTTACTTTTGTTTTTGTTACAAACCATATCAAACTTGTTCATTTTTGCAGGATTGGATGTGAATATATCCATTCGACCCGGAAATGCTCCTATTCCAGACAATCATGGGTTCAAAACCGTTCAATCTTTCTCAGAAATTTGAAGAGCTGGTATGTGAGTCTCTTTTTTCATAGTGGAATGGAATGTACAATAAAGCTTGAGAAGAGAGACTATTTTTCTCAAATAAATAACTTCAACATCTTTGAGTTTAAATGCAAGTTCCCATTGTCTGCATCAATAAATAATCATCAACAGTCCTCCGTTTAAGTTCTGTTCCTTTCTTCTATCTCTAGACTATTGATTAACGATGCCTCAGACGACTATGTGTAGCAGCAACACTCGCCAAATTTTGGTTTTCCTGTCGCTCACCTTTTTCGTGATTAGTGTCGTTACCAACCTGATCTGAAAGTTGAGTTCTACCTTTGATTTACGTTGCGTTCATACAAATGAGGATTGAATTATCTTGCACGTAACAGAAACATAATCCTAGTTTGATGTATGATCTCATTAGCTAGAATGAGAGACTTCTATCAAATATAAAGTTATATGCAATCTATTTTCTACTTTGGTTTCTGAATTGTACTTAGTTAACTAAAATCACAATAAATTTGGGCTTACAAGTCATCCTTAATTTGTTCAACTCTAATGCTATTAATTTTATCTTTTAATGAAGGGTTCTATAAAAGGAAACTTAACCAGCCAAGCTATCTTAATTAATTACTTTCTGAGCTCATTATTTTTGTATCATTGATGTTCCAAGAGTACCATACAATGGATCAACGATCATTTTTTAATTTTTAGGTTAAAAAACGAAAATTATTGTAAATGATAAAATTGTTGAAAATATTTTACAAAATATAGCGAAATTTCAAATTTTATCAATTGATGGACAATGATAGACTTAAGATACTGATAAAAGTTTATCAGTGTTTATTAGTTATAAATTTGAAATTTTGCTATATTTTGTCAATATTTTTGTTCATTTTGCTACCGTTTATGTTTAAGTTCCTCGTGCTAGATTAAGTATAAAATTCTCACACCAATTATCTAATATATCCAATTAACTTTAAAATTCTTTAAATTTAGTTAAAAGATCTATTGGACCAAAAAGAAAAAAAAGTCAAAGTTAATGTAGTTAAAAACATAATTGAAAATTTAGCAACTGTGTAAATATTTTAAACATATATAGCAAAATTTTAGAATATGTGATATTTTAAAAATCCTTACTTATACTGATTCATACTCTCTTGAATTGGATATTATTTTTCCAAATACTTTGTTTCCATCTCTTTAACAAAGTTGTTTGTTTTCTATTCAAATGATTTGTCCTTTTTTTGCCGTTTTCTTTTGGAATATATATTGACTAATCAATTCATTGTGCTTACAAACACAAACACACATAAATAAACAAATAATTAAGTTTAATTGTACAAAATAAATCTTCATTTTTACTTTTCAAAAATTAGCTTGATAGACTTTTACTATAATGCATTTGTTATTTTTATTATTAACTATTATTTATAATTTATATTAAAGGTACAAAAACTTGCCCTCCATGTGGATTCGTATATGAAAATCCTATGGTGGACACGTGTCCTCGAGTCTGTACTACCTATCTTTGGTTTCAAAGATACATTATAATGATCCAATATATTATAAATGATACCTCAAAATTAATATTGAAATGCAAAACTCGATAATATGAGAGATATGCGTTTCTCGTGCAGGTTCCCTGTGTAGATTCGCAAGTGATTATAAACTAAATATAAACATTAAAGTGTTAGATGGTTTAATTTTGAAATTTAGAGACAAATTTAATACAAACTCTAAATTTCAAAAACCAAAAGTATATCACACATCTTTATGTCATATTTGTTCATCACGAAAAACTCATTTTCTAGAAAGTATTTTGAAATCTCTAATAATTTAAATGAAAAGTCTTTGAAACTTATGAACTGAATAATAGAAATTCATCTCGACCCTTCTAAATCAATAGATATCAAAACAGAGGCACATGAACACACAACTTATTGCCTAATAATTTCTAACATATTTTTTCCAAAGACAGCCTAAATTCCAACCCAACCCTTTGGAATCAATCTAATTGAAGAAACTTTTAGGCAATTTTGTGAATTGGTTAACATTCTCATAACTCACATCCCATCTCTAAAACTGAAAACAACAACAAATTGACTTTGATTTCAGGTTGTTATTCACTGCCACTTTAATGGTATTTGTTTCACTTGTAAATTACAATACTTCTTCTTATTCTTCTTCTTCAGCCTAACATAAACACATGTGTTGGATTGAGCATTTTAGGTTCAACTTTTAACGTTTTTAATCCAACTGTTTTACAGTTTACGATCTCATTTTTGTTCTGTTTTCGATTACCACACTTTTCAACACTCCTATCATTTTTATATTTAGTAATATTATAATATTAGTGAAATCTTTTGGTTTGCATAGAAGCTATAAAATAATATTATTATAAAGATTTTAGGTATACTTCGTATTAATAAAGTTTATGCTAATTAGATTTCATACTATTTTCATTTGAGTCCTTAGTATACAATTCATGAACTATGATTTGAAAGAAAACAACCAATTTATTGTTCTTAAATTTATTTGGAACCATACAAAGGCTCAAAATATGTATATATACAAAACTAAATAATTGATATAGGTCCTACATGGTTCCTACTAGCATGAGTGGTAAATACAACGTGAAAACATCATAAGATACTAAAAAGATATTTTAATAGAAAGCGCAACATAAAGAGACATATTTAAAAGAAGTAAAGTGAAATTGTTCCTCGATGTCAAAACAAGTATAGTATGTATTAGCGACTGTGAGATTTGCGGTTCAAATTTTAGAGTTGGTTAAGACGTTGAGTACTTGAGTTTTAGTTGGAAACCAATGTATTGGATTTAGGAAGTCTATGTGTTGGTGAAGTTAAGAAAGGTTAAAAGTAAAAAAAAATTCAATAAATGTATAAAACTTGAATGGGTAAAGGGCATTGAAATGATGAATTATGATATATGTAATGTGTGGGGGCAACCACCTTCCAAAAAGAGTTTTGAAAATTTGGGAGTATGGGCAGCTTTTATACAGTTCAAAAGTCTACCAAACTATCCACAGGACTTATAAAAAGGACAAAGTAAAGCATTTGAAAATGAAAATGGAAATGATAATAATAATAATAATAATTGAGAGTTTTGAGAAGAAGAAAAAAGTTATTTATTTTTGGGTGCTTTTAAAAACAGAAAAGACAAAAGAATGAGAAAGGAAGAGGGGATTTAGAGGTCCAATTTTGAAGAACAAAGATATCCATGAAAACATTGAGTGGAACTTCCAACCATTTTCCTCATCAATCTCCACCATTGTTTAATCAATGCACTCTCATTGACTCACTCACTCTTTCTTTCCTATTACTAAACTTTCAATTTTCAAATTTAATACATAAAGTTACTTTTATGTCTACCAAAAATTTAGATCTTCATTGATAATTTTAAAAGTTTTACCTAAACGTGATTAAAAAAGCAAAATCTTAAAAAAGAGAAATTGTGTTTATTAGGACAGTAAATATTAAAAGAAAGAAAAAAACATATTAACAAAATAGACAGAAATCTGAAATATAATCTATGAAATTTAAAAATAAACCTAAAATTTGCCATAATTTCAAAGGTATAAAGTGATTAAAGGAAAAATTATGGCAATTCAAAAATGGTTGGATCCCCCACCTTGGAATGGCCTTTGTGGTTACCACTCAAAACAAACACAACAAAAATTTTCTCACCAACTTTCCGGGAAAATTGAAAAGAAAATAAATGGGAAAATGGTTCATAACAAAAATCTAAGTTGAATTCAGTTCAGGCTTTACCATTTTCCAATGGATTTCTCATCAAATTGTACATCGAAAATTCGTAACACTAACATCTCCCTTCTCTTGTTTGTAATTTTTAGCCTTTTGTTGAATCTCAGGAGAATCAATCAATTCATCAAACCCAAGCCCAGTTAATGGATTCATCAACCGATCATCTTTTCATTTTGGGGTTGGAGAAAAATCAATCAAGAAGTTACAAATCTCTACAAATCAAACAAACAAACAAACCCTCGATTTCGTTACGAAGAAGACGATGATCCAGAAACCCTAGGCGAAGTTTCTGGAAACAGAGAAAGAAGCTGCGGCGGGTCAGCGGCTCTAGGTGTATTCATCGGCGATGGATGCAAGTAAAACCCCTTTTCAGCAATCGCTCTCTCTTCCTCCGACGAGCTCCCAAGCGACGGCGACGACGACGATTTATCAAACAACGGGTCATCATTCAACGGCGTAACAGGACTAAGAGCAAGAGAAGGAAAATCAAGGATGCTAGGAGAGAGAATCTCAACGTTGCGAGGAGAAAAACTCGCTGCCGCAACAGAACCGGAGAAATTGGGGATTAGGGTATTGATCATGAGACTATTCTTGAGGTGATTTCTTCGTTCGTAGAGCTTGAAACTCTGTTGTTTCTTAGGGGCGGTTTTGATGGGAGGAATCGGGAAGTTTTTGGAAGATTGAAAAGGGTCTTGAGAAGAAGGAGGAACAGAACAAGGTTTTGAAGATGGGGTTGGTGGGTGTTGCGGTGGCCGGGGAGATTCCGATGAGCCAGTGAGCATTTGAACAACATGTTTGAAATTGGAAGTATCAGCTTGAACAAAAGTTGTGGGGTAAGGATTTGAATCAGATCGAGGAAGAAGCTTAGGAGGAGGAGGAGGAGGATTGGAGTTGATGGTGGTACTGTTAGGGGAAGTATTAGGAGAAGGGTTTGTTTCTCTTTCATGGGATGATCTTGTTGTTGAGGTTGAAGATGAAGTGATTTCCATTGATGGGGTTTCTTAAGAAATGTAATACAAATTACAAAACAACACAAACCCACTTCGATGAAGAAGAAGAAGATGGAGGAATTGAGGGGGTGAGTTTTGATTGGAGGGGATGAGAGAGAGGGGAGGGGGGGGGAAGAGTGAGAAAGAAGGGTTTTGATGAGGGAAAAGGGGAGGAGAATGGAGGAAGAAAAAGAAAAAAGAAGAAAAAAAAGTGGAAAATGTTTAGGCTTTTGGTTGTGTATGAAATGTTTTTGTTGTTTTCTGCCTATTTTCTCTCTTTTTCTCACTTTATAATAATTTTTTTTTCTTCCATCTCCCAAAAGTCTTCACTTTATTATTCTTGGTGGGGTTTTGCAATTGTTGAAGTTTTCTTCTTCTTTTCTTTTTCATATATCTCAAGTTGTTTAAAATATTTCAAAGGGTTAACCCATGAGATGATCATCATCTATATATATATTACTTTTTAAACCATTTTTATAACAATTACTTATCTCATACTTGTACATTTTCTTCTACTTAAAGTCAAATTAAAACTAAATACTTATGTTGTTTAGGACATGATCATATATAATTTGGAGGGTGATTAACTTTCTTAATGACTTTATAGGGAATTTTATAGAAGTCTCTTTTTTTTTATTGATGAGGCATCCATATTTTCTAGTTCTCCTATATGAAGCGTTGTAACAACACCTCTATAACTCTTGTTGGTTATTATACTTTGACTCCTCGTTGTAATTTTGTTAGAGATTGTTTTGCCGTTTGTTACCTAAAAAGAAGCTTTAGAAAGAATGGGTGATGTTTTAACCGTTGAAGCAACAACAATCATGGTTTATGTACCAAATAAAACTCCATAAAATACAACTTTACACAAGAATCTCCCTTTAGATGACTATTTATTTAATTTGTCAACTTAGAAAGAATATAATTTAAAATAAACAATAAGAACAACAATAATAATAAAAAGGAGGAGTGTTAGTGGTGAGTGACTTGGTGAGAAAATGCCTAACAGCCCACATAAGTAGAGAGGAAGAGGATGCCATTCCCTTGGTTTGGTTTGACAGAAGGAACCAAGAATTTTCCATTTTTCTTTATTTTTTCAATTTTATAAAAAAAAAAAAAAATATGACAAAATATTTACAAACATATAACAAAATTTTGAGATTCTATCAATAATGTTTGATAATAAACATTGATAGCCACATATATGCTTCTATCGGTGGTATCCATAGATAGTGATAGAAGTATATCACTTTCTATCATTGATAGAATCTAAAATTTTGTTATAGCCTGTAAATAATTTATGCTATTTTTAAAAATGCTTCTAAAAATAATAATTAATAATTGATAAAATAAAATGGGTTATTTTCAACTATAACAAAATGAATCAAAATATTTTAAAAAATAATAGCAAAATATCACTGTTTATCTAAGATAGACCGCGATAAACCAAAATGGGACTACTATACGTATCTATCACAAATAGATTATTATCTTTTACAATATTAATATATATTTTTCGTTGTAAAATTTAAGCACTCAAACTTATACAAATATTAAAAGTGACCTCCCAAACTAATAATAATCATTGTAATTGGATTTCTCAACGATGAAAATTTGAACCCAAGTCTTCATTTAGGCAGTAATCATCAATTGAACGATAACAAATTAGTTTGACGGATTAATATTTTGGAGGTGATTTTAACAATTTGTCTCGAGGGCAAAAAAAAAAAAAAAAAAAAAAAAAAAAAAAAAAAAGAGAGAAGAAGAAGTAGGGTTTGACTTGAGAGAAGGTGTGAGCTGACGGTAGGACTTGTTTTGTTTGAGTGTGTGCCCGACTGCCCCATGGAGTTGGACATTTTTACGCCCTGCCTTTCACACCTCAATTTAATGCTCATTACGTTTTCCTTCTTTCAAAATTTTGTTTACCTAAAATTCTTTTTTTATAATACACATTGATTGTTTTATTTTTTTATACTAATATTTGAACTTCTTACCAAAATTAAAAAAAAAAAAAAAAAAAACTTGTACTTACAAAACAAAATAAATAAAAATACCTTTATGATTTTTTCTTTTCTTTTTTTTTTCCAAAAAATTTGTTATCTTAAAATTAATTTTGGTACCACAAAAGTAATGTTTAAAAAGAATAAAATTAAACATTAACATTTCGTTTAATAACTATTTTCATTTTTGGTTTTTAGATTAACGACACTACTTTGACCTTCAATGTTTTTCTTTCTTTATTATCTACATTCTAATATTGGTAAAAAAATGAGTATTTTTAAAAATAGTAAAATAAATTAAAATATTTACAAGTATAGCAAAATTTTGAATTCTATCAATAATAGAAACTAATAAATTTTCTATCATTGTCTATCAATGGTACTGATAAAAGCATATCAGTGTCTATCAATGTTTATTATAAATAGAATATGAAATTTTACTATATGTTATAAATATTTTGTCAAATTTGTCCTTTTTGATAATTTCTCTTTAAAAAACACGTCAAAACTTGGAAGCTAAAAAATAGTTTTGTTTTTAAGAATTTAGCTAAAAATTCAATCGTTATATTTAAGAAAGATGCAAATTACGGTAAGACATGAAAATGAAATAAACTTAATTTTCAATATTAAAAAAAATAAAATAATTTATAAACAAGACTTTGATTAACACTGAATTAATAAACACGTATTTGGAAGAAATTTTCAACTCGGTTTAATTATTTTTAAATTACTTTTTGAAATGATTTTTTTAAAGGATTTGTTCTTTTTAAGAATTGTCAAATCAAGGTGGGTCTCCAAAATATCTCTATGCATCATTTTTCTTCTCTTTTTTTAGATGAAAATTTATATTAAAGAGATGCATACATAACGTGACATATAGTTTTATATAGATGTATATTGAAGAGAAAATTTAAAAAAATATATAGTTCTCTAGCACTCATGTGACAATGTTATGGAAGAAAAATGTATGAGTTTGATTTCATAGGAACTAAATATCATCACTGACACACCTTAGCTTTAGATGAAGTGTCTCATATATATCAAATACTTAGAGCACATGCTTTCCTTATCCTTTGGAATATATTTTTTTAAAGATTTTATTTTGTTTTAAACTTAGGGGTATGTATTAACTTATAACATTTTGTAATACTTTTTCTTACAATAATACAGAAACATGAATTTCAAGAAATAAGTAGAAGTTTATAAACACGATTCTCCTAAAAGATTGAAAATCAAATAGGCAAACCAAAAGGAATCTCACTCACATCTATAGGGAGGGATGAAGAGAGATTAACAAAACAAGTACCACAAAATTATCATAAAACACCATTGCTCGAGCAAGACAATGCAATGCTCCATTCGTCGCTCATAAACACCAAGAAAAGGACACAACCTGAGCAACCTCAAACAAAAAGCTCCTCAACTAAACTATTCAGCTCATAAAGGACATTCCATGTATGAATAATAATAGAGTCATACTCGACATATATGAAGAGATAGTAGGAAGAACTAACTCAAACCAAAAGTTATGGAAAGCCATTAATCATTATGAGAGCCTCACAAAGTTTGCTCCTATAATACGAGATACTATCCCTTGATCACTTATACTACCCACAATATCTTACTACATTTTCCAATTGAAGTGAAATATTACTACACTGAAATTTAATTGTACATCGTCCAAAATAATCCTAAGAAGATATGATCGATCCCAAGCTGATACTTGACATGTACCTCTCTTTTGGATCAATCACAAGGAAACAAAAATCTTTATCTGCTATCAAACACGAGTTACACAATAATAGAACGCATTTTAGGAGTATCAATATCGTTACATAAATCATAAATACATGAATATGGTATATAAAAAAAAAATCATATATATATATATATTGATTGAGATGGTTTGATTTATGTGAAACATGATTGTTGAGAAAATGGACCATAAAAAAAGGGTCAAACTTTGACCTTTTGTGGACAAAGTGAAAGTGAAGGCTTCTTAGAAGCAAAGCAAAACTCCATGACATCATATTTTAACCTAACCTTTGATGACTTCGAGATCCAAAAAATAAAAGTATAAATTAAAACTCATGTATAACATTAATATCAACATATTGTATAATCTAAGTTATAAGATATCATTAACTAAAATAATATCATCGACAAATTAATTATATAATTGAATTGATTAAAAAGATCTAACGACAATATTTATATTTGCAACCTTATATTATTCTAAACAAATCAAGTAAGGTATACTTTATATTTGAAAATTTGATTTTCTATTTTTTTTTTAATTTTATAAATTTAATTTGAATTTAAATTTTTTTAATAAATAAAAGTGAAATTATTTCCACTATGTATTGAATATGAATAAGTTCTTGTTCCAAAAATAAGTGTTTGCATTAGTAAGCTGAAAACCCCAATTAGATTCCCTAAATTAAAGTATTCGCAAATCCAAAATTTTGAATATGTTTATTCCCACAACCACATTAGCGAGTGGCTCATAGTTTTGTTTTCATTTCTTAATACACAAAAACAAAAACAAAAAAAGAGAAAGAAAGAAAAGAAAAACACTTTTGGGAATCATACCCTTTTCCATTTGCATTTGAAAACATAGAGAAGAAGGCATTGTTTAGTTTTGAGAGTCAAAACATATAAATCATTTTAATACCAAAAATGTGGAAAATTAATTAGAAAGTTGGTTGAATAAAATAGTGAAAGGTTACTCAAACCACTTGTTTAAATGTTAGAAGTTCAAATTCTCAACTCTAAATAGATCTTAATTAAAAACTAAAAATTTCAATAAATAATCGACCAACATTTAGAAATTTATTTCTTCTTACTGATTCTCTATGATGTGATACATGTGTCCTACTTTATCGAAAATTTTATAAATTTAATTTTCATAAGCATCTCTAAGTATCTCTCACGTAGTCATATGTGATATAAACATTTTAAGACATCTTTAATTATATTGACATTTTTCTAATAAAGGTCCATTCGAATGAGTAGTGCTTGAAAATACTCTTTATTTTTTCTAATTTAAAAGTCATTTCGAACGTACTGTAAATATAATAGATAGCTAAAAAATTTCTAATTAAATCCATTTATTACTTCTCACAAAAGTAGCAAGTTAAAACAACGTAAGATTTATAAAATAAATGAATCAATTTAAATTGATGAACAAATTAATAAATGAGAGTAATAAGTAGGACAATTTAGGGTATGGGGTAAAAAAGAACACCTAAATATATTTTCTAAAAGAATATAATTAAAGACAAAAAAAATGTTTCAAAATTCTTATGATTATGGAGTGAAAATGGTGAGGGGACCTAAAATGATAACACAATCTATAAGGTCAAAAATGATGGATTTGTTAGCTCAAATATCTATGTGATTTGATTCACATTCACACACACACACACTGTCCAAAAGCACCATCAAAGGTCCACACACACACACACACACTCAATTCTATATATAAATTATTAATTAAAACCCCTACATATAAATTTTTTTTTTTAAATTAATAATAGCTCTATTATATAAATGAAACAAATGAAATTAAAATAAAAGGTTGTTCCAATAAAGCAAGGCTTAGGTTCTTGGGTGCTCAAAATATTCTTTTCAATTCTTTTTCCATAGGAATATTGGATCTTGCATCTTGTTGGTGGATCGAATATTAAAATAAAAGCTACCATCATGGTTTTCAAATATATATATATATATATATATATATAATTATATTGTAATTATAAAGTAGTTTTAAGACTTATTATTATAAGTAGATGGCAAAGTTTTTTTTCCCTTCAAAACTTATTTTAAAAAATTGAATTTGGGGGGAAAACATTATCCAAATTAGCAATAATAAGAAGAATTGCATGATATTATCATCCAAATAGTTGTTTCATAAGAGTACTTAATACCCTAATTTGGTCACATTTTGGAAGAATTATAATATTTATGAAAACGATTTTGAAAATGTTTGAGGCATTTGGTTGATTGTTATAGTTAGTGGGTGGTAGCACAAAACACATAGTATTTTAGTTTGAGTTATAATAAACTAAACTGCAAACTATTTTAGTATGAAAAAATAATAATAAATCTTGTAATAAAAAATGAGAAAGAAAATGAGCATAGAGAAATTTAATAAAGTAATATTGTACTTAATTGTGAATTATAATAGTTAAAAATACAAACTATTTTTGTGATATTGTAAACATGAAGTGGACTGTATTACACTCGAAATTGGTGGCCCAAACAATCTCTTATATATATATAGTTAGGGGTGAACATTGATTGGTCAGAGTCGATTTTTTGATCAAATTGACTATGATCAGTTTACTAAATGTTCAAACCGTCCCTAACCACAAAGGATTGCAAACCGACCATTTGTCAGTCGATCAGTCAATTTATGTCAATTTAAACCTTTAAAATTTTACAAAATATCGTCGGTTTAGATTTTTTTCAATCCAACATTGATCAAACCTCCCTTTAACTTCAATCGATCAACCATGTTTGGTTCAGTCTGTTGGATTCGATCAATCAGCTTGATTTTTTAATCTATCATGTTACCTGAGAGAGAAAGAAAAGAAGTATCTTTTTATTTGATAACAGAGGATATGAAATCCAACCCTAATAACAAAACACAAGTTCATGGAAGGTGATATGTGGGGGGCTTTGTAGGGTAATGGCTCATGTCAAAAAAGGGTAGCTAATGTCAAAAGTGAAGTAATAATTGCAAGACAATGTTTAATTTTGTTTGAGCATGAGGTTGAGGTTGAGGGTGTGATTTCAAAAAGGCTATAGGGCAATGTCAAAAGAGTCATGAATGAGAGAATATAAGCAATTCTTTGCAAACTTTTCGATGCCCTTTTCCTAGGGCACACCTCATAATCATTTTGTCTTCTCCTTCTACCCACAATCACATCTCATCTCATCTCTCTCCCTCAACAAAAATAAAAAAACGTATTTAAAATATTTGAAATCTACAAAAAAAGAGAATTTTTTTTGATGAAAATATGGTTTTCAAGTAAAATGCTATTAGAAAATATTGGAATCATGTGAAGCTATCAAAATTAAAATAAAATGCTTAAAAACTTTTTATTATAAAATTTGGTTAAAAGTGATGATCGAATAAATTTTTAGACCAATTCCAAAAATAAAAATAAGTGTCTTTTAATTTTAAAATTTGTGTATAACAAATATTTAACATCTCAATTGTTATCTACTTTTTTTTTCTCTCAAATATTTTAAATAACCAGCTAAAATTTTGAATACTCAAAAAGTTAGGTTTTGAAAAAAAATTGTTTTTAAAATTTAACGAAAAATGCTTAAGAAAATATGCCAATTGTGGTAAAAAGAAAGAAAGAAAGAAAGAGATAAACTAAAATATGTTTAATTTTAGAAAATAAAATAGTTATTCAAAGAAGCTTGCATTTTTTAAAAAACTTATGTTTAACTAATCAATTACAACCCATTCAACTTTTTGTTTTTAATAACTCACACACTTATTAAACAATATCCATTATAATTTTATCTTTTTTTTAGAATATAGAAAAAGATAATGAATTAAAAAGAATCATACACAATCCTAAAAATTCAAGATCAAACTTGTAATAAAAATCTTATATATATATATATATCAAATCTTTTCCGGCTACTTTTTTTTTTTTTGACAATATCAAAAGGTGCTTTTGAAAGGAAGAGAAAGAAAAGGATCTTTAATTTTTAAAAACAGTGGTGGAGAAGTCATATGATATGTTCAAAATTGCCAAGTTTACACGGAAAGGGAATGTGCTTTAAAAATATTTAAGTGAATTTAAAATTTAATCATGAAAAAAAAAAAGGAAAAAAACATATTTTAAAAGGTTGGGTGGCTTGACTTATTATTATTATTATTATTCCCAAATTATTTTTAAAAAATAAAATTGAATTAGGTTTAAATTTGAATGTGGAAATTACAAAAGACAAAATTAAAAGGCAAAGTCCTACTTTCATATATTGCCTCAGTCAAAATTATTATCATATCCTACAAATTTTTACATTGTAGGGTCCGCCCGCCCCCCAACAAACCCCAATCATTCATCGCCGCATCACCTTTTGAACATCCGTCTCTATATTTTAATAATTGTATCCATTTAAACATTCAATTTTATACGTGAGTATGATAGTTGTGGATTGAATTGTAGACAATTGGTTGAAATGAGGAGGAACATTTTAAAAAAATTTGAAAGACTTCCATCAACCCAAATTAAATAATTGACTGAACAATTATCGATTTGTAGTTTTCATGATTGGAGTCGGTTGAAAATTCAACTCTCTATAAATTAATAAATGCATCAATTTTTAAACAATGAATTTTTATAAATATATCAATTTACACATTTTTTTTCAAATTTAGTTGGTAAAATATGACGCATTACCTTTTATCACTTAAACTTATAAGTGTATTGGTCTAGAGTATTTATTATAACTATATTTTAAATGTAAGTAGACTTTTAAAAAGTTTTGATTTAACAAGATTGACTATAATTTTTAAATAAATTTTAATTAAAAGTTTAAATTCAATTGATTATCTAATTTGAAAATTCAATTGATAAAATTTGGTACCAAATTTATTCAAATAAAACATAATAAAAAGTTTAAATCAATAGATTTATAACAAATTAAGATTTAAATTAATGCAATAACTTGTAAAAGTTGGTTTTAAACTAATTATAATTTATTGATTTTTATTAATTACAACGTGATTATTACAGAGTATGAATAATCATTATATAAATCCATAATCAATTTAGTACATTAATTAATCCATGTTAGTCAATAATTACTGTAATTTGTCTTACTCAATAAAAAGAAAACATTAACACTTTTTTAAAGAAAAAATAAAAATCCAAAAGAATATGAAACGTTGGTTCAAAATTTTATTAAAGTCAAAGGGATGCTTTCCCCATAAAATATTTATTGACTACTTTTTATTCTAATTTTTATAATTTTATTGTGTTTTTCTGATATTATTTTTTTAATAAAAAAATCTAATTTCTTCTTTTTATTTTTTTATGAAAATTATGTTTGGACAACTATGTATTATCCAAAATCATTTGTGTTTACTGTATTTAATTTTGTAAATTTCTTTTTGATGAGATGAATTAATTTTTGTTTTATTTTTTAAAAATTAAACATATTTCATCACATTTTTTATAATAATTTGTCAACTTTTAAATTCAATGGTTAGTTTTTTAATCAAATTTCAAGAATAAAAACAAATTTCTAAAAGTAGTTACTATTTTCTTTTTTCCAAATTTTGACTGTCTTTTAAATCATTGGTAAAAAGTAAATAACAAATAAAGAAATTAAGAGGTAAAAAGCAAAAACAAAAAGGTGGAATGATTACTAGATATGACTAATTAGAATATTAATTATAAACAAAATATTTTAAATTAGAGGTTTGAAATATGAAGCACCACTAAAAAAATAGGTGAGATGATCAATAATGTCCTTAAGTTATATTGAAAGTAATTAACTGAGATGATAGCTAAAGAAACAGAAAGAACAAATAACACATAAAGCTTTGTTAACCAATTTCGACAAATTTAGTCTACGTCTGAGGAGCTTCTCCGTTCTGATAAGAAATATTATTAAGATTCAAATGAGTAATCAACAACACTCTTAAGTTACTCTTAAGTTATAATAGAAAACTTAATCAAAGACAGGCTTCCATGAATTTGTGTTTGAATCTACTTGAAGATAAACTCAGACTCTCTCTGAGTTCATTGACCACAGTTCAACTATTTCAGTCTTCTTTCATATTTCTTATCAACATGTGCAATGTAAATACCACTTGCAGAACTTCAGTAATCCACCTTCATAAGGAAGGCAATTCAACTACTTTCTCAAATAATAATTCTTAAAGAAAGAACTTCTCCGAAATCAATTTTTCGTTAATGTGCACACCGAACTAAGCTCATAGCTTAGCTATTTAAACATCACGATAATATACATCCTCTAACTTCTTTATGCAAAGATATAAAAGCTTCGAAAATCTTTTATCTTTAAATAATATCTCTATCTTTAACTAATATTCTTTATTTTAAATAACCACATAATAATAAGAAGAAACTTATTATTTCTTTTTACAAAAATATCCAACCACCACATTTTAAGAAAATGTGATAATCACTAGTTAGGGTTTTATCCACTTAAATGTGCTCAAATTTACAATAAGAATTATCTCTTAAACATTCAAAGTTATGTTTAATAGTGGTAAAAAATCTATAAATTATATAGTTAAATAGACTTATACAATTGATCTCGAGGTCGGGATCAATTTTCCCACTTCATAGTGTTAAAAAAGTTTTAATTTAACTTCATTAATAGCTAAAGTATTATATTTTAAAGATAAAGATATATGTGGCGCAAAAACCATTTTGGTATTGATAGAATTCCCTATTGCTTCTTACATTTATTTGCTGGGTTGCTCTCAAATAATTCACTCTCCACATTTTTTTTCCACAAACTCAATTTTACTAATCTTCCTTTGTAAGAAAGAATATATATAATTAGATCAATTAATTGGATGCCATTTCCGCCACTATTAATCAATCCTATAATCTCCACTTAATTAAATAACCCTTTCTTTGTACTTTTTCTCAAGATTGAATCCAACTTCTTCAAAGCTCTTTAAACCTTCTCAAGTTTTGATTAGGTAAAAATTTTGGTCACCAATCAACATCCAATCTGATGACATTTAAAATCCATTGTTTTTTAAGATTGAAATTAATATTATTATCAACATTTGGTCTACATTTGAATTTAACCTCAATATTCAACTATAGATATATAATACAATGCAATTTGATATGATTTTTTTTTATAAAAAAAATAATAGTAGAATAATATTTTATATATGTCACCCTTACCATCCAAATATTATATCTTTTATTCTTAAAGTGCAATTTCATGTCAAATCTAAATATGAACATCTCTTTATGCTCCCAACCATCTTAGTTCAAATTCCCATTTCCTTTTTTTCCCTTTCTTTTCAAAAGCTTAATCTAATTTGACCCTAGAAAAAATATATATATAAAATAATTGATTTGATCGTTCGTATATATATATAATATAGGATTAATAAAATTATTGTTTATGATTAAAATTAGATTCTTCAAAATTTTAATGAAATAGGGAGACGTTTATACTTTATAAATATTCATTTATTTATTATATTGAAAGTTGAATAAATTTCTTTATAGTCGATTTGGTGGTAGTGCCTACCACTTGGATATTGGAGACCAAAATTAACTTTATAATATGCCATAAATATAATGTTGTTTGGTAGTCCAAATTAATAGATATCATGTACTTTTCAACCAATATTTGACATAGTCCTCCAATTAGGTATGTAATTCTATAATAATATAAATTTAATACAAATAATTGGCTTATTTCCTTTTGTTGTTTTCTTGTGATGATTGAAAAGAGTGATTTGAATATTATCATGCAAAATTTTCTATTATATGTTTTTTTTTTTTCTTTTGGTGGGGTGAGAGTGGGGAGCTTCTAGAAATTCCATTCTTAATTAAAATTCCTATTTTTTAAATAGATTCACTAATTAAATATTCTTTTTTAGGTTAAAATGAATAACCTTCATTTTCTATTCACAGGAGTGTTCTTCTCGTTTGAATTCATCCTTTTTGGATCAAATCCTATTTCTTAAAATCTTTCAACAGAATGTTCGTTTTAGATTTATGAACTCTAATATCATCTTGAATCGTATATGTATTTTCTATCGCAAAACAAATTGATAATAAGTTACAATAACAAAATTTTTAAAAACTATTTTTCTTTAGTTTTCAAATTTTGGCTTGGCTTTCAAAAATATAAATAGAAAGAAGATAACATTATAGAATTAATTTTGAAATAGTAAAAATTAAATAGTTACCAAATGGTTCATAAATATTATACATGTAAAAGTTCAAAGAGTATGCCTACGGTTTAACTCAATTATATGTTAAATACAATTTTTAACTCAATTCTTATTATGGTTGGGTTAGTGAGCTTTGATGCGTTAATGGCTGACTTGTGATTTGGAAACAATATTAGTATAATAATTTGTTACCTCTCAATTTAAACTCAAATGAAAGATGTAATATAAACTATAAGGTTAATAAATGTTCTTTATGTGTATATATATCAAACATCATTGATTTTTTTATTTATTTTTATTTTAACATGGACAAGATTTGAAAATTATTAGTGTTTTGACTTTTAATTGTAGACCAACCCATATTTTCTCTAATTTTCTTTTGATCTCCTTCTCTTAATTAGATCAATATATAATTGAGTGCAAAGCATATATGTGAAGTTGAATAATGATTTTCTACATTTTGACATTTTCAATGCATCTTCTACATTTTTTATTTCTAAAAAAATGTAAAATTAAGCATATTCTTTAAAGATGGAGATAGATGATTTGGAAACTTTCTTTTGGACTATTTTGTTTTTTTTTAAAAAAAAATAATAATAAGTTTGATTGTATGTTCATGTTGTTTATGTCACCTGTTGATTAAAAAAAGAAATTCATCTTCACAATTATGCATATTTTAATTAATTAAATTTATTAAAATTAGCATGAGTTACTATCAATTCAATTTCTAATTCAGACGTTAGAAGTTCGATTTTTCTTTAAAAAATAATAATTAAATTGTAATTTATTTATTATGATGACTATTTTTCATTACTTTAGATGTTTAATAGACATTATTCTACATTATGGATTTATTTGAGTCTTTCTAGTCCAAAGAAAAATTGACTTTTGTTAAATAATCAATCTGAAGTATTTTTTAAAAATGGCTAAATGACAATTTTCTTTCCTTCCTAATATACTATTTGAAAACGATTTTATATTCAAACAACTTTTGAAGACCAAAAACAATTTTTTAAGCTGTATTTTTTCCAAATAAATAAATAAAAGTGAGGAAAATGGGCATTGTTTTATAAAAGCTTAAAAATCTGAAATCATAAAACTAAAAACTAAACCAATATATTAAAAAAAAGTATTAATAAATTAGACTAAAATATCATTTTGATGTATTTTAAGTTGTCGTAATAAATCTTAACTTTAATCTATGTATTTATCAATAAATCTTAATCTTATTATTCAAATAAATTTTACTGTATTAAAATTGGTCCTTTTTTTTACATTTATATATTTTAAAAAATTATAAAGAAATATTAATAGAGTCCAACTAAAAAGGAAAAAAAAATCAGACAATAAGATATATAGAGTGATTATTATGAAGATTTATTCGACATTTAAAAACACATTAACCTTTTTTTCTTTGTGGGTGGGTGGACCATTATACACACTCGACTAATCTCACTAGACGTAGATATTTTAACGAAAAATATATTAGAGAGAGAAATCAGCTCAGCCTACTTAATAATTGAGGTGAACAAACTTGCAACTTGTACCATCTGCATTTACAAAGACAACCAAACATCTAGACCATAGCCTCCTGACCACAAGCTTTACAAAAAAGAAAAATTAATGAGAGAAAAACTGCCTCTGACCACCAATTTTTTCACTGGAAGTGTTATTAAAGAACTCCATCCCCTTCAACTTTCAACTTTCAACTTTAATCAACCACATGCACATGAGCAAAGTTATTCAACTAATTCTGGTTGGGATTGTGGAAAAAGAATTGCCAAAATCAAATTGTCCATACTCAGATGATGATGGCATTAACATACTGCCAGTAACGTTGTCCAGCAATGAAGAAATATCATGGTCCTACAGTTTGATAAATGTACAACAGGATGAGGAGAACAGATCAGTAACTCCCTTTTGTTTGTTTTCAACATTTGGTAGCTATCTTATTTGATCTTATAGACTTCTAGTACAATAGGAAAAAACAGAACAATTGAAATAATAAGTTATCTCAATAGGAAAATTCGCTTCTATTTTACATAATATGTAAATCGAGAAGAACTGCATGATCCTAAACAGGAAAATAACACACTTTCAACATGCTCTCACAAGTGAAATAATCAGGGAGTTTCTAGCATTGATGCAGGTGAAGTGAGGCAACAAAGTGATTGACCCGCACTTTTGAACTCATCCAAACTTGCTTTTCATATTCATTATGCCTGACGCTTCTAGAGAGATTGCGTTTTAGAAGTACCTCAAGATGAGGATATACTTACATTGCATTGTGCCGCCAAGGACGGAAAATTGAAATACTTTGGGTACTTGGAAGTGAAATCGAGGAATAACAGTCAAAATTCGATTTCCATTAAACTATCAACAAAGAGATTGAGCTACAGTTTTGAACTCGTTCAGGCATGTTTGTAGTGTCTTTTGACGCTTTTGGAGAGACTGTCTTTCATTCTGAAGTACCTCAATAGCACCTGGAGCTACAAACATGTCTGTGAACTTCTCGTCATTCACGGCAAATAATTCCAAAGAGAGTGCCACCACAAGTCTTTCTCGACTGCAAGAAGGCATATATAACGAGCAAAATTGAGTAATTGCCAACAAAAGTTGAATACTAATTGCCAACAAAAGTTGAATACTTTCTTTTTGTATTTGTTTCTTGAAGAAAATTAAACTGTCGTCTTTACCTCATTGTCATATAATCTATCTATTTTTATAAACATTTACAACTCTAAGCAAATTTGGGTAATAATAGTCAACTTACCAAGGTGTTAAAAATCCAGAATTCAGTGTAGACATCACACTTCGCTCAATGAGAATTTCACGAATCCGAGCAAAATGTTGTGCTGCGGATGAGCAAATTTCTGTGTAAGCTGAGCTACATCTTGAACTTCCATCACCATTACCAAATAAAGTTCCACAACCATCTTGACCACCTATCCGGCTAGAATTTTTTATTCTTGAAACCCTTTTTCGAACTCCAATATCCATCCCATTCCCAAGTTCCTTCTTTACTCCATACCCAGCATCATTAGGTTGTTCTGGTGATGGAGTCTCAGGAACGGTAATTTGGCATTCTCGAAGGGCATCTCTAGATTCTGTACCTTTTCCTGGTGTTATCTGCTGTATGTTCTTTTCTGGAGGTATGTTCTCCTGATCCTTCATTGTTTCATCGCGAGATACTCCCCCACAATCAGACAATTCAAAGGAGAACAAACTAATCCGATTCATTTTCTGGAAAGATGATGCATTTGAGAGAGAATCTCCTTCAAAGTCGTTCTCATAGCAGACAAGTGAATATGGGCTTGTAACAGAATCTAGGTGGTGACGAAGTAGTTGCTTGCACTGTTTAGCAAGATCCTTAAGAAAACGATTGTACGCATGCCTTAAAGCAGCGTGAAAACCAACGTAGCCATCCATGTTGCAGGGCTTCTTCCCATCTGAAAACAAAAATCTTCGTTTGAGAAGGCACCAACCATATATGAATTAGAATGCAAGTTATTTTTTCCACTGAACAAACATAATAGAAAATGAGAAGACCGATCGCCTGAATGTTTAGAGTTATTCTTGCTCATCCATGATTATAGATAAGTCAAAGATGAAGTTCTATACAAGTTGCAAAGAAAGAGAAAAACCCCAAGAAAAGTGAATAAATGAAAGCAAACTGGGCGAAGTCTATTTACTTTGCGATTCATAGGCACGATTTCTTTCCAGAGCAAGATCAAAAAGATTTTCCAATACAAAAGCTAGACGATCACAAGCAGTATCTAGAAGAGGAGCAAGCCATGATCGTGCAGCAGCACGGGCAATCTCTGCAGCTGCCTCAGTCAACCCCCTACCTCCACGTTTGCCAGCATGAGCAAGTAATATGTTTGCTACCTGTTTCCAAGAAGCAAAGGAGCTTAAGCAATAGTTGATTGGAAAATTAATCAAAATTGAAGAATGAGTGATCCTTGCCTTCTCTCTTGAAACTGAAGGACACTCAATGGAGTAAGCAGCACATCGAAACTCAAACATTACTCTTTCAAAAGCAGCACCACCATACAATCGAAGACTAGAGTTGGCAGGTTTGACTTCTGTTATAACACCAGGCCAACTTCCTATACCACTTCCTGACTGTTCCTCTAAAGTAGTTTTCCCCCATTGCTCTGGGGCAGGATCTGCAGCTCCTTCAATCAATGCGCTCTTTACCATAGATGAACAGAAAAAAAATATTTTATTAGTCTAGAAGTTAAAGTCAGTTAATGAGAGAGTGATATGAAAGAAAGAGTAAAAACATTAAGAAATGCAAAAACTATAGTAAATAAGTGATGAGGAAACATGACACAATTTTCAAAACTAAAAACTAAACAAATTGTTATCACATGGAACCTTAACAGTTCAATGAGATTTCATTCACGCTGTAGAAAGTTCAAGCAAAGAAAAGATGGTTGATTTGCAGCTCAGATGGATATGAAATGTGGAAGCAGTTTTAAACATAAGTCACAAATTTGGATCTTCAAAATGTTGGTGTTCCGAACCCAAAGTCCAGAGAAAAGATTGCAAACAATAAGTAAACTATTAACAAAAACCTACAATCACAAATGTCAACGTCAAGAAACTACTCACCACATGATTGCTGATAGAAGCCGTGTACAACATAGCAGATCTCCTAAGATGTGCAATATCGGAAGTTGCTTGTATTTTTGAGTCCATTCTACATAGTTCAGATGAAACTTCGACACAACGTTGCTCTAACAAAGCCAAAGTTGCTGGAGCCGCTTCCTTGTATCTCTTCTGAAGTTCAGATTCTAAATATTCCCTGAGGCAGCTAAAACCAATGTAAGACCTATATTTCTCTTCGTCAAACCCTCCCTTGACACCATCACGTAGATGACGAAGAACATCGGAATCCACTTGAGATATTTGTCTGCGAAATTCATCATTCGAAACAGTATTTCTATCCTTTGGCAGTGCCACAAAAAATGGGTGTGTGTTATCTCCAAGATAACCGCTGGCACTCAAATATTTATCCACTTCCCATCGGTCACCGAATTCCTGAGCATGAAAGAAAATATCATAAAAGTTTATTCCTGCTGATGTTCCAGTGAGTTTCTTGATTTCATGAATTAGCAAAATCCGAGTCTTTAATAGCCCATGAAAATGATCATAACGATTTTGATTCAATGACTCAAGTTTACGTAACTTTCTGGTGGTAAAATATCCATCTAACATTTCTTTGGAAAATGGGTTTCACAGTGTGCAAAGAATTCATGCATACCTTCAGACGGTTATCAAATTTGGAGACAACAACTATTGTCCGTCTGAAAGCTGGATCAATTTCACGAATAGAATCCAACCACAAGGATGAACACCATTCTACACTACTTTGTTGAAGGAACAAGAGGATACGATGGGGAGGACTGGCAAGGGACTTCACCATTGAAAGAATTTCGTCTGGAGTGTTCTCTGGTTCTCCCTTCCTTGCCTGTTATAAAGGAAAAGGACCAATCGATCACTGAGAAGCGGGAATTAATATATGTTTAAAAGGACATCAATTTTGAACGAATTAATCATGTCATTATTGATAAGTTCTATACCAGACCTTAAGTACAAAGCCGGGGGTATCGATGATGGTAAGGTTGGGGCAATGTGCATATTCTGCTCTCATCACAATCGGCTTGGAAGAAACTGCACTTTTGGTCTTCTTCAACAGTGCCTCAGTTCGAGACTTTATAATGTCTGCAATAGCAGATCCTAAAACAACAGGATTTCCATATTCTTCAGAATCTTCCTCCTATTTTCCCATAAACAAACAAAATGAATCATCAAAACAATTGAAATTCACTCGAATTAATTCCTATGAGGTCAAAAATGAATGATGAAACTAAAGCCCTAAGTATACCAACAGCAAACTACGAAGAGAAACTAAATAGAAGCAATAAGTGTACCTGAAATCGGCAGCGGGGATCGAGAGCAGTGGGATCGTGGACCATTTGGAGGATCAATGGTCTGCGTGTCCCCATTTCGACTTCGCGGACATTGAAGCGGAATCCAAGAAGGGCTTCTAAGAGAGAGCTTTTTCCATCGGATTGACCACCCAAGGCAACGATCTCAGGAATGGGAAGCTTCTCACCAAACGCGACAGCCGCCGCCTGAAGACGATTGTAGGCTTCGAATCGAGATCTGGACTCGGAGGCGTCCATCCGGGTGGAGTTCTGAAGCTTCCTCGAGGACTTTTCTGAAGGGGTTTTGGTTTTGGTTGGCGTAGTGAAGTACGAAGTGGAGGAAGCCATTGGAGTAGTGAAGAAGATGAAGAATAAGAAGAAGAAAAGGGGGAAATGGGAGCGGACTGAAGAAGATGAATTTGAATTTGAATTTCGTTTTAACGTTCAGGGGAAAGCTGGGCCTTTCAGTTTGGGCCTCCCCAAAATTTCATAACTATTTTCCATTATTTCCATTTTCAAACTTTCTATATATATATTATGTCTTTCTTCTGGCTTTTAAAAACAGAGTCAAAATGGCAACAAACCAATTCATGTATTCTTCAGGTATTACAAAGGGCAAACTTAAGGCCTCAAAATAAATATTTATGTATCAGCAAAGAAGATTGATCATCAAAGTCAAAATTTGGAAATACATTGAAAGAACCAAAATGCATGTTTTTCAACAGTAAAAACACTGTGAACCTGACTAAAATGCCAACCATTATGAGTTGAGTCCATCCACAGTAAGGATGAAAATAAACAGAAATAAACATAATTAAAAATACAACTTATCCTCCTCCTCTAAAAGCACCCACTCATCATCAGCAGAAAATTTTGTCTCATCCAATAAAACCTCTTCTAACACCTAGTTTCACAGTTTTTTTTTTTTAGAGAAGGTAGTAATAGTAATATCCAAGAACCAGAAGGATCACAAGTAACACTGCGGCACCAGCAGCAGCAGGACCTGCCCATTCCAAGTAATTGATCGACTTCTTGCGCTTCCGAATCACTTTCGGAACAGAATCAAGCCCTCTTTGCCTGCCAGGCCTCCTAACAACGGTCTCCTTCGGGATTTTGGTCTTCACTGGAACTGGAGCTTCAGCAGTTTCATTAACCTTTTCAACCTCTGTGGATTCCTCTTCAACTGCATCAGCATCAGTAGGTTCCTCATCAGGAAGTGTGGCAAATGATCCAGATGTTGTTGCCTTCTTCTTTGCTTTCTTTTCACGGTCCTGAGGTGGTAAATACAGAAACTTGTCACTATCATTCATCACGATACAAACGTAAGAGAAAAATGTAGTTCACTAATGTCAGACTATATGTGTGTATATATAAATAATTTCCTTCAATTTCTTTTCTGCTTCCTTCTGAGCTCGTAGAGAAGCTTTTGCAGCTGCTTTCTCTTGCAATTTCTTCTTCCTTTCCATGGCTAGTTTAGCTTTTGCGATTTCCTCTGCCCTCTTCATTTCCTTCAATTTTGCAAGATCGACCTCGGGTTCTTTAGGGATGTCCTTTGACAATTTTTCTAAACCAAGGATCTCATCCTCTGCTTTATCCTCTTGCTCCAAGGGCCGTGCAGACTTTCCAGCTTTGTGTTTAACTTCCTTATCAACTTTCTGTGCAGGAAGAGTATCAGATGGCACTGGTTTGGGTTCTTCCTTAGTTCGTTTAATGTTAGGTTTTGCTGCCATCTCAGTTTGAGGAGGTGCAGGTTCTGCAGGCGCAAGTATTGGCTTCTCATCAGGGTTCCTTATCCGACCATCTCTACTCATCTGCCGACCATCCAACGATGGAAGAATTCTTTTTTCATAATCATCCCTGAAAGCCTTATCACCATTCCAGAGAGACATGAACTTCTCAACCTGATCAACAGAAGTTTTGAAGTTAAGTGAAGCCATGAGCAACGGCGAAAATTAAGATTAATGTTCTTAACAAACCTCGTTCAAAGCAAGCTCCTCAAGGGCCTTGACGTCCTTCTGTGCAGCAAGATCTCTGGCTTTGTTTAAGAGCGATCGGCTTTGATAAAAGTGGGCGTTCTGGAAAACATAAATAACATCCAAACAAAAACTATCTCAAATCTCATCATAACTAACCAGATGAATATCAAAAGAAAGTAACATAAGAAACAAACCCAAACCCAAATTATACTCGAAAAGAATAAAAATTGTTTTGAAACTCTCTTATTCTCTATGTATGTTGTTTCCATCTGTTTAGTTTAGGTTGAAACATCAAGTTAAGAAACTAAAAATTGAATAGTTGCATTCACGACACCCAAACTCCAAAGAAGCCTCAAATTACAGGATAGAAGGCAGGGATAATACTTCATTAGACTCATATTTTTGTTTTCAATATCCTCTGTACTTCTATAACCCCTAATCTTTAAATAAAATAGATCAATCAAATCCAAACCATCTTCTTAGTCCGTCAAACTTAGAAGACAAAGTGGAGTTAGAAAAGAGATTGATTATTATTCATAGATTATCAAAGTTTTCCTACATATTTCCTAAGTGTTCAATTCAACTTGTTCAGGAGGGATGATTTAATATTCTATCATAGCTGCATGAACTACCATCAACTGGCCTGCTGCAGAGAACAATATAAACAGTTATATAACTAAAATTGGTAAGATCAAGTCATCCAACACACCCCCTCATCACGGTTCTTCCTAAGTTGCTGAATGCTTTCGTGAGCTCTGCCTCTCTTTTCTGTAACAGAAGTTAGCTCATCCTGCAAAGTTTTAATTTCATTGTCTACTGCCTTCAAGGCATCATCGAGTTGCTTTATCTTGGCTCTAACTGCTTGTTGTTCCTTTCTCACTCCATCCAAATCGCCACCTATGATCTACATTACCATGATGTAAGACATGTGAATTTATTGCATTACAGAAGTTAATTAGTAAAACAGAATTGGATTCAACTTCACAGTTCCTAACCTTGACTTGATCTTGGAGGGCTTCTTTCTGTACCATCGAATCCTGAAGCTTTGCTCTCATAGCAGCATTAGCAATAACTTTCTCCCTCGTCCCTTCAAGCTGTTTAATTTCTCTTAAAATTTGCTTTTCCTCAGAAAGTGGAATGCTTTCATGTTGTATATGGTATTGCAGGCTCTGAATCTGTAGGCAGCAACCCAAATGGGATTGAAAAAAGGAAAATGAGGAGAGAGAAAGAACAAGATGCAGAATCAGAGGGAAAGAAATTAGTGGTTTTGAAATTTTCTAAAGAACTCAAATCACTTACAACAGCATTAAGCTCTTCCTCAGATGAACATAAACCACCATTGCGACCAGCATTGTTTGCATTACGGAGCTTACCAAGAGCTTGGTTAAGAGGTTCGATCTCCTTAATTTTCTCGTCAACAATGGATTTAAATTGCCTGTTGTCATCTCTCAGAGCTTTCATCTGAGTAATCAACTCTGCTCGTTCCCCCTGTCACATTATGATCATCAATTTCATTCTTTCATCTGATTGCATTTGCACACAGCTTACACAACTCAGAAAAAAATGTGACATTTTAACAAACAGGAAAAGTATACAATTTTTAATGCATCCATGTAATCTATTTCATTTTTGCATGCAAGACCATAGCTAGTTTAAGTCCCTCTACCAAGGTCAACGAGACATAACTCTAAATCCTTTCGAATTATCAATTTCATTCTTTCATATAATATTATCCTTTTTCTTCCCCCTTTTTTCTATATCCATAGATGTTCGGGCCAGCTTAATCTGAAGACATTTGAGTTGTATATTCTGCACATGATAGAAAGCATTCCAAAAATTGAATAGTATATCGTGCTTTAGATAGAAACCCTCTCATAATTTGACCTAACACCTATTCCTCGAACTAGTTAGGGGCTTCATTTGCCTCGATGCTTTAATCAGATTATTTCCCTTCACACGCAGAGTCATCACACATAAAATTAAAAGACCAACAAGGAAAGAAATGTATGTGTGGTGTTACTTTTTATCGAATTATGCTTAAAATAAACAAAATGTATACTATCATTTCCATTTGAAGCTCCAATTTGTTATATATAGAACACCCCTTTTCTTACCCTCTTTCCCTTAAGTGCTTCAGTGATTTGAAACCGAGCTTGACTCCTCTTTTGTATCTCTTTATCAGCCAAATCAATTTTTGCCTTGACATTCGGATCATCGTAAGCCCGATGCCTCACGAAGTAGAAGGTATGGATTTGCTTAGGTGCAGGCCATTCATCAGCAGCATCTTTGGGGACATTGGTGGTTGAAGAACCATCTGCCTGTTCTTTAACAGGCTCATCTTCATGAGAACCAAATTTGATGGTCGCATTTTTTTCAGGCAATTGATCCAAATCTCCATTTTCCTTGCTTTTCAAAACAGAATTATCTGCAGAATCCATCGGTCCCTTCACCATCTCAAATCCAACAACCTCGACACCCATAGCTCCCAACACAAGGGAACTAAAAGATCCTGATACAATATGCCGAAAACAATTTTAACCTATAATTCAGCAATCAAAACCAAAACCAAAACGCAAACGCCCCATTTGGTTAAGAAAAAGGAAAGCAATCCAAACATTCAAAATTGATTGACCATAACAACAGATTACAATTCCTAATAAAGTTTCAGTTTCAAAAGAACAGATCTCTTAATTAACAATGCAAAAAAAAAAAAAAAAAAAAAAGACCATAAGACAACCCGATGAAAATTCTCGATAGATTCAAGAATTAGAAAGAAAAAAAAACCCACAAAAAGGGGATTGAAAAGAAAGAAAAAGGGTATGAAATAACAGAACATAACAAGCAGATGGTGAAAGATCAAACCTAATTATACGAAATCAAACAAGAAAAGGGTATTCTAAAAAAGAGAATCAGAAATTCCCAATTCACAGAGGAAGGGGAAAAAAACCCAATAAAAGAAAGAATAATTACCAGTAATGGAAGAGGGTAAATACGAAGAAGATGATGAAGACGACCCTTTTTGAACGAAGGGATCTCGAATTCCGAATTTAGACAAAAACCGAGAAAGGAAAAAAGAAAGAAATGGGTCAGACCCAGATCTCGCCCTCTATTTTTAATCTGAAAACAACTTCTCTCTCTTAAAAATAGAGGGGGGGCTGAGGGAGAAATATATAAAGAAGAAGAAGAAGAAGAAGCAGAAGAACAGAGAAAAAAAAATGGAAGAGATTAATCGATCTATATATTAATATTTGATAGGGTAGGTGTTTGTTCGCTCCTTCGCTATGATTTTAATGGGCTTCTCTTCGATTTTGAATTTTCTTCTCTCCAAATTTTTAACTTTCCTTTAATGGGTAACACAAATTTATTGTCTTTTTATCAAGAAATTAAAAATGTAATCTGTTCTTGGTTTCGTAATCCATTATCAAACAAATTAAAAATGTAATCTTTGTTTAGTTTCTTCTACAATTATATACATCCCTTTTCTGAATTTCTTTTTTCTTTTCCTTTAATAATTTCTTTTCTTAAAAAAAAAAAAAAACCTTGTGTATACAAATTATAATAAAAATCTTTTATATTTTTGTAATTTGTTTAAATGAGAAAGTGATGTTTTAGCTTCACAAACTCAATTGATGTTTGTAATTTAACCTATCATCTATAGATTTCAAAAATCAAAATAGAAAAAATTTACTGATTATATCTAAAAATATTATTAAATGATTATTACGAACGACATTAAAAATATTTATATTATAGAAATCTATCACTATCTTTATCTAAAAATTTTATTGTATTTTATAAATATTTTTATATTTGAAAACATTAATATTTTAGGGTTTATAGCCATATTTTCAACTTTTATTTTTTATTAGGAAAATGTAGAGTAATGAAAAAGAATTGGCGTTTTGAGATTTCCTTCCTTGTTTTGAAATTTATACGATGAATCATGATAATAAAAACTATTTATTATTGAAATTAAGACTTTTATTTATTTATTTTATGATATAGTTAATAATAGTAATTTGAACTTTAAAAAAAGGTTAATTATTTAAGTTGACTCTTTTAAGTGATGGAAGCAATAAGACTATGAGTTACTTTAAAATTATTAATGGCATCACTAATCTAATATTGACTCTCTTTTTTTTCTATTTTTTACTCTTAATAAATAATTTTGAAACATTGGCTCAAAACCACTTTTTTTTCTTGATAAATTACATTCTCTGTGGTCTTGGACTAATTGTTTTGTTTTATATATACCACATACATCTCATTTTCCTTCAATACATTAGAATAAAATTATTGCATATATATATTACAATAGTAAATTATTAACCTGTGATAGTTTGGAAAGATTAAAATAAAAGTATTTCATTGTTAATTTTTAAAGGTTTAACGAAAAGTTATAATATGTTTTTCATTGTCGACTAAAAAATCGCTATTTAAAAGAAAATTTACTATTAAAAAGATATGAGGATATAACATTTTTTATCTTCATTATTTGAATCTAACTTTTTTAATAATATTTATCCGACTCTCGTATTCACACCTTCCACTGAAATCATCAACATATAACGTTCATGTAATCTGACATAAAGTTTTTGAAATTCTGTATCTCTTCAAAGATCCCTCCTAAATTTTTTAAATCATGTCTTTATAAAAAATATTTAGAAAAATATTAATTTATCTTTAAATATTTTTAGCTGGTATCAAATTTAAAATGTGGATATTTTAAGTATATATATCAATAAATCTTACCAAATTATTATGGAAGAAAATTATAAAATACTAAAATATTTATAAAAGAAAAAACTTAAAAAAAAAAAACAATTGAAGAGATAAATGATTTGTATAATATAAAAAACAAAATGGAGAAGTTTTTAAAATTGGAATAAATAGGTGAGTTTACAAAAGAAAAGAAAAAAACAAAAACAAAAAAAAAAGCAAATGGTATTTGGTTGGTTAGGGAAAAGTGGGGGAAGGCGCGTGCGTTACACTGCTGGATGAAAACTGAGCAGTTTTGTCTTTAATACCCTTTCTGTGTAATGACGTTAATACCCTTGCAGTCTCTACTTTGTATTATCATAATTCTGTCTCCTTCAATTCACTCAATTTAATTTCCCACGTGTTAACACGTGTATTTTTAGGTGCCCTTAGTAAGGACACGTTCACAAATCTTACCACAACAATCCCCTCAACTTTCTTTCTCCATATAAGATATCTAAAACACTTTGGATACTTTCCTTATTTTCTTTTTCTACTCTCTTCCTCCCTTAACTTTTCTAGCCCCTTACCAGTTCATGATTCTTAGTTAATAAAATTGAATTAGTATATTTATTGTTAATAATTGGATAAAATGTACCTTTAATCTATAAGGTTTGATATTCTTATCTATTTGATTCTTGAAGTTTCAAAAACGAGATTTGGAAAATGTTTCTACTATTAATTGATTTTGCCTCTCTTCTCCAGCTTCCCATCCAAAGGTTTATTCTTTCTCCAAATAGATAGATTTTGAATTGGTACCATTTTTTGTCACATCCTTAGTTATTTATTTCTCTCAAAACAAATATATATATATATATATAATTGTTGTAGCTATATAAACTAACTTTGGCTTTTTATTTCCTTTCACACACGTGTCAACAAAAATCACACAAAGAAGACAATAGAAATAGAACTTTATCTTATTATATAACTTTTGCAATCATTCCCATTAGAGAAGTAGGCCACTAGCCTCAAAATTCTATCATTAGTACAATCCACTAACCCACTAGACCATTACCATTTATACAACAACTTATACACAACATCTCCACTACATTGGATTGCTACAATTGCATGGCAGATTCAAAGATGATCAACGTTCTTAAAGAGACTTGGATGGTAAAACCAACAATGTTAATATCAGTTAAGCTTTTTTGTTAAACTGTTATAAATCGATTTATTAGCATTAAAAATACTGACCAATGAGTGAAAGTATTATCTCTAAAAGTGTCTAATATGGTTTCAGTTGAAGTCCTTTCCTCCTAAATCATCTTCTTCCTTCTATTTATATATAAAA